>CM031859.1:12148591-12476542 GCA_018697195.1 Certhia americana | reverse complement strand
GCGCGCGCCGCTGCCGCCTTCTCCCCCCCCCGTTACCCATCGGCCCCCGCGGCGCCTGTCCGCACCCGCGGGCAGCCCCCGCCTCACGGAGCGCCGCGGGAATGCAACGCATCCACACTGCTTCCCGCGGGAATGCAACACATCCACACTGCTTCCCGCGGGAACGTAACACATCCACTGCTTCCCTCCCGTCCCACCGGCCTGACAGACCGCCGGAGGAAACCGTCTGCTCGCCCCTGACCTCGCTTTTACAACAGCTGGAGCGCGCTGAGCACTGCAGCGGCCAGCGTGGGTTAAGGGGATGAATCACAGAATATGCTGAGTGGGAAAGGACCCACCTGGATCGTCGAGTCCAGCTCCTGGCTCGGCACAGGACACCTCAAAAGTCACACCATGCGCCCGAGCATGTTCCAAATGCTTCTTGAGCTCTGTCAGGCTGGTGCTGTGACCACTTCCCTGGGGAGCCTGTTCCAGTGCGTGTCCACCCTGTGGGTGAAGAACCATTTTCTAATATCCAAGCTAAAGCTCCCCTGACAGAACGTCAGGCCATCCCCTCGGGTGTGTCCTTGGTCACCAGAGAGAGGAGCCTCCCTTTCCTCTCACAGGAAGCTGTAACTGCAGTGAAGTCTCCCCTCGTTCTCCTCCAGGCTGAACAAGCCAGGTGTCCTCAGCCACTCCTCATGTGGCTTCCCCTCAAGTAAAGGGTCCTCTCTGGTGACTGCAAGGAGGGAGATTTCTCTTTCCTCCAGGTAACAGCACGAACGAGGAAAGAGCATTCTGTTTGAGCGTTGCCATGCAAGTAGGTGTAATTAGTATTGATTCCCTGCCAAATTACCTGGTTTTGTCATTACTTGTTAGTATGAGGCAGCCAAAGCTGTGTGCGTCACTCACAGGGGAGATGCGGATAGAATGTCCATCTCAGGAATAAGTTAATTACAAGAGGTTTGTGAGTGAAGGGCAAGGTATATTCCTCCAAGGCCAGACAGGAACCATCAAATGTGGCGTGTCCAAACTAATCCTGTCCATTTACCTTGCAGCAATATCCCTTCCCAAGTCCCAGCACCATTGCTCCTGCCCCTTCCTCCATACTTCTGATAGTGTTTTACAAGCACTGATGCCTTGCTCATTTGCCAACCTCAGCAGTAGTCTCAAAATTTCCAATTGTGTAGGTAACTTCTGTTCATCAGACAAAAACATTTCTTTAAGACACAGCCTTTTGTTAGAATAGCCCATCTGTTGCTTGATAGCTCTTAATGGCAACTAATTCTCTTCTACAGCAGGTACTTCTGTCATGGAGTTCTTTTGCTTAAAGAATTACGAACTATTTTGCTTCTTCCACCACATTTTCAGGTGAAATTTCTAGTCACTTTCCTGATTTCATCAGATGTGTAGAACTGCCAGTCTGGTATGAGGAATTAAAAGCCACAAAGAACTTTGTTCGTATTCTAATCTGTCAGACCAAACATATCAACTAACTCTATTATCTTGAAAAAATACTGAATTAATTTTCATTTACTATGTGTTTCATAGCCCTTCCAGTTAGACATTCCTTCAGAGGAATTGTATCACCAATGATATGTCAGATGCCTTGACAGAGGATGGAGCAACCAATTTTCAGTCAACTACTTGCATGGTAATAATTCACCTGATAGAGAAGTGTGGAAGTGAGTTGTTCTTGTGCTCTAATGAATTGACAAGAATAAAAGAGGGGAAAATATATTACAGCTCCTTAAAGGCAAGATGTCTGTGTTTCAGGAGATTTGGAGATGGGCATTTAAAGATGTCATGCAGGTGCTGGTTGTCAGTATTGCAAGGTCAGACTGCTGCAGCTGCAGGTTTTCCTGTCATGGAAGGGACACATGATTGCACCAAAATGTAAAAATGCTCATTTTGGTGTGTGCAACATAACTTAATTGCTAACTTCTCTGCGGTGATGTACGTAGTTCCACGAGGAATGAATATTTCTCTCTCTTCTTTGTTTTCTGGAAGATGCATTTCATCATTGCAATTACAGATTGTATAAACTCACTGTGATAAAAAAGGTTTTTTCCACCTGGAATGACAAAACAGTTTGGAGTAGATGTCTAGGGACATGCTAGTTTGAGGTGAAATAAGGAATGTGCCAATATTAAAGTCATTGAATAGGAATTGGTGGCTGTTGGCAAGTCAGATATTAGGAGCAGGCTAACAGCTCGTAATTTTAGGATTAGGATACATGAATTCCTGTATTAACCCATGTGGAAAACATTGCATCAACATTTAACTATGCTGTTATTCTAGCCAGTCATAAGATCAAATCCTGTTATTCCCATGCTTCTCTGTCCTTGCCTGCTGGTGTATCTCATGGAGTGAAGAAGAGCCCCACACAGATCCAGATTCAGGAAGAGTTTTCTATATTATATGAAAATTAAAAAGACTTCTTAGTCTTTTAAATGAAAATTAGATTTTGAAGTAACTCCCTTGACTGTCATGAGTTTTTGCTGTGATGTTCTTCTGTTAAAGAGTTTTATACTAGTATGTTATTATTTATATTTTACAAAGCTGATAATTAAACATCACCCATTCTTTATTAGAATGGTCCTGTAGTTGAAAATGTAAATTATATCTCACTTACTGTAGTCTAAATGCATATTAAAATGACTGTGCATTCTTTTAACACCTCCAGACATTAATTGTACAAAGCATGATTCTTAGAATAAAAGATTTGCTTATTTATCTGAAATCAGTTTGTTTTTTATTACATTGATTCCTAATGTGCCACCAGGGGGCAATAATTCATTTCCTAAATCTCATCTTTTAGCATCAAAACCTCCTAGAACAGTGGATTCACTAACATTTTAAAATGACTGTATGTGAAAGCCAAAACATTAATTTCTTTAAAATGCTTCTTAAATTACTTGTGTAATTTAATATTTTAACCTGCACTACCTAGGCATATAAGTTTTACTTTATTTTGAGCTGAATTTGAGCAGAAATTTGACTGCTTTGTAAAAGTTTTTACTGGTGAACTTCATGCAGCGCTGAAATGGTGAAAGGTTTGGATTTCATGCAGTATGGGATTTTTTTGCTGGTTTTTATGTTGCAATATGACACGAGATAAATCACACGCAGACACCTCTCCTTGAGCAAGGGCAGAAGAAGGAGGAAGTTTATTGTAAGACTCCTATTTCTATATGTTACAAATGTTGTTTAGTCATTGGTCTGACAGGTAGCTTCTTCTCAGACTACACTGATCAAACCAAAGGTCCATCAATTCCCACTTCTTCTAAAGAGGAATGTAAACAATTGTTGTTTACAGAGATGTGTGTGTGGGATCTGACTCCAGGAATTCGAAAACATCAGAAGGCTAGAAAGAAACATGCAAAAGCAGGGGTGACAGTTTTTATATTGCCATTGTAGTAGTCAAGATTTGTTTAATCACATTATTTTCCCATTCTTTTACTTTTTGCTGCACTTATATACTATTAATATTTATTAGCCTATATATGTCATCCTGAAATTGGAAATATATCCATAAAGATACCTTTATATCCTTTTTTTTTTCTTTATGTACATAATGGTTACAGTACTCTGCAGTTAAAGCCAAGGCTGCTTTCTGTGAAACTCTGCTATTCTGTATCAAATGCAATCTTTCCTTTCATGACAGTAATCTTGTAACTGGATCTTATCTTAGGTGCACATGTATTGGTGAAAAGATGAGCCAGAGGAAATATATTCCTTCCAAAGTACAAAATCATGGAAGACAGCAATAGCTGTAAATACCTATTTGAACTACATGGGATGATAGAGTTATTCATATTTTTGTATATTAGTATGTCAGTCTGTGGAAGCTTCCAGGCCTCCCTAAGGTCCTCACCACTGCATAACCATTAGGCATAAAGGTATAAATTTTTATGCTGTAAAATATAATGACTTAAATCTGTTTCTAGCAGTAGTAGAATCTTTCTTGATGTGCTCAGTTTAATCTGCTGAAAAAGAAGTCTTCCTGTATGCATGGCAAATAGTCATCCTTTAAGAAGGCAGTTCTCCTGTTTCTTCACTTTGTTATGTGAGTATGAGGAAGATTGAGTCAGTTAATCAGATCGGAGCAGCACAGTGCTAAACAGCATTCCTTTTTGTCATGTCTTGAATGACACTTAATAGTCATGGATATGATATATCACATTGGAGCTATAGGGTTTAGTTCATGATTTAAACTGAAGCTTCTGCTTCTTCTACCTGTAATTCAGAAATAAATTATATAGCTGGAAAAAGGACCCTTAAGGTGACATTAGGGTTGTGTAAATAGTAAGTACTTGCTGTATATGAACACTGGTGTCTTACTGAAAGGTCTGGTGAATATTGTGTTCTTAGGAAGGTTTGTAAATTTGGCAGTAAGCCATCTGACAGAGCCTGAGGGTTTCTAGGCAAAGGTCTTTACAGAGCCTGCTGGAAGTTTTCACCCATGCTAAGGGGTTTACCAACAGAAGATTCCTGTTGCAGAAGGTCATTATTATTATTATTTTTTGTTTGTATCTTTTCTGTGGCAGAGGAAGTACAAAATTCCCGGATGTATTTAATTTTGTCAACTTTAACTGTATGGAAAAGTTGAAGTATGCCCTTATAAGGTGGTTGTCTTTATATCCTGAGTTTAAAAGTATCCTTGAAGTTAGTGGGGATTTTTGTGTTTTTTTTTTTTTTTCCTTTAAATGTATTATTTAATGCTATCTTATAATGTGAAAAAGTGTAATACAGTACCTGCTTGAAATTAGAGTAGCTTGCTACTCTGTTGCTACTCAATTTACTTGTTATGTGTGCACTGAGATTTATGATTTAGCACATTCACTGATGGTGGGATTGTCAAGATGCATTAGTCATTCAGGCTTAACATGGAAGTACGTTGGCCACTTCCACCCTTCCCTCAAGTTTCTCACTCTCTAGTAGCAGTGGGAAATGTTGGGGCACCTGTTTCTTCTGAGGGAAGCTGTAGGAGAAAGAAGTTCTGGGAAAGTGGGTTACCTGCCACAGGGAGTGAAGCTGTAGGCAGATGCTGGAAAATCAGAAACCACTGGAAACGTGATTTCCATTTTTGAGGCATCTGCATTCCTCCATGCTCTGCTAGTCCAGCCCCAGTTGCTTCCATGTCTTACCATCAGGGAGTAACACCCCTTGTGAACTGGTCTCAGGCCTCTAGCAAGATGAGATCACCCCCAGCCCCAGAGGATTAAGGCTAAGCAGACTTTTCTGCCTCTCTTCTTATCCTTCCCTTCCTCTTACATTTCCACCAGGAGGAAAATGGAAGGTACCTTACCACTGAATGGTGATACCATTGTTTCACCATTACTCATTGTTTTACTGTAGGGGAATGGCAAAATACAGTTTTGCCTACAATCAATGATTCATTTAAGTTTGGAAAAGACCTCCAAGGTCATCCAGTCCAACCATTAACCCAGCACTGCCAAGTCCATCATTAAACCATGTCCCTATGTGCCACATTTGCATATCTTCTAAATACCTCCAGGAATGGTGACTTAACCACTTCCCTGGGCAGCCTGTTCCAAAGCTTGACAATCCTTTTGATGAAGAAGTTTCCCTTAATATCCAATCTAAACCTCCTCTGGTGCCACTTGAGGCTGTTTCCTCTCATCCTATCTCTTATTACTTGGAGAAAGAGACCAACAGCTCCCTTGTTGCAACCTCTTTCCAGGTGACTGTAGAGAGTAATAAGGTCTCCTTGAGCCTCCTTTTCTTCACCTTGAGTTGGTTCTGATCAGAAGGCAAATTCTAATAAATAATAATAAATTATTAATTGTAAATGCCAATTTATATAATTACAGGAAAGCAAAAATGATCAGTTTTTACATTCTACAGCAGTGAGTTCTATAATTTTAACTTGTTAGAAAAAATGAAGTAATTTTGTTTCAAATACGTTCCCTAATCATGTCATTTGGTGCTTTGTAATTCCTGTGTTATGGGAAACTGTAAGAATTTCTTTTCAGTGCATTTTTTCCATATTATTCTCAACTAAATATCTCAATAGATATTTATCAGCTCAGTTACCAGTTTCCCACTTTGAAGACTCCTAACCTATGTAATCTGTTTTGTATGGAAGTTCTTTCAGATCTCGTAGTTACTCTCGTATGCTGCTTTTCTGTTCTGCTGTAGCCTTTTCAAATGTGACATTTGAAAGGAATAGCACTGCAATCTCAAAGGGAAAAAAAATAAAGGGCAAAAAGAAATTTCTTCCCTAACATGAGTACAATAAAGCTGTGGATCAGATTGTTGTGTAGTCTTCATCTTCGTAAGTTTCCAAGACACAAGCGGATAAAGCCCTGAGTACCCTCACTGCATAGCTGACTTGTCTTGACTGTGAGATTGGGTTAGACACAACCAGTGGTCCCTTCAAAAAGGCTACCTATGATCCCATGATCAGCTATCCAGTCAGGGTACAAGAAGTCTAAAGTGTAAACTTAATGCAATGTCAAACTTATTTTCTTCTTTCTTCTCTATTCCTAAAACATTGTGTGTGCCTTTCTGACAACTGGCGAGCATTGAGCTATTTTGAGAAAACTGTCTATGGTGCTCAAACTCCTTTTTACTAAGTGGGTAGGAGTCCATCATTACGCACAGAGTTGGCAGCTGCAGCCAGAGCAGAGAAAAAAGCATCAAAGAGTGGTATTGTGGAGTGTGGCTTTGGGAGCAACATCCCTCCATTCTCTCTGTGCCAAGTTACTTCCCTGAATTTGGATAAAAGCTGATAGTAAGGAGAAAGTAGGTTTGGGATTGCTTGAGTCTGTGGCTCCTGTTGGCTAAAGCAGTGGCAAAAATGTTTCAAAGAGCTAGAGTGGTCTGCTGCAAGGGAAAAGGACTGCACTTCATGCCACTGCATGTCAATTGCCCCTGTATCCTCCTGCACTGGAGAGACTCAGCAGAGCTGGACCCAGCTTTAGTTCACTGACCATTCTTCTCCTGCTCTCTAGATAGATGACTCTTCTGGCTAGCTGCTTTTGTTCTTCCACTGATCTCCAAATCTCTGTGTATCCCATACTGTCAACATCTTGGCTCTGAGTGCTACTGTGGCTTGTTAGAGCCACAAGGCAGATATTTTCCTGCACATCCATTGGTTTTCATTTGTTAGTATTTAAATGAACCTGTCTTTTCAATAATCCGCTGCTATGAGATATGCCTGCAACAATTCACTGTCTATTTGTATATCCTGAATAGTTTTCTATCACTTCAGTGTTCTGTGCTGTGCAAGGTATCAAGCATCATTAAAGCTGTGTTCACCTCATCAGTCAGCCATTGGTGATCCACTCTTATACACCACTTTTCTACTACTGAAATTGGTTTAAGATATATATATATAGGTCTTAATCTTACAGCTGGTAGTTTAGCAGCTTTGTATTTTGTGGAAAAAGCTCTGGTTCTGGTGATATGTCACTTCCCAATGATCTGTCCATTCTTACTTTGCTGATGATCAGAAAGAAGTTCTGACCTTCAGAAATCGTGCTGACAAATGTTACATCTCTGCAGTGTTCTAAAAAATCATCTAGATGATTTTATAGTGATATTTTAGCACCAAAATAGATAGAAATCTGATTCTCTCTCCTTGTTTTAACCTTTTTTATTTTTGAAGTTTATCTGTTCTTAAAACAAAACCTCTGACTTAGTACAGCTTAGGAGTGGTATAGTTTGGTGACTGTACATCAATGGTGAGAGCCAGAAGCATCTTGAGGCCTCCAGAGGGAGACCCTGTCCACCTAAATAAGGTGTGTAACCTTAAGAGTCAAGATCTTTGAGAAGGCTTCAGCATTGCTTGCCTCTCTCCACAGTCTCTGGAACAAACATAAACCCTTTATAAGGACTCTTTTATGATGTGTCTAAAATTAGGTCCTTAAGAAAATATGCTGGTTAGTTGTAATTATATGTGACTTTTGGGAGCCATGTACATGTTGCCTGAAAGTGCTTCTAAATCACCATAACTGCTCAAAGTGAAAAAAAGACCCCTTGAACACATTTGTCATTCAAGTCAGAGGAAACAAAATCAGAGGATTTGTGCTTGTGTTTTCTGTGATCTTGAAGGGGTTATTTCATAGCTTGTAGTTTTAAAAAATGTTACTGGTTACTTTTTTCCGTTACTTTTTTCCGTTCATTTTCCATTGCATCATCAGAGTCTGCTGGTGTTTAAGTCTGGCTTTGCAGGGGAAAAACTTGGAAGCTTCTTTTCAAGAAAGCTATTTAGAATAAAGCTTGAGAAACAAAGAGCATAAACAATAGGTAAGCTGGATTTAGCTATCCAGGGCACTTTCCTTTATCTGTACAGATCTCTTAAAGTAATTTCCCAAGTGGCAGGCTTTGGCTACTGACTTGATTTTTTAATTTTTTTTTTTTTAATTTTTTTTTTTTTTTTTTTTTTTAAACACACGGATAAGCCTCCATAGCTTCCAATTTCTCCAACAGACTTCCACTTTCCCTTTCTATCCCCGGTCTTTTCTGTGCATCTTCTGTTTTATAACTCCTTTTGCCCGGGGCTGCTGAAATTATCTGCACTTTAGATCCCGGAGCCGACTAAGGCACGTCTGGTTGGGAAGATACCATATTCCGTGGGAAGCAGGGGTGAGGATGCCTGGGCGGGGAGGAAAAGGCGGGGGAAGGGTGAGGGGTTGTATTCTTGACCTTAGGTAGCTGGTGCTGAGAGGTAGCGCATTGTGTGGGAGCACAGAGAGAGCTGGAGCTCGTGGATGGGAAGGAGGGAGGAGGAAGCTGGGACAGCGAGGGGGGAGGAGAGAGCAGCATCTCTATCTTTCTTTGCAGACCACGCTGCTAAACAGCGAGGGGAAGCTCATGCTTCCCTAATATCCATCACTCCCTGCTTCCAGCGTGGTCGCAGACAGAGCAACAAAGAGGGTCTCAGAGGTAAGAGCCATGCAACTTGCAAAGCTGTACCTTCTGCCAAAATGAAGGGAAGCAGCAGCCAAAAAAAAAAAAAAAAAAAAAAAAAAAGAAAAAAGATTATCAGCACCTGGGAACGTTCCGAGACGGCAGGGGGGTAGGTGGAAGACCAGGGCTCCTGAAGGTTAGGGAAGTGTTAGTGCCAGCAGCCTGAGGAAGGGAGCAGAGCAGGTCCGAGGGGACCGGGACAGCAGCCAACAGCGCTGAGCTGAGCGCAGTTCGTGTCCCGGCTGTGGGAGAGGAGAGAATGGGGCAGCAGCATAACTGATCCATGGATAAATGGGACTTAACTTAGCACAGAGATACTTTATTTACCGAAATACAGTTTTGGAGTGAACAAAACAATTCATTACTTTGCGCGTGTTCAGAAGGAAAAAAAAAAAAAAAAACCGCAAAAAACCAAAAAAATTAAAATTTCTTTTTTTTTTTTCTTTTTTTTTTTTTTTTTAACTTGGAAGATAGATTTTTTTTTTTAATTTTAGGACAATATTTCAGATCAAAAATGCAGTTTTTGATCAACAACAGCAACAACAAGAAAAAAAAGACAACATTCCCGAAATAATGTGGTTTTTAAAGTCAAACAAAATGGGCTGTTTGACAGTTATTTTAACAAAATATTTGTGATACCAGAACAAGGTAGGGTGTTTGACCTGAGAAATACTGTTTAATTTCATTTAGGAAAAAAACAAACTACAATTTTGTACTGGCCTGAAATGAAATTTCTAGTTTTGAGTTTTCATCCACTCAGACTACAAAATCAACAATTTCATTATGTGTATTTATAAAGTGAAATGTTTATTTTTAATTGTGGATACTGGGCGCTTAAATGAAGGAGACAGAAACTAAAATATCTCTATATTGCAAAAATTGGTATTTGCTTTTTGCTTGTGCTTCTCATTTGCTTTACTTTTTGAGGTATGGGCTACATTGATTTTGATCTAATACTTCATAGACGCTTCTGAAATTATTAATTAATAAAAATTATAGTGTCAGTGTTTGTTGTTCAACATGTAGAACCACCTACAGGGAAAATTAACAGTGGTTTGTATATCTTATGAATGAGAGTCTTTAGGACCTAATGTTTTGGGGGATTGGTTGGTTTGTTTTGGATTTTTGTTTGTTTTTATGGGGTTGTTTGTTTGTTTGTTTGTTCTCTTTTGCTATGAAACTTAAAATCATTCTCCAAAGCTGGACATTCTGGAATATTTATGCTTAATTGGAAGTTTCTGTGTTTTCATCTTAACATTAGGTAACTAAAATAACTATAGTGAGTTGATTTGATGTGTGAGGGAGGAAATTGTAATCACTTCTCTGGTGCATTGGGAATTTGGAGGTGGTAGAGCTAAGTTTGATTTGCTTTTTTGTCAGTGTAAATTTACTGGTACAAGTGCACATCAGATCACCATCAGGGTCTGTACTGGTCTGATTGCCTGATTTTTCTTATAAGTGAGAGAAAAGCCACATCACAGCAATGGGACTTCTCTTCCACCAGTTTTTACAATGATCTTAGTTGCTAATTCAGGGCTTATTTCAGTTATATTATTATTTTCAGAATATAAATAACTGTCTGACAATATTCACTGTGTCTGGTGTGGTAGTTCTCACCTCTAGCTTTGAAATTTACTTAAGTTCATAGACAATCAGGGGGGTTTTTATAAAAGAAAAAACAAGACTTGTTTTCCTGTCAGCCCACCCCCATGCTTATACAAGTAGTTTGGCTTTGTTTTGTGGGTTTTGTTTTTTTCCCCCTATCTTTTGATTTGCTGACTTCAGGTACAGCTGATATATTTTTGAAACGTCTTCTTCTGTTTTATCCTTAATGTACAGCTGTTTAAGAAAATATGGAACTGATTGAAGCCTTAAAAGTGATCTTTGGTTTCCTTAGAAAACTTAAATGTACTATGTACAAAATGGTATTTTTATTTTTATTTTTACTTTTCTTTTTCTTTTGGTTTTGACTACAGTTTTGATTTTCTGTGGCTTCTGTTAAAGTAATGGCATGTTCCCAGTTTGGAAAGTTTTAGCTGTGTTAGATGCATAAAGAAACAGTAATAAAAGAAGCCTAACACAAATCTACCATTGCAGGTAAATTTCATTTGAAGCTAACATTCTTTTCTGTTTAGACAATAGTTAGCTATTGTTCTCTTGAAACAACTTTCCATGAATTGTATTCTTCTTGAAGATTATAAGGGCTGGATGCAAAGCTCCCTGAAGTCAGGAAGAGGCATTCCATAGACTTCAAATGGCTTTGGATCAGGCCTGTCACGTGAGATTAGCTCCTGACAGAAGATGTAATAAGCACAAGCCCAGAAAGGAATGATTGAGGGATGGAATTTCACTCAGGCTGTGATCATCTTTGTGCTTGAATATCTCTTAGGCACAGTGTTCTTATTTTCAGCTAAAAGTATCTGTATTCCTTGGTATTGGGAATATAGGGGTTTTCTTCTCACTTACGTCTCAGGTCTATTGTCTTTTTGTGTCTGTATTTAAATACCTTGTTAGGGTGGTCTGTCTTCAGATACGGTCAGTATCCAAATCTCTCAGATGAGATTGTGTGTTATTCAATAAAACAATGCACAAAGTTAAGGAAAGAGTTTCCTATTGTGAAATAGCAAGTTAAAAACAATGGTTTGAATTCTGTTTTTCCTTGTTAAACCAAAAGAATGTACTCTGTATAAGAAACTACTGGCTTTTGTAGTTTCTCTTTAATAAAACAACACCTGTCCCCAAAACCCAGAAGAGATTATTGTATAAAACGTGAAAAGTGGCAAAGTCAGACATTTGCAATTTTTATGCATTTGAAGCTTATGGAACTTGCGCACTGTAAAAGTAACCATGAGAAAAACAGTCTAGTTTTGTATAACAAAATAAAAGGAGGGCATTTTACAGCCGAGTTAATTAAAGCGAAATTTGGATTAGGAAGTTGTAAACTTTCAAAGGTGATTCTCACTAACAAATCAAAGCCTGTGAGACTCCCAGACTTGCTCTAGTGATGCTGGGCAAATTTATCTTTAGGGGGAAATTGCCTTTGGTTCTTATTGATTGCGGTTTTTCTAATGAATAATAAGCCTGCGAGGTGAATGATAAGTGATCTCTCACTCCTTTTTTTCACCTTCATACACAATAAAGCATTTACTTACTCTCAGCTGAGATCAGGCACAGCCAGGGATTTATTTCATGTGAATAAAAGCTACATGAGGGGCATGAAAGGCTAGTGGAACTACAACCAACCAAAATCTACATGAAAACAGGCCTACTTTCACAAAAGCATGCCTGCAGTCATGTATTCCACATGTGCACAGGGAAAGTATTGCTTCCTGAACCACAGCTGAATATTTCTTCACCTTTTTCCCATACAAACTATGGTTAATGATTTAGTCAGTTGGGAACTCTGACTAAATCTTTAAAACTCCTTTTATGCAGACTGTGGCAGGAAATACTATAATTTACTAAGGAAATTCAAATATATCACTGGTGCTCATTTTATAGATATTTGTAGCTGTACCTTTATAATTGCACTTAAATAGTCCAAAGATCATTGGTTTGTTTTCAGTTTGCCTTTATTTGCCATTATCCATGTGCTGCCTTTCATGCTTAAGTATTTATGTGAGGAATAAAGGAAGTCTAAGAATAACACTGCCAGTGGTGTATCTCTGAAGAAACAGTAAAAGAAAATTGCCATGTAGACATCGTGTACCATAGAAATAATGATGTAAAATAAATACTGATTGAGTGTTATATGAAGAAATTATGACCATTTGTCTAGTTAAACAGCACAGCAGTACTTCATGTACTAAAAGCAATCTGTAATTATGTTGATGGCATATTTATATAATTATGCAGGAGATAAAAATGAAAAATTATTTGTAGAAAGTTTATTAACATCGCAGGAAAGAAGATATATAGTAAAAACATAGAATTATATGATATCTCAATTTGGAAGACACCCATACAGATCATCAGGTCCACCTCTCTGCTCCTTGCAGGATAACCTTCAACTAAACCATGTGACTAAGAGTATCATTCTTGAACTCCTTGAACTCTGTCAAGCTTGGTGCTGTGACCCTATGCCAGTGCCCAACCCTCCTCTCAGTGAGAAACCTTTTCCTAATGTCCAACATGACGCTGTCATCCCCTGGTTCATCTTTGTTCCATTCCTCTTGACCTCCCACTGCTCAGCAGAGAGGAGATTGGCACCTCCACCTGCACTTGCCACCCTGAGGAGGCTGGTACTACCATGAGGTCCCCCTCAGTCTTCTCTTCACCAGGCTGAGCAAACCAAGTGACCTCAACCACTCCTCAAAAGTCTTGCCTTTGACACCATCCTGTCACTCTCTTCTAGACAGACTCTAATAGATAGATGTTCTTCCTAAGTTGAGGCTCCCAAAATTGCACACAGCATTGGAGGTGGGGTTGCACTAATGCAGTGGACAGAGGGACAATCACTGCCCTCGACAGGCTTGCTGTGGCAGGTGATGCTGTGCCTCTAGGACATGGTTGGCCCTTTGGGCTTCCAGAGCACACTCAGATTCACATTTCCATTAATCCAAACCCTCCAATCTCTTTCCGTGGGGCTGTTCTCCCACCCAGTTGGTATGTTTAACCATGATTGTCCCATCCTAGATGGAGAACCCAGCACTTGCTCTTATTAAATTTCCTTTGGTTGCTGATTGTGCTGCTCTCTCATCTCTGCAGGTGTCTCTCTATATAAGGTGTCTTGGCCTTCTACTGATTCCACAGCTCCTCCTGTGTTTTTCAGCAAACTTACTCCTGTATCCAGATAATTTATAAAAATATTAAATAACACTGGCCCTAAAAGTGAGCCCTGTTGAACCCTACAGGTGACTGGCTGCCAGCCTGATGACATCCCATGTACTGTAACTCTTTGAGTCCTCATCTTGTCATCTTAGAAAAAGGTATCATCTTACAAGAATCTTCATGAGAAGTTCGTCTTCAAAGTGACAGTGACTTTTGTTCTGTATGAAATAGAAGTTATATAACAGTCTTGAGCATCTTTGAAGTATCAGCTGTGAATTTCACAGTATTGTAACATAGAAAAGACAAACTGCCTTTTTCTACATGCCTAAGGCACAAAGAAAATTAAGTAAGACATGAAATGAACAGAATTATAACAGCTTCAATTTTTAGAATATCTCCTATTTGTCTGCACTAGTCCACTGATGAACATTAGCACCTCATTTATGTTCATGTGGCCTCAACTTGATCTATGCACCATTTCTTTTATAATTTGTGCATAAACAGCAGTTTACAGCCTAGACAGACAACATGTGTTTTAACTTATGTAAACTACACTGGCCTAAGTGCCTGCATGCTCTATCATAGTTGCTCATGGATAAAAGCTTTTGACTTTGAGGCCTTAATAAAGAAGGAGACCTTTGGTTACCTTGCACTAAACTGTTTCTGTTTTGCAAACTGCATTTCCAACTTCATGCTCAACATATCTTTAATTCTTCTGCCATTTACTTCCTCTTCCATCAAACCTAATCATAATCTTATTTTCTTTTAGCAGGCCGGGAAGTTGGAAGTGGGAATTTTTGGCAAGCTGTTAATTTAATTTATTGGTCTACAAGCCGTCTGTACGCTGACAGTTTACATCTGCCAGTTCAACTGTGATGTGGAGGTTTAGTACAGAAGGGAAAAAAGCTCCTGTTCAGAGAAATATCAGGAGGAACAACCAGAAAATCAGTTAGTGTTGCTGTTTTCTGGGAAGATGTGCTTGGCACTGGTGACAGAATGAAAGGGAAATACTGCCTTTTCCTTGGGATTGTTAAGCAGACGTTGGGTTTGCTGATGCAAAAACTGGTCTTACTCATACCAGCTCAGATAGCTGTGTCAATGAATGTCTTTGATTAATGGACCCACTTGTCCTTAATGGACCTGTCTTTGCTCCACCACTGATTATTCCTTTTTTCTGATATGCTTCTGCCATATATTTCCATAGCTTAATTCACGTATGTTTTGTATGATCTAGAAGATTGCTTCATCTGATGAATTTTGTGCTCCCATCCATTGGAGTCGTGGAGCCATAACATCCCTATGCATGTGGATGTTTTGTACGGAGGCTCAATCTATCTCATGGGCTGCCTTCCCATATGGGGAAGCTGATGATTCCAGGTACTGGACATACCTAAGTAGATACATGTCTTTATTTGCAATTTTGCTGATTAGTAGAGAGCTTAGAAAATTGTAATACTCTCGAGGTATAATGCAAGTCTTCTACTGAATTTCTCACTGCATATGTTATAAAATAGATGTCCCTAGTAAAGATCTAGATAATGACTTGAAAAATACCCAAAAAAGGCAAATACTTCATTATAACTATGCATTTCTAGCATTTAGTTATTACTGTGCCTTAAAGGATCCCTACAATCTCAAAAGGTCAGGTTACATTTTGCAGTTAAAATACCAACATCTGTACATCTCGGGTGATGATTGTGGATAGTCTTCTCTAGATTTTAGTATGTCTTTCCTTGTGTATATGTCTTCTTTTCTTTCATCCAGTGAGGTTTCCCAATATGTTCTGATGTTTATTTTATTTTCTTTCTTTCTGCTATGCAGCCAGCATTTCATGTGCACAAGGGAAAGGCAAAGGCAGCTGAGACATCCAATTGAGAGTATCAGTTGGTGTGCAAAAGAGTCCAGCAAAGGGGGCAGGTGACTTGGCTTGACTTCATTCCCAGGTTTCAGCCCACTGATGATTTTCACTGTGTGAATATGTTCTCTCTTGGGCTCTCTTTTACAGAAATTCAATTATTTCCCTCCAAGGCAAAACTTAAGCATTGTTCTGGATTGATTTCAAAGACTTATTTCATTGTTCAAACTTCAAATTTCAAAGATTTATTTCATTGTTCTAATTTATTTCAAAGACTGCTCCTACTCAGCAAAGTGGTGACACAATTACTTATGACTCTCCTAGTCCCACATGATTTTCTAATTGAAGTAGCTCTCTTAACCCTGTGTGTAATGGGATGCAATATCCCCATTCATGTATCACGTGCTTTTAGTTCCATGCCAAAAACTGCTGCTCTGATAAAAGCTTCAATACAACCTGCATAATAATGAAATTAAACTGACTGGGGGAAAGACCACACACAAATAGTTATGTCAGGGCCAGCTGAGGCCCAGAGACACTTTGGTCCAGCATCAGGTGGTGTGAACACGGACCTGCAGTGTGAGTGCAGGCAATTCTCCAGCACTGGACATAAAGGCCTGGCATCTCTTCCTGGGCCCGATGCTTGTAGGAGTAGAGGTGTAAGGTCATGCTGACAGGTCAGTCTGGGTGTGAGGTAATGGTGTATAGGATGGCAGCAAGAAAACAAAGCTTTATGGATGGTGGATCCCATTTCGCATTAGCTATACTGCTTCAGTGTATTTTCACTAGGTAGCATTACTTTCACATATATTTGGGTTTTTTTGGCACTGTGTTCACTTTCTAAAGAAAAAATGCTGTCTTGAATTCCAGCTAAATCTTACAGTTGGAAAGATCCCTTTAAACTTTGCAAATGAGATCTCAATCTACAGGGGAAGCTTTCTGAGGTTTGGTTGGTTTTATTTCCATTGCGTGCTTCTGTGGATCCAGGATGAAATAAACTTTTCTTTTTAAGGTGCAATATTTGATATATCAAATTAGAAATTTCTTTCTAAGAGTTGTATTTTTAGGTTATGTGGTGAGAGTCTGGAAACTCCTAAAGATGATGTCACAATGGAGAAAGAATAGTCTGAGAAACAGCAGGACTGCAAAGGAATAATCTGTTCCTTGTATCTTCTACCTACATCAGAATCAGGTGTAGCTGCAGCCACACAATTCGCCAACACTCAGGGCTGTGTATGCACATGAAAAGCTGGTGTGTTTTCCTAAGGCTTTATTCACACAGCTGTGAATAACTGCGACTGTGCTGGCTGAGATGGTTCCTGCCCCTAATAACTCCTTACTGCACTTTTGCCAGAGAGGTGACTATGCCAGCTGAGCTGCTTCTGTGCATGGCTCCTAATCCATTCTGCTTGAAATGAAGAGGCTGATGAAGATCTATTACTGTAACAGTGCTAACTTTTTTTACTGAAGGAGGGTCAGAGATTGCTCACAACGAAGACAACGTGTGTAAAACTGGCAGGGCAATAACTTCCAACATCAGAGCAGTAATGAGCCTCTATAAAAAAGATTGTAATCTTTTAGTGGGCACTGACAGAACTGGAAGATTTGTCAATGGCCTTGTGTGCATTTAATTTATGTCACTGATTTTTCAGTATTTTCCTCTTGCTTTGTAGTTATGATCTTAGGTTTGTATATATGTTGCTTGTTCAGGGGTAGTTTGTGTTATCCATGGTCAGGATTCAGTTAAATGAAAATATTTATAGACTTGGGGTTCATTAGGATTTTCCCCCGTTTTTACTTTATCTGTTTTATGTTCTTGCCAGAGCTGCTCTGAGCACCCCGTAGTGATACAGAATCAGGCCTCGTGTTCTGTTTAAACACATGCAATTTATTTTAAAAATAACGAGATTGAACATTGAACATAAATCATCAGGATCTATCACTGAACAGAAATCCTTGGGGTCTGGTTTAATTCAAACCCCACCAAAATCAGAAAGATCAATTTGAACAGCTCTTATGTGGGTATCATCATTTTCTGTGGGAATTTTATATATGCTAAAACCTTTTAAAAAACACCTCTCTTTCCCCTCTTTTCTACTTTTTTTCTTGCTGGTTTATGCCTTATTTTTTATGGTAGTAAACTAATATAGAGGAGAGTTTTTAAAGGTGTCAAGATTCTTGGCTGTTTGAATCCTATACCATTCCTTTTGTGAATTCAATTTCACTCTTTTCTGGCAGACATTAAAATAAATAAACATTGCCTAAGCTGAGTAGATAGTACTAGGTGATTTAGAACTGGCTTTAAAACAAGCATTGTAAATCCCAGTGTTTGCATTACAAATGATGAATAGTTTGATTTTTAAAATTTAGACATTTATCTGTTATCCTATATCTGTGGCATTAACACTGGTACTTTTAAATTAGGAGGAATATTGTCAGTATAGAAAAAATGGTATTGATGCTAGTTTAAAAAAAATCAATGCAAAACAATTTATCATTTGGGCATAGTTTATTAAACTAAAGATAGTTTAGAAGCTTATATGCTGTGAAATCCATCACATATTGGACCAGACTTTGTCCTCATTTCAAGCTAAAGGCTTCATGGCAGGATAATATTTTAGCAGCATGTTACTATTTAGCAGCGTGTTACTATTGTCAAATAATTTTTGACAAGAGACTGAATATAGACACTAGTTTGGCTAAACTCCAAATTTGTGCATACGTGTGGATCATCAGTAAATTGGTCTTGTTAGGATTTTTTACTTGTATATGTGATTTCCCTTATATATTTGGAATGGTTTTCAGCAGGACCTCCCATAATAGTTAAGGAGAGAAGGGGGTTTCTCTAGGTGTTTGCCTGACTTCCAGTGTTTTGGCTGGATGTGTATTATTTCAGTTTGACCATTTTGTTCAATTTCAGTCTCTCAGAAAGGTGAAAACTGAAACTGTTTAAAAGCTCCCATGATAATCTCTGTTAGTTTTGTGGAAAATTATTCTCTAAATATTCTAGAGAACAGGTAAACTGATGCAATTAATCACACAGGTGTGTAGAGAGCAAAACAATTTGAAAAAATGTTAAAATCACATTTCTTTTTAAAATATGAATGTATAGAAGTTGATATCAGTCCTTAACATACAGCATGCACACCATTTAAAATGTGTATATTTATGGAGTGAAGTTATGTCAGCAAGCAACACCTGCATGTTAGAAATAGAACTCTGTATGACAGTGACTAGGTAGAAATACTGTGGGTACAACCAAGGCATCATAATGACAACGTCAAGGCACTTTAGATAGAGTGGTTGGCTTTTAGAAGGCAGATGTTTGAGCATGGTTTCAAACCTAGCAAGTCAAAGTTCTTTTTTCTTGTTTACACTTTTCCTTCTACTCTCTTTGTAAAATCTTCTTGGTGTTCCCACAAGTAGTTAGGACACAAAGCAATTATGGAAAGCAAAATAAATCCTTAGTTTATTGGCTAAATTTGGAAACAAATTTTTGACATTTCTGACCATCCTTCAAATAAGGATGTCAGAGTGCAGAGGTCAGGGTATAGAAGCCTTGGGATATCAAAAGGTAGTGAGAAGAATGGCTGGGATTTCCAGCAGCCTGAGAGTATTCTTTTGTCTCTGGTGGGCAGTTGTCGAGGATGATGCCTGTGGACATCAAAGAAATGTACAAACAGTGTTATCAAGGCCTGTCCTTTGCCCCCTGACATGTAATGGGCCTCTTCTCAGGAAAACATTGGGAAAGCTGAGAAAGGGAGTTGTCCTATCATAGTGCTATTAATTCAACAAGAAAGCAGATCAATGGCATTTGCACTAACCAGTGAAACAATCTGATGGTTTCTAAAGATGCAGATTAGTCAAGCCTATAAATTAGACACTGCACATCCAAAAATCAATTTTATTTTTTTTTTTTTCATAATGTGTAATGAAATCTTAGTTTCAAAGAATTTGTTTTTTGCCTTCTTGGAAATATTATGGAGAACTGGTCTGATAAAATGAAACAAAACAAACCCACTACCTTCCTTTAATACTTGTAAGGAAGTTTAGTTTGTGGGGTGTTTTTGTTTGGTTGGTTTTATTTATGTGTTGTATGTACTAAGATTTTTTAAAAACAAAAAAGAGCTATTATTTCATACAATTCATGCTTGAAATATTGACTTTGATGCCTGGAAAAGCTATGCCATAATTTTCAAGATAATGTATTTCAAATCCATTCACCTTTTTAGTATGCTGGTGATGGAACAGTTTTTGTGAGCTGTTTGTGTTAAATGCAATAAAATGTTATGAGGAAAAAAAAGTACTGTTTTCTTCTTGTCATTTTTTATTTCTTTTTAGAGATCACAGTTCTTTAAACCCTCACTTTTGCAAAGAGATACTGCAAATTCTGGTGGTGAACTACCGGGGTCATAATCTGGTCCTGAACTACATAAGAGTTTATTAAGCCTAAAATAGGGACTAACAGAGAGGAAGGCAGCCTAGAAATGGGCTTGTGCTGGTGATTCCTGTGAACCAAACTCTGGGGGTTTTTAGCTGTTTCAGAGCCTGTGTCATTATGCAATGCTGCTGCCATTCTTAAACTAAGTAAACACAATGTAAAAAACATTCTTCACAGAACTGAGGGCTCAGAACAATTTCTGGATATCGATATGGATAGGCTCTAGCAATATTTGATAAACTCACTTTTTTAGGATTCACTGCTGTGCACGTTTTGCTAAGAATACGTTATTAATTAGAATGTACTCAAAATCTTTAATAAAATTAGACCACATCAATACACATAATTTCATTATTGTCATAGGAAAACTACATAAATTCAATATGAAGATACTTAAACCAAATGTTAATGTAAGTATTAAAACTAAACCTGTGGTCCAATTGACAGCACACTTAAGTAGAGGAAATGGGAGCCGGGATTTTTCAGCACGTGGTTATGTAACATCTTTAAATATAGCTAAAAGTGTAAGTGCAGTGTGTTTTTGAAAGTTGGAAATGAAACTGTTTAAGGATCATGTGTTTCTTTGCCATACTTCATTTGAATTTTGGGACTGAAAACTTTGATGTAAACTTGTGAGTTAAGTTTAACTAGGAGAACAGGGATAATAATATCACTGTTGCTACACAAAGTTTATAACAAGTAACAAATGCACTGGGATAATTGTTATTTATTTGGATGGATATTGCACTTGAAAACTGACATTTGGGGCTGCTAAGATGACTCATCAGTACTACCTTCCTATACCCTCCTTTAGTGAAGAAGATGGAGAGCTACAGATTTGCTTGTGTGCTTGAGTGACCGCAGAGGCTTTACGTGGTTGTTGTATTCATTTTCTTTCCTACTCCAAGAGTCCAAATGCTTTTCAGAATATGGATCTTGAACACAGATACTATGTATTCCATAGCTAATATATTTTATAATAGATCATATATTGCTACTTTTGGAAAAAAATATGGGAAAGTGTTACATCTCTTATAGCATTTTAACCTTTTTTTCGCTACACCTGTGGCTTTTTCTTGTCATAGTTGCATCCTGATTTTGCTCTGTCCCTAATGTTTCACAAGAGAATATTTTCAATGAGTGAAGAACATCCTTCTCTATTAATTGGAGAGGTACAGATTTGATGGATGGAGTGTTCAAAGCATGAAACTTTAGTAGGGTCTCTTGTGATAGGACAAGGGGTAATGGTTTTAGAAAAAGAAGTTATATTAAGATTAGATATAAGGAAGCGTTTTTTGGTTTGTTTTTTTTTTTTTTTGATGGAAGTGGTGAAACACTGGCATAAATTGCCCAGAGAGATGTTAGGTGTCTGTCCCTAGAAACATTCAAGGTCAGGTTGGATAGTACTATAAGTGACATGTTCAAGCTGGAGACACCCCTAGTCGTAGCAGGGAGGTTGGACTAGATGACCTTTAAAGGTTGCTTCCAATGCAAAACATTCTGTGATTCCATGATTCAATGTGTTTCCTCATGAAAGAAGCAGGATAGCCACTGGAATTATCATACAAAAAAAACTGAAATGAAGAAATTGCTTGCTGTTATTAGTGCTTCTCTGCTGTCTTTTTGTGTGTTTGTTTTTGACATGGTACAATTAGAATAAATAGTTAAGCTTGAATTTACAATAATTTCTGAAGAAGTGGTCTCCTATGGTGTCTAGCAAGTTTTTATCTAACAGTCTTTCAGAAGAGTTTTGCTCATAGATACGTAGAGATGTATTGATTACTAATACCTTTAAATTCTGTCACAGACTTATCAGAAAGAATTACATTGGAAGCGTGTTACATACCATAGGAGAGTGCACGAGAATTTGAGTAATATGAAAAAAAGTGAAAAGCAAATGCTGCTGGGTAGCATATGTTTTGTGTTTGGAGAAGTTGCAGCCTAAGTTTGGACGACACTGCAGCAAACTGTGTCAGCTCCCCTACAAAATGAGGTTCCTGTCTTTAATTTCTGGATTTTAAATTAGGGCTTGTTATTACTTAGCTCTTCTCTTTAACATGTGCTGAATCTCATGTCTAGTCTGGCTTGCCTCTGAAAATGAAAAGTCAGTGCTCATTGATACTTGTCCTGCACAATGATGGGACAGAGTAAGAGAGAGGAAGTAAAAACAATTAAAATATATAAACTGATAATGATGCATATAAAAAATGTGAACTTGTTTGTGAAGAGAGTGGTAATAGCCTAAAGAAATTTGCTGCTGAGTGGTGTGAGCAACATCACCCTTGAAAGTGTTGTGTGTAACCAAAGGCAGGGAGTAAACACAAGGCTTAAACCATAGTTTGGACAACCTACTCACAGAAGATCAGGAGTTGATGTAGAAGCTTTACTGTTTTAATGAATGAGATATTTAACTTACTCCTGTATTTACTTATCTATGAAGATTAAACGTAAAGAAAACAATGTCTCTTATTGCATGGGTATACGTGCAGCTGTAATACCATTATAGTGTCTACAGGTTTGCAAGAGTCTCAAAATGCAAGCTCTTAATCTTTTTAACAATGATAATTTTAAAGCCTAGCCATGTCCAAGTGTCAGTATTAGTTGTTTCATTGTTGATCTTGGAAAGAAGAGTTAGGTGGAAGTGGACTATGTATATCATTTTTGGGGAGGGCAATGAGAGTAAATAGTTTCAAAAGGACAGTGAGTAAAGGAGAGGTCAGAGAAAGTAGGACAGAGAAGCGAAAACTGACCAGAATGCACATGTACCTGAAGGCAGAGTCTGAAAAGCTAAGTAAGGCTGTTTGTGGTGAACCTGAGCTGGAACTTCCACTCAGAGTGGTTCCTGGTACAGTTTTGGCCTGTGGCAGTCAATAGTCTTCCAGGCAGTGCTTGGGCTGGGAATGGCACATGCCAGGGACTGCTCCCAGAGCACATGGCCCTGACATACTGTCCCAACAGCTAAAGCATTACTGTCCCCACTAAAGCATTTTCACAGCCGTTCTGTTCCATGCTGTGAAAGCACCACTGTGATGATCTGCAACACAGCCCAGGCCCTGATGAAAATTCTAACTCCAGCCACACTTAATATTCCCACAAAGCCACAGGGCAGTATATGTATTCAAGGGAGTGGGCAGGACTGTGCCACAGACTAACCAGTGGCCTGGTTTTGTGTAGCAATTTAGACATGGCAAAGGAGCAACATTCCCGGTTTGCATGTAGTTGATAAATGGGCACGGTTCCTGAGGAGCTGCAGCCTTGCCTGAGTGGGAGTGTTTGCCTTGTTGAGTATTGCTAATGGCAGGAGCTTCATCTGTATGTGCCTTCTGATAAAGTCATTTCTTTGGAGTCTATCACTACGGGCTGTTGAATGGGACATACAGAGAAATGACTAATAGCAATAAATAAATTTATATTTCTGCATAGGGAACATATTTTGTCTTTGCCTTTTATGCAAAATTCTTGTAAGGTCATGCAGGAAGAGTGATGAATGTCAATTGAAGGAAACTACAGTGTAAGCAAATGTTGTATTATGCATTGATAGCTGAACCTCAGCCTGAGAACATGTAAGACTCTATGTGTATGTGTGTGTGTGTGGGTATTAATTGGTATGGATGCACAGGTAGTTCCTAGCCACCTGATTTATTTTTAGCCATCACTGGGATGTAGCTATTGCTTAAAAAGAATTTCTTAATAGCATACTGGTACACTGTTGTGTGAAAAAAAAAAAAACAAACCAAAGTGATACATAGAATTTATCTGAAGGAAGCAAAGCTTCAAAACTGCTTATAAAGTAAAAGCCTATTCAATCAAAGAAAGTTCTGTAAAGCTCTGCTTTGGTAAAGGATATTACCTTAGTGGGAAGATGCTATTCATGTAGTATATAGACTGGTAATTGAATGCAGGAGATGATGAGGCCAAGATAATAAAGTACAATTTCCAAGTCCATAATGTCAAGCACTGAAAGAAGTCATCAGTCAGAGTGTTAGGAAGAGTAACTTAGATAACAGAATTTGAGAATAGATGGGGTTATTTTCTGTGAACCAGTTATTCCTGCCTTTTCTTCTTCAGAATTTTTGACACAGGAAACAATGAAGAAGGGTAATATTTCAATCTGAAAGTGACCTGGGCCCTCCTATGGCCTTGACTCATACTTTTCTTTGGGTAGAGATGATGTTCCTGAGTCTAAGACAGCTTGCAGACAAACAATAGTGGGTTTTTTTCCTCAGTAATTTTTCACATGTTTCCCTGTGTAGGATAAATTCTTGAGAACACTTCATTTGTAGCTCATCCCATATTCTGTCATTTAGGTACCTTTGATAGGATGCTTTTCTTTATTCTTCAGGCAGATGTACTACTCAGAATCAAAGACAATTGGAACTTTCAAAGTTTTTATTATAAGCTTAAATTTGTTTCCTGCTGATCTTGTGCTAACATTTCTGAATGATCATCTTCATGCTTTCAAATTATACCATAAATTGTGATATTTTTCTGTAAGAGCCTTTATCAAATGTGTAGGAAAAAGACTGTCTTTTATATGAAATGATTACTGCTATTGGAAAAATGATATGTGTGTGTAAAATATACTGGATGCATAATTACAGGGGAAAATAAATGCTGGCAGTTGTGTAAGAGCTGCCCGTTAAAGGCAAGAAATTTGCTGTTACATAAAAGCTTGTTCCTAACATGTCAGTTGGTGCAATCTGTCCAGCTGTTGTGTTTCAGACATACCATTTTGTACTGTTCCTGCTGTCTGTTTAGAGTGCTGTTCCATTCTTTCATCCAGTCACATGAGCTGTTCTTTAAGTCTCTCTCGATCCTAAGAGACTGTTCTCTGCTGCAGGGACAATGTACACTGTACTCAAATGTGAGAGCGATGCCCAGCGTTCTTGAAAAATGTGAGACACTATCAACCAACTGAAATAATACTATGTACAATTTGTACTGCTTCTTTTAATAGATCTATGGCTCTGGATTGCCTTTCCTACTAATACTTCTTGTGTATGTGTTGCAGAACATGCAATCATGATTTCAAAAAAGAACAAGATAAAATGTCAAACAAGGCAGAAGTGTCATAATGACAGTGTTTCCCCTCCAGCTTCTTTTCTGTAGTGTGAGGTGTCAAAAATGGTAAAGATTTTAACATTGTTTGCAGCATAATGTCAGAAATCACATATCTGTCAAATTGAGTCCTAATTTTGTTGATGAATTTATTATCATTCTGACAGACTTGGGTCCAGAATGGCTTTTTGATAAATATTGGAGCAAACATTATACTTAATTATGTAATTTTATAATGAATACTTGCTTTTTAAAAATTTTTACTACTTTTTCCAAAGGTCAGCAGCAGCATATATAGTCACTATGCTATTACAGCACCACATTTTGGTTGTTTAGAATGCTAAACTAAAGTAGATTTTGTAGGACCTTTGCCTTTGCAATTTGACATTCAGTATTCTGTTTTAAATGAAGTTTTGGGGCCTTGGAAACTGCATTAAATTTTATGTGGTGGTAGCATAATGAAAGTATTTTCAAATTGTAATATGTTCACAGTAGGTAACTTTAATGTATTCAGCTGGAAAGTACAATTATGTTAATATATGAGAAAATGATGAAAAATTTATCCCTTTGTATTTTTTCCTTGCGGTGAATTGATAGACAAAACTTTTTTAAATGGCTGTGCTGTTTTGAATTAGGTATAATAAAACCTAAAGATGAATTGATTCTTAAGAACAGAATGAAAAAAAGGATCCAAAGCTTGCAAAATAGTGTCTAGCTCCTCCAAATAACTGCCTGTTGTTCTTATGTAATGGAAAAACAGAGGCAGCTGAATTCCCAGTCTTTAATACTATTTATTCTTTCTTTTTTTTTAATGTTAGCAAAATCCCTATGTTTAAATCCCTCTTCCAGCTTTCTTGTAATGCTCCTTTAGGCACTGGAAGGTGTTCTAAGGTTTTCTCAGAGCCTTCTCCTCTCCTGGGCTGAACAACCTGAACTCTCCCAGCCTGTCTCCATGGCAGAGGTGCTCCATCCCTCTGAGCATCTTTGTGGCCTCCTCTGGACTCACTCCAACAATGTCCTTCTTGTACAGGGACCCCAGAGCTGGATGTAGCACTGCAGGGGGGCTCTCACCAGGGCAGAACAGAATCCCCTCCCTCACCTGCTGCCCACACTGCTCTGGATACAGCCCAGGACACATTTGCCTTTCTGGGCTGCAAGGGCACACGTGGATTTTGATCTCTACTCTCATTGCAGCTCAAATAAGGAGCAGTAGAGAAAGACAACAGGGAAAGTGAAAACTTTATGCTTTACTTTTCCTCATTTACAGCTTATAGTTATTCAAAAGTGACAGGGAAAAAATTCTATTTTTTATCAGAAAACTTACTCTGAAGATTGTTTTCATGTGGCCATATAGTTAGGCTTTCCAAATAGAATTACAGAAATTGAACAATTGGTTTCTCTATGCTCCGTATGTTTTCCAACATTTAAACTAAATCACAAATATTTAATGTAGTAAATATTTAATGAGCTGCATTCAGATCTGAGCTTTTGATTGATTGATTGAAATTTTTGAATTCAAACTCCTAAAAGTACTTAGATAACATTGTGTGGCATGGATTTAATTTGTAATCTGAGATTCAGATGCTCATAGAAGCTATACTAATTTCACTTCAGACTGTAAATCTGAATGTAAGTCAGTAAAATGGAGGAAGAAATACGCTTACTTCCCTGGTGTTGTCTGAAGGTGATAATAAGTAATCCCTGAAGTATCCAGGAATTGTGATACATAATCTATGATTTGAAAGAAGAGGAATTGGATGTTTTGTGGCTCTCAAAAGTAATGTGGTACACTTTTTAAGTGAGATTGAAAACTATACTGTTGTGAGCATTCTCAATTAATGCACCTGAAATACAGCATTAAACTCTTTAGTATTATAAGTGACCAGATGATAGAATTCTTAAGAAAAATATATATACCCAAGGTGAAATAAAGAGATTAAAACTCTAATGATTCATAGTAATTAAAGTAAGATGTTCAAATAGAAAGATGTGCTGTAGTACAGCAGCTGTGTGTATAACTGTACTGTGTTACATTTGTACATCTCTCACAAAGAGACACACGTGTTCCTCTCTTGATATAAACATGAAAAAAGCCTTCCATGGCTACACACAGCCATGATTCCTTCCAAAGAATGTGTGAGGCTTGGAAGTATACCTAAATGGCAAATTGGGAAATAGGTACAAAACATAGCAATGAGTGGGGATGATATGACTATCTTTAGTAGTTTGCAGTGGAATAGCATTCTCGCTGTCTCAGTGGTTGGAGGTAGGCTTGGGTTAGCACAGATAAATCAAATCACACACACTGAGCACAGGATTTGTTCATTAGTTTCAGTTCACGTTCACAGCAGAATGTAATGTGCCTGTTCCCCAGGTATAAGATGGTGCCACGTCTTGTCTCCTGACCCAATGTACTGTACAGCATCCTCCATCACATGGCTTGGCATACAAGGTCTTTCACAAAGAGAGTGCAGAAAGTTGAGAGTTCTTAAGAGCTGTTTTTCTAAGCACTCAAAGGGATGTTACTCAGCCTGGAGGTTCAGAGGCTTTTTTTCCCCATACGACAATTACTACAGATGAAGGAACATTCTTAAAGAAGTGTTTTGAACAGTTGGAGTCTTTAATAGCTACAGAAGTATCAGTCAGGCTGTAGCTTTCAAGTCTTTAAAAAATGGTCTGTGAAAATACATTTAAGATTTTTACACAGATGCAGCATGACTGAATATGTGGTGGATGCTTTTGTGCAGTGTGTGAATAAAAATTAAATGTGTGTAAGACTGAAAGCAGCAACTATTTGTGACTGTTAAGGGCAATGAAGAAACAGATATGACATTCTGAAATATTTGTCTTGTGCCCTGAAGAAAGGAAGGATTTTTCCGGTGTAAGTTGTATCAGTTGTAAAAAAATATGTCTGATTAATAATGCATCCCATTGAAAAGGAATGGGAGGTTTGCTTAGGTATGATTCATCGTTGTCTGTTGCAGTAATTAAGTCTGTTGCTTGAGGTCAGCATGACCCTGTTTATTTTAATTTTTCAGTCTCTGGAGAGAGAGGGCCTTATTTAACTCCTTGCAGGACTAAAACTGAGTGCACAGTGCTTGGAGGTAAACTAATGTGTGTGTACACAGTGTAATCAGGTGATGAGGAGCTGGAAGCAAACTGGAATCTGAGTCACTTAACACAGTAAGTGTACACGGTGTGTACATGTACCCGTAGACATGCCAGTTTTTTACTTTGAGATAGGATTTAGTTTGAGATGATGTGATTCTGTCCATTTTTCTTGTGCTTCTTTTGCAATTTGAGATGCCCTCATGTATCCTGTCTGGCATGGTCTCCTACAGGTGTTTGTGGTACGTGTTTTGCTGCCTCAGATATCCTGGAGCATATCAAAGAGCACTAAACAGCTTCGTGTAAGCAACTGAATTGAGCCCCAAAACTCCTAATCCAGAGGTCTTCATGCAGCTACAGCTGCAGTGCCTTGTAGTCAGTGAAGCCCAGTGTGATCAATGGAGCTAGGGAAGGGAGTCAGCTCATGTTGAGCTACATAAACACTGGCAGCTGGTCAGCTGAATCATGCCTCAGATCTCTCTCTGATCCCTTGGTTTTATTGATTATAATGGAAATTTCTACCTGATGAAACAGTAAATACCTGGAGTCTAATTCAGTTTCCTAAAAATACGTGCCTGGTTTCATGGTTTACCAGTTCATTGGTTTACCTGAGGTGTCCATAAAGGACTGGCATATATGACAGAGGACTTGCTTCAGAACTCTGCTTCTTTGGAGCAGCAGTCAGAATCCAGACAGAATTACCCAGAACATCTCAAAGTTAGACAATGCCTGTGGTTAGGCAGCTGGATTGCAGACTGTATTTCTAAGTGATCTTAAAGGTCTCCTTTTGTACGTGTTCAAAGTACAAGACTGAGCATGTTTCTCATGGAGGAGACAATCTGGGCCACATAAATACCCTCCATACCAGTGTGGTGTGTACTTTTAACTTATATAGATGATATTTTATGTAAGCTTTTATACACACCTCAATATTATTTCTGTATAAACACAAAAGGCAGGTATGCCTACAGCCATTTTTAAAACATTTTGAGAAGAAAAATAGTTGTTCAGCAATTAAACCAGTCATTCTCATTGGCAGGACCCAGTTTTAGTTCTTTTATACACTGTCTGCATGCAGAATGCTTCAAATACTAAGTCCTTGGGGACTCTTCAGGTAACAGGCTCCACTTTTACCTGCTAAAAATATGAATAAATCATTCATTTGATCATAAATAGTCTTCTCTCATCTTCTTGGGGAGAAATCCCAACTAAACCATTAAACTTTACAATCATATCTTAATTTCCTTTTAAATTGCATGGGGGACCAACTCTTTGCTCATTCTGCCTCATAAATGCATGTCCTGGTAAATTGCTTTTATGATGCCATTTTATGATTTTTGTGCTCGTATTTTAACCTGTGCTTTAGACTTTTGAAAAACTTGTAACCCTGAGGTTATAACCTCAGGTTACATGCTGTCTTTCACTTCCATTCCAGTGTTCTCAATCTGTGAAAAACATGCCTTGTAGAGTCCTGTAAAATAAGATTCTCTTCTTTAATGCCTAGGGTACGAGGTATGCATTTTACATACCTTTTGCTAGGATTATTACATGATCAGCTTTCCCCTAACAATTGTTCTGTCAATTCATCTCTTACATTACTGATTCATTTCACACAGATTCAGCAGCTCATTTCAGCAGGCTGAGCCCCTCTTTTCTGGTCGATGTTGTATCAGCAGCTGCATAATGACTAACCCTCACTGCTTCTGTATACAAGATCTCTTATACATAAATTCCATGCTCATTGCCCATTCCTGGAATTCCTGCTCTGGCTACTAATCAAATACAATAGGGCCCTTTGTGCCCTCTTGCCCTTTCTCCTCCTTTGGAACTTCTGTTCCATGCTTATATCCAAAGCAGGCAGGCTTCTTTTCCTTTCTGCATTCCATTGCTGAATATCAGGTTAACATGTTCTTCTTTAACATCTACCCTATGCTAATATTCTTTAACAGTGATGTGGTGTTTCCAGCCACAAAGCAAAGTTAGACAGACACTGCAGCATCCTAGACTTCACTCTAGAAAACATCCTGGGCCGTGTATCCTAAAGAAATTTTGCTCATGCATGCACTACATGAGGCAAATATATTTGGCTGGCGTTAGTCAAGTTATACTTCTTTAAAAGGGGAATTTCCTGGCTTTTGTTTTTGTTGGCCTGATAAATTATTAAAAGTGACTCTTTCAAAAATCACCTCTCACACACATGCATATCTATTTCTTGCAATGTTTGTTTTCCTTCTTGATTTCTTTAAACTTTGGCTGTCAGTATAATATTTCAAGTGCCAGTTTGGTAAAGCTAATATGTTGAAGACACACAGTTGTACAGTGATGACAGGAAACCAGTCATTCCTGCATTTCTTAGCTGAGTGATTTTGTACCCTACTTGAAAATGCATAGCTGAGATCTCCTGTATTTTGTGTTAAGTACTGAACATTTATAAAGCTTCTAGTTCACTTCCATAGTAATAGAAAAAGATACCAATCACTCTCCTAAATTGTTATTTACTACTTTCTGCACAGTTTCTTTTTCATGTTCTTAAATGGAGTGCTTTTGTCTAAAATCTAGGAATAAAATTGACTAGAGTAGAGCCAGTCAGTTGAAAGAGACCACAGTGATCATCCAGTACAACTACCTGACCAGTTGAGGGCCAATCAAAAATTAAAGCATGTTGAGTATCTAGAGAGAGCATGCATTTTAAAAAGTTCCCAAATAAACAATGAAAACTTTCAGTTAATATAAAAATTGTTTTCAGTGAAAGCACTGAATCACAAAAATTCTCAACAACTCTTCAAGGCTTTATAATTCATGTTTTTTACTCACGTGACAGAAGAATCAGAAGGTGTATCTTTAAAATTCTGAAGTGTTATTGAAAGCATTTTTATAGAAAAAGATTCTGTTCTCACCACCCTCCCTAGCCATGTACTGGTACTTTTCTTTTGCACATATTAATGGTCATACACGTTATGCATAGCTAGATAAGGGATCTGTTCTCGCAAAACATGACCCTACAAAAACTACTTGTCTTCAGTTATATCAGCTGACATCAGTGCCACTGAACAACAGAGAGAGAATGTACAATCAACAGTGAGATTTTCAGCAGTAACCTGAGTTTAGAGTAGCTTGAGCCAGTCATGAAACCATGTCCTGAGGCTGAAGGGTGAAAAGGAAGTTTCCCAAGCTGTACTGAAAACACTCTGCATATAAAGTTTATAGTGCTGCATATAAGGTTACACAGAAATTTAATTCAACTAGGAGCTGAGACAAGTGCTTGATTTTACTAATTTCAGTAATATTTAACAGCATTTAAAATCAAGCATGTATCTGAATGTTGCATGACTTGGAGATATGAGAAAAAGCAATTTCAGTTATCAGAATTACTGCTTTTATGTTCTGAAGTTATTTGTTACCTAAAGAAATATTTGATATACATGTTTTGACCAGAAGCATTCTCTGTACATGTACTCTAGCTGTATCTTGAAAAGATGCAGTGTTTGTTTAAAAGTGATGCAACAGCTGTTTCTTTGTATATCCAGTGTTATATTGAACATGTTCTCTCAAATATTGTTTTGATTTCCTATCCTTTTGTACAGGAGATACGGGCATAGTACCAACACAAAGATAATATTGCCACATACCTGATTTCATTCTCCCATTAATCTTTTCTTCTGTTAGCAAAACAAAATACCTACAGTAAACATTTTATACTTTCTTTAGTGATTTTGATATCTGCATAGTACAAAAGGACACCCTTATTTCTTTAAAAAACCCCAAACTCTTTCAGTCCTTCTAAAAGCCTCCAACAAAACTGTTGATGTTAATAATGTTTCAGACTGATAGATTCATGGTGCTGGGAGCATCATGACCCAGCACAGCACTTTTGTATTAATAAGACATAAACACAGACCATTTATTATTTAGTATAGCCAGCATACAAATTCGAGAACAGCTTGCCAGGGTATATTGTGGTCTCATTACTTAGTTTTTACCATAGTTACAGAATAGCTAGCTTTGAAACTTTCTTGTGCTGTACTGTGACAAGAGAGTGTTCGTGTCATGGTGACCCGACTGAGTTGTTCAGTTGCACACAGTGCTGACTCAGGAGCCTTAAGTGTGCTCACATGTTTGCCAAGCAGCAGACTCTTCTAAATGAAACAAAGAAAACTTCACAAAGACATAATCACTGCTTGTGATCACTGGCAGTTACCACAGGTAATACCATCAGGTGTAAGGTATTCAGCACTGCAATCAGGATATGAAACTTCAGGAGTTATTTACTGGAAGTCACTGAGGAGCACATGCTTTCAGTACGGTACAGTATATTCTTTATTGCATATTTCCATGCTGAAAAATACTGTTACTGTTTAATAAAAATATTAATATATCATAACATATACTATCTTATATTGGTTACTGTTCAAAATATTATATTTGTAAGACATTTTACAGCTAATATTAATGTTTTAAATATATTTATTTGTCTGTATTTTCTGTCTCTTGTTTGCTGTCCTTGGTTTGAGTGATTTCCTCTTAGGAAAAATTCAAAATACTAAAAGTTCAGACAACTTGAATTTTTAAACTCTCCAAGTATACTACTCAGATATAAAACTGCTAATTTCAGTTTCTTAATTAATACTGATACTTTTAACTGAAGATATTTGTTTAATGTCTTGGATTGCGTAGTTTTGTTTGCATGTTGTCTGAATGGGTTTTTTTAAATGTATTTTCAAGATATAATACTTGTGCAATCAATCTCCTGACTGAGTAAACCCTGAGGTTCAGATCTGTTTTGTAATGTGATACATTCATCTACAGATGTATTTGCTATCCACAGATGGTGAGGCACATTTTAGACTGCTCCTATTGTATTTGTGTCTGCTCTTTGTTCATTAGATGGAAAATATGACCCAGATACAGTAGAGTGTGTTCTGCTAGTAGAAATCAGTGGAGCTGTCTTTCAAGCAGCAAGGCCACTTGCTGTGAATGAGGTGAAGTCCCTGAACCTGTCTGCTCTGTGTGTATCCTTGGAGAACAGCCACAGGCACTAGCTCTGCCTCTGCTTCCCTGACAGACAGCTCCAAAGTGTGTTTAAGCTGTACATTCTGGTCCCTGTGTGTGTGGGGCTGCCCCACATGCCTCTGCTGCACTGCTTCCAGGGGTGAGCCCGCAGGGGTAGGGGTAGGAATGAGTCTGGAAGCTTGGTGTAAGGGAAAACAAAAGTCTGGTTTTGAGGATTGCTCCAAAAGCTAATCTGTACAATCAGTACAGCATTAGTCTTTGAATACTCCTTTTGGATTTGGAAAAGATTCTTGGAAACACTCTATAGCACCAGTAACCAGAAGAAAGAGTAGTATGCCCCAAGTTCTGGTTTCTTAGAATTTTCTTTATAAAACATGCATTTCAAGATCATCTATCTCCTGACTTGCGAATCTGCTCCCTACTGCTTTACTCTGAGATCTCAAGTGGCTGTTCTCAAAGGTATGGAGGAGATGTCTGAGGCAGTTATTGGAAAGAGAGCTGTGTCTGCTCAGGTACTAGTGAGAGAGCCTGTGCACTTACTGGAGTGCCCCAGATATGTACAACTTGGAGATTTTTTGACTAATTTTCCAGTCACCACTTTGATGATTTTTTCCTAGTCCTGATTTGTGGCACCTGCTTCCCTCCCTTTCTCCTCCCTCTACTTGTCTTCTTCCTGCTGCTTAACAAGCTCAATAGGTTTTATGTATGTAATTTTATTTTTTTTAAGGGAGTTTGAAGGTGGCCTCTGAAAGAATTGCTTTCATCCAAAGCCAGGAGCTGATCAAAGCAACACACAAAAGCCAAATGGGAGCCAAGGCAGTGCTGCCTGAGCAGCCACAGGATCAGAGTTCTATGCTGGAGAAATAGTAAAGCATATAAGCTGCACTATGCTGGAAGCTGCTGATAAGGGATTTTCTCTCCAGTAACACCTGCAAAGTTTATGAGATCCTGTAGGAAAATCAAGGAAATCTGCATCAGAATACGTTGTTTCTTGCAGAGAGGAATTTGAAAGCATTTACAGTCTGAAGTGCCATTACCTAAATGTATTTATTGCCATATCATATATGAGGCTCAGTCTGCACTATTAATACAACACTGGACTATCACCTAGATCACATTTATTTTTATCAAGTGGCTCCTTGGCCCAGTTGTCAGGATATAAAGGAATGACAAGTCTTTGAAAAGAAGGTTCTTGCTAAAATAAGAAGCCAATAAATGAAAACCAGTGTCATCATTATGTCTAAAATAGATTTCCATCTATTGAAAATAGTGAAAATTAAAATAGATAAATAATAGAAGCTAAGTCACTTTTAAAAAGTCTAAGTAAAGGTTTCTTCTGAATTCTTTTTGCATATACAGATTTTTATAAGGAATCAGTCCCAAGACTGCTTATAATTATGGTTTTTTAAAACTTGAATAGTAATCCAATATATGGCTTTTAACAAAGGATTTTTTGTTACGAGCAATTTGAACTTCAGTATTTTTTTTTCTATTTAAAATAAATTAAAATATAGTGTCATTTTAGCACAAAATAGTACTTTAAATGTCTCAGAAAAAATCAGCTGTGGTTTGAGAGTAGGCATAAAAATTACTAGGATGAAGGAAGCTTATGTTTTCTGTAGCCATAAAGGAAGACTGTGTCTTAAAACCAAACAGTCGTTCATCCTTAATTAATTAAATGAATCTGATTGCAATTGGAGTCTTTTGTTTACCCCGAAAACTACAGTATAGTCTGTCACATCTTAGATTCTTTGTCACTAAATTGCCAACATGCCCAGCATAGCTGTATATTTTAATGAGTTTATGACAACTTAGATTGATCTGGATTTCTAGAGGCTTTTTTTTTATTTACTGGTTCAATGTAAATTTGAATTTGTATGAGAAGCTTTTTGTCTATTTATTTTTGTCTATTTATTTTATTATAAAAATAAAATTATTTTTCTTTTTTCCATAGGAAATACTCATTTGCTATTTTTGCTCCTGTTCCCTGCATGAATTGTAGTATTTTAATTGAAAAAATGAATACTCAGAAGTAATGCTTATTACTTGCAGTTGAAATTACTTTGCAGTTGAAAAATTTCAGGGAAAAAAAAAAAAAGCTTTTTTTTTTGATGAAGCTGTCTTTACTATGGCCAAAGTAGATGTGAAATAAATACATAATAAGAATGAGCCATTAAAAATTTTATTTAATTCCTGACTGAAGAAAAAAGAAAGCAATAGCTTTAAAGTAGTGTTTTTATTAAGGTGGCTTAACATTAATTTGTCCAAGTTTGTTTTGGTCAGTTAGGAAATGGACTTTATTTTTCAGTAGGTGGGAGAATATTCCTGTATTGAATTTCATTGCAAAAGTGTCCCTATTAATCTCTGCAGCAGTCTTCTGAGAATAAAGACATTTCCCAGTTATTTACTTCTGTAGTGTGTGAAAGAAATAATTTCAGTGATTAATGTAAGGAATTTGGCTTGGAATCTACAGTTGCCAAAAGAAAAAAAAAAAGCTTGACACCTTTCAATCTGTGCTCTTGTTCCGACATCCTGTTACTTGTAAACATGAGTCAGGGGAGGAAATCATCTTACTGTTGATGCAGGAGAAAATCTCTGTCTGTACTCAGCCTGATTTTCAAAATCAAAAGAAGACCTCAGATAAAAATGAAAAAACCAGAAGATAAAAAGAAGTGGTAAAGAGATCTGAGTAGCCTTGTTACAGTATATTCATTTTATGGAAACAGCAGCAGAACTGTTTTTGGCTGTGTAAAGGTGGCAGGATTAAGTTCTCTGTGACCTGTCATCAAACTTAATCAGAGTCTCTCTGTGTTTCATCATGCGCTGCTATCCAAATTTTTTGGAAACCATTAAGTTTAATCTGGACTGGTCTTTAGATAACATTTCTCATATAAGTCCATAAGACATACAGAAGTTCTAAGATCTGGTAGCAGCAAATATGCAAGAATTACTCACAAAGGTAACTGTGGTTTTATTTAAAGGTTTTATGTAGCATTTAAAGTGTAATGGGCCAGAAGGGGTTTACTGAACTGCCAAACTTTAGTCATATATGAAACACAGAATGACTAGAAACTTCTCATTCATCTGACAGCTTTATTGCTGAGGAGTAAGTTACTTCCCTGAAGAAGTGGATTTCAGTCAACAGATCCATAAGCGACTACTGATTTTATTCTTGTTGATGTTGGTAGAGTTTGGCTCAGCAGGGGATTGTAATTTCATTTCTCAGCATCTTTTGAAACTTGAAAATTTTTGGATAAGACTAACAAAAGAAAATCAAATCCTTCTTGAAGATTTTGGTGAAAATAATTTTGCTAAAATATTGGACTGGAAGTAATCACAAATGAGGTGATGTTTCCCATGCTCCAGTATTATGTCATAAACATCAGGCTTCTGAGCCCTTTTCTTCCCCTCTCTCTTACTGCCAAGTCAGTGAGGAAACAGATTTGATTTCCATAAACTAGTTTTTTTCTCAGAAATTGGCAATAATCCACCTCTTCACAATGCTTTTAGGTGGTTTTGTACTGACAGAGAAAAAAGTTTTGTAAATTACTTCTACAAATGATAATTTTGTGGTACATGAACAATTAGGTTGATTTCTGGAAGAATAACTTTTAATTTGTCTTTGCCCATATGGGCTACAGCTGTACTACTAAATGAAATAATTGAACGAGAAATTTCTGGGTGCCAGAAATCAATTTTCTCTTGTAATGTCTTGACATAACTCTGGTGCTTGTACTCCCTCTCTTCAGTAGTTCCCAGACACACTTCAGGAGTCATGATGAACCAATGACTGTTTCCAAAGGGCATTTTGGATGGAGTAACCTTATTTTGAGGCTAGTAGTAAAGACATAAACTCTAATACTATATTGGGTCTTTTGGGGACTGAATATCAGAGTGTCTTTTAGTTCTCCTGAATGAAGAATTTTATATAACCGGTGGGAATAGATTTTATGTAACCTCTGGGAAATAGATACCACATAGTATCACTTCTACACATGACAGACATTAATATAGGAGATTAAAAAGAATTTATTCTTCCAAATCCAAATTCAGAGAAAACACTGTAACTACAGATTCATGGAAATAAAAGAGTAAATCATGATGTTTCATGGTTGGACTGACTCCATGAGGATTTTGCAGGAAGTACCATTACCATTGAAGAGAATCAGCTTTGTGCTGTCTCCAAATTCATTGTTCTTCTTATATTTACATATGAGTCCCTACCCTAAGATTTTTCTTCTTAGACTGATGTTTTTTATATAGTTTTTAAAGAATTACTAGAGACTTTACTGAACTTTACAAATATTGATGGATTCTGGGTGTTACTGGATACTTATGTTCAAAGGGTAAAAGGATCACACAACTTTTCTGGTACTATTCTGTTAACAAATTGTTAATCTGCTGTTAAATAATGCTTCCTCCCTCCTCACAGAAAAAAAATTGATAGCCTTTTATATACCTAAATTCATTGTCCATGCAAACAAATCCTTTATTTCTATGCAAACAAAAACCTGCCTTTTGTCATAGTGATAGCAAATTCTGTTGGAGAGCATGAGAACATCTTGCTATGCTCCTCTTGGAAATGGTACAATAGAAATTACACTGTTAAACTATTCCAAAAGAAGGATAGCTGGCTGCTCAAACTCAGAAAACATATTCACTGCTATAAAGCAATAATGAAAATATTAATGTAGTAAAGTAGCAGTGTTGATTATATTGTGTAATGCAAAAAATTTGCAACTTAATATGAGACATTCCCACCTTTAATAATTTGTAAGTTATTTCTGAGGCTGAATTTCTTAGTAATCAACCAAGAACGGTCTTCCTAATTTCCCATTTAATTACCTTGATTATTTTTTTAAGTCAACATAACACAGCTCACATATACTCTTTAGTTTCCTCAGTTTCTTCTGAGGGCAGGCTTTATTTATCAGTCTATTTCAATGGGAATTGTTAAAAGCCCTGGATTAATTCCCACACTCTAAAGTCTACAGCATTCCTTAGGATACCCAGTCTGTCCTAGGTGTACCATTAATTTTGTCCAGGATTGCTGTGCTAGATCTTCAGTCTTCACAAAACCCTAGTGCTCCTCACTGCAAAAAGTCGGTAATGGGTTGGTATCTTTGCTCCACTATGCACAAGATCTCCCTGTGTGATCTGGGAGCTGGGACTGAATGTCCTGCTGCTGCTAGCCACTGCCTTCTCTTGCTGTGACCTGTCATTGCCATGGCTCTCATGGTAGAGATTGCCCTCATGGCTGAGGGAACTCCTTCCTTAAATCACAGCACTGGAGGGCAGGCCCATAGCAGGTTTTCTTAAACCCTGGCTACTTCAACTGCAGTTGAACTTGAAGTTGACTCTATACATGACAGACATTCACCCTTACGAAAGTCCCTGTTTTTCTTAATCACATAGTCTCTGTTTATGACTGACATGCTGACAGTTCCTTATGTGGAATTTGATATGCCTCTTTTGGTGACTAACAAACTTTTACTCACATTTTCATATGCCTGGATGTAGCATCTCTCTTTGCCAGCATAATCCATGGGTTTCTAAGGCATTGGCCTGAGCTGCTTCATTTGTATCTGCGTTTTTTTTCTTAGGCTCCCAAGTTACTCAGAGTAATTTTTTGTCTTTTTAGCATAGTTTTATGAGGCTCTTCCAGGTCCAGCTCTGCTTTTTTTCAACTCGTTATATTGGCAAATATTTCCCTCTGCACGCTCTCCATGGAAACTGACCACGTGATAGAGAGGTGCCCTTTGATTTCTCAGTAGATGGGGTCAAGGGCCATCCTTTCTGTCTCAGTGTATGGGGTTTTTTAGTAGATCTGGTCACCGTCTGTGTGTATGGCTTCGGCTCTCACAAGCATTTGAAAGTTTAGCCTGTGGCACCCAGTGGTATCCAAGAGAAACATAAATCAGGGCTGGGAATGCTGAGTTCATTGAAGCAGGGATACAGGATTCAGTTTTTGTGTCCTGATGCCATGGACTCAGCAACTGGCAATTCAGATACCACAGTCTGAGCAGCTCTAAAGGAAAGATGGGATGACAACTGTCATATAGTTAGTGGGAAATAGTTTTTAGTGGGAAATAGTTTTTAGTGGGAAATAGTTTCTCCTTTGCTTGCTTTGGAGAAGTAATTTCTCTTGCAGTTGATAGTCAGGGTGACTCTGAACAGCAGAGACCAATGCTGGCAAAAAAGCTTCTGTAATGCCCGTTTTCTGGTTTCAGTCGTGTATGTTTGGTGATGAAAAATGGCTAAAAAGTATTTGACACATCTTCCAAAACAGGTTCATGGGTTTATGATTGTGTTTACACAGATTGTAAGATCACACAAGTACATGAGACCTTAAAATCCAGAAAGCGTATTTTTGTTTCTTTTTTACCAACCCATTCACAAAATTAAATTAGATGGCTAATAAACAAACAAACATGCTTGTGTTGCAAAGGATTCCAAAACTTGCCTCTTTCACAAATAATCTAATCTTAACTGATTCCTTATCTGTAATATCACATTGGTAAGGTGCTGGTTTCTGTCATCCTCAAGATTAAATATAGGGTTTCTCTTCTGACCATTGGTGGGCTCTATAAAGCATTCAGCATTGAACACAATTAATTTCAGAGCTGACCTGGGGTTTCCGGCATATACCTTTGATAAAACTTGTTAAGGACACTAGTGATGTCAGGTTTTCCTCAGTCTTCAGCTGCCTTTGGTGTAGGGGGAAGCAGTATTCAAAAGCAGCCAGAGGGTTCCTGTCAGTGTGGGATGGGAACTGTAATCTGCTTTCTGTGTTGGAAGAGATGTAGCCTGATTTCTGTATTAGCAGTGAACATCTCTAACAGGCTTTGCTGCTTCCCATTTAGCCTTTACCAAATGGATACATCAGTACTATTCAGTACAACTTCTCTGTTTGATTTTGTGTATCTACATGAGTATTTTGTCAGTAGGTTGGGTTTTTTCCCTTCTTTTTGCCTAAATAATTTTCTTCAATACTGACTCCATTGTTTTATAGTTCTCATTATGGTTCTATTAATATTGTGTATATCTATTATAGCAATTTTATGTCATGTTGTACTAGCTACACTCTCTACACAGTATTAACATGATACAAACAAGTACATTAAAATGTGTTTTTATATGTAAAATATGCCTTACAAAATCATAAAAAGATATCCAAATCAAGAACTTTGTACCTTGTTCCCTTCAAACCCCTTTTTCCATGTAGTTTCACAGTGGTTTTCCTTTTGCTTGACTGATTCCTACAGGATGCTGCCCAACAGGCTTATTTCCCAAGCAGTAGCCAGTGCTGAGAAGGGGCTGTTCAGTGTTTAGGAATTACTGCCACAAACAGGAAGCGTTTCATGCTTTCTATTCACAGTTACTTGAGGAGGGAAAGGACATGGGGCCCAGGGCAAGAGCTACTTTGTAATAGGGAAAGAAAGCTGACATGGCTTTTGGTTACACCAGTTCATTGTATTCCCTGTGGAAAGTAGGCGTCAGTTAAATCCATGGAATATTCAGCTGGAATAGACTGCCTGCTCAATGACAGAATGAATAAATTACATGGTTTCACTAAAAGTAAAGTCCTAATAAATAAATGAATGCAATATCAATGCATGTGGATGGATACTGTTTCATTCCAGCAAAAAAAAAACAAAACCAAAACCAACCAACCAAACAAACAAAAAACCAGGAAAAAAAGCAAGCTGTGTTTTTCAAGGAAAAATACTGTTTATGGTGAAAAGTAAAAGTTATATTTCACCATCTCTAGGTTGCAGCAATGTTACGTTATTTATGAGACAACACCTCTAAAAGATATGTTGAACTGCTTTAGGCAGTGTTCAGCCATGATAGACTGAGCAAAGATAAGCACACAAAACTGAGCTATTGCCCAGATCATTTATTCTGTTCAAACTGCTTAAAACAGAAAAGCTGTTTAACGATAGATTGATAACTATTGAAAATGCATCTCCTCAATTGTTATATAAATCAAGGAATTGCTTGAATCAGATTTGTAGTCACTTTTTCAAGAAGGTGCCAAAGCTTGCTGCCTTTCTGTTGAATTACAGAAAACTGTTACTTTTAGATAACTTCCTGTAATTTACCAGCAGGATCTGCTGAGTGACTGCTGCAGTCTATGTTCTTTGCCTTTCTTTGTGAACAATGAAGCATTTCTCTTTCATGAGTGTTGAGCCTAGTATCAGCATGCAGTGATTGAATTCTGAGTGCTTAAATTGTAATGTCTTTCTTTTTTTTTTTTTTTTTTTTGAGAAGATGGGAAATTCTTATGCTGGTCAGCTCAAGACAACACGGTTTGAAGAAGTGTTGCATAATTCTATTGAGGCCTCTCTCCGCTCAAACAACTTAGTTCCCAGACCAATCTTTTCTCAGTTGTATTTGGAAGCTGAACAGCAACTATCGTCGCTAGAAGGTAGGAAAAAATGGAATTCCTGTTTCTGTCAAAGGCAGTTCTGCTATTTGCTCAGCCACGGCTCAGCATACACATTTTAAATCATAATATGAATAAATATAAGTTTTTATTTGGATTTTTTTATGCTCTGCAAATATATATGTATTAGAATTGGATTAAAAGTACAAACTGCGCTGGCCTTTACTTTGACAAAATTAAGCCACTTGCTCAGATTCGTCTATGCACTTAAATTGTAGTTCTAGGAATTGCTCCATTATATTTGTGGAGACATCTTTGGAGATTTGGAACATAAATCTGTTATTCTCTAATTTATTATATACTACTGAAAGTCACACAGTAGATGGTAGAAAACCCATAAGAGATTTATAAAACATATAGACTGATTTTCAATGTGCATAAATACAGCAGAAATATTTTTTAGCTTTTGAGATGGTTTGTAAATACTTCAGGCATAATATTTGTAGTTATTCTGTGGTGGCCAAGGTAAAAATTTAGGATGTGTACTCTCACAAATCCTGTACAAATTGGTATTTAACACATAGGATTTTTCACTGAATTTGTGTGTGTGTTTACAGAAACCTGCTTTCTCAGTAATATAGTTTAAATGAGCTGTATGGCTCTGATAAGCAAACTCATTATGCAGTTTGGTGTTTGGTGTCTGTTATTTGTAGTGATCTCATGGTTTCCAGTGAGTTTTATTTTGTAGTGATCCATGAGATCACTACAAATAACAATATTGGCATGGTGGTGTAAGGTTATATTTAATAATTTGATTATTTAGTAATTTCTGTCAAGAGGGTGGAATTTCCTGTCTTTTGTCCACCTCTACTTTCCCTGTCATACTGTGCTGCAGTTACAGTGAGAAGTGCATAAAGGTCCACAGTAACACACACAAGCACACGAAATCAGGCCAAGGAGTAGTAACAGATAAAAGTATTTTGCACAGATTAAAGCCTTCACTATTGCCTCACAGTGACAGCTGTAAATATTTATTGAAAAAAAAAATCTGCTCACACATCATTAGTAATTTCCTATTTTTGAATTTTTTTTTTGTTAGCGTAGGACAAAATAATGAATATACGTTAATTGTTTAAATATATATGCTGCTTATCAAACACTTCCATAAGGATTTAGTAACCTTCCATGGCAGCTGTGATGTCACAAAATTGATTATGACATCAGCCGGGAAAGATGCCACAGGAGCAGATGCATTGTTCAGGAACAAAAGTGCAATTTCACACTTCTGTAGTTTCTTTCTTTCAAGACTTTCAAAGAACTTTGCCAACCTTGAGGACCTGATTCTATGTTCGTTGTAGTTAATGGAAACAGAATTGAAGTGTAATTAAAAGTCACATAACAGCCTGGCAGAGAGCATTCCTTTCATGAAAAGTTTCAGACGAGGGGAACTCTGAAGGGACCTATAATAGAGTGCCTCCTAGGCTGTTCCTCAGGTGGAAGAGGTCTTCAAGCTGCTCTTATGTACTGCAGCCTTGTCAGAAATTGAATCTTCTACTTCTAGCTACGTGAATCCCCATGCTCTGAGGGTCAGGAGGCACCTGAATCAGAGAGAAATCCTTGGGGGCTTGTGCAATGCTAATGAAAAACCCTTTACAGGTGGCAGAAGCTCATGCTTTATTACCTTCCCTTTTACTCTTTCCACTTTTAAAATTAAAATGCTGTAGCTCTCTTATTTCGTAGACTTCACTTCCATTTTCTGTTTCTTTCTTAAATCACCTATTATGGTTGAACAAACCTCACAGTTCACCTCTGTCCAAAAGGGAAATAAAACACATCCTGTTCTGTTCACTTTGTCTATCCATACATTCCCATTTTCTCCCCTTCCATGAATTCTGCCATCTTTTGGATCTTCCATTGTGCTAATTTAATACATAAACACAGCAAAAAAATAAAAAAAGGAAATGGCACACTTTTTTTCCTTAGTTAGATGTTTTTCTGGTTAGCAAACTAGGATGGCTCAGGAAAGGCTACATTAAGTGTCAGAGCTGGCACAAAGAGGAAGGAAGAAAGGCGTGGAAGGAAGGCAGGAAGGGAGGAACGAAGGGAGGGAGGGAGAAAGGTGCGGAAGGAAGGAAGGAAGGAATTTCTTGTCTAGGAGAAGGGGAAAGGAGAGGAGAGACAGACTCAGCCCTTTCGCATTGCATTTGGATGTTAATCAAGGTTATGTCATAACACATAACTTACCCTTTACTTAAATAGCATAGATGAAGAGTTTCACTTTTCCCTTTTCCCTTCATTCAATTGTAGCATTTTTGTCTTTAGAAGATGCCCTTAAAACACTTGTGTTTAGTGTTTTTTTTCTACTTGTGTGCACCATGACTGGAGCTTAATGTTCAGAGTTCAAAAATAAACATACCCTTCCAATCCTCTTCTAGACTGGACTGTAAATCTTAATGACCTTGACAGATAAATCTTCAGACTCTGGATTTACTTTTTCCTCCCTGGTTCTCATTTATCCTATAGTAGTTGTCTATATGATTGTACAATAATTTGTCAATAAAATGAAAGGATATTCTGAGGAGAGTCATAGGAAAGAAAAGAGAAATCCTTGGTGATATCCTATGAGATTCTGAGTATGTGATCCGAAGTCAATTGAAGCAAAGAGAGTCTGTCCAGTTGACACTGGGCTTTGGAGGATGACTGCACTGCTTCACTGTTTTTCTGTTTCAAGACTAAAACCTGGATCAACAGAGTAATGTCAGTGCCTAACTGCTCTTGTACTTGCCCAAGGAAAAGCAGCTAGTCTGCTTCCTTTTGGTCCTTAAGTACCTGCAGCCCTTCACCACTCAGTTTGCCAGTGGAAGCTCTTTTTGGGTTTGCTGCAGGCATGTCACTACAGATACCTAGAAGCCTACAAGCCTAAGACATAAACCCGACTGGGTTCACTTACTGCTTGTGCACTGATTCTCTTGTATGTAAAATGTCCCTCAGTCTTGTCTTGTAGAAGTCTTTTCCTCATTTACCAATTAATTGCTCTCCTCTGCTTGCCACATTTGTCCCATTTGCCATCAGTGTATCTGAGCCATAAGGGGGGATGGGGCCATTGGTCAGTGTGTTTTGCTGGAGCTGTTGCATCATGCATAAAAAAACCATTGTCCTTTGGGTGGAGAGAAGGAAAAAATCTCTAGTTGAAGGGGTGAAACACAGCAATAAAGCCCTCTAAAAACTCCTAACACATTCTAAAAATTGAAGCTTGCATCATGTATTCTTCTCTAGCATTCAGTATTGCCTCCATAGTGCCTCCTGGACTAGCACAGTCCAAGCACAGGCTGGTGTGAATCATTTTCCTGAACATCTGTCTTTCCTTGACACTGTACAGGGAGCGTCAGTGAATTGCTTGGAGCTCTGGATTCTGATAGGAGACAGACGGGCTGAGAATTAGGTGTTCTTGTCATGGCATCATCTGTGGTGAAACTAGTTTCAAGCAGGAACTGTTTTTCAGTGTCCTGTACAAAACCAAGGACATGGTCAATACCTAATTAATACGTTCTGTACTTGGACTGTAGCCAGGATATTCTAAAGAGCCAAGAAGTAATGACTTTGGGTTTTATTGGCTGTTAATATTATAAACAAAGGATATAGACACACTATTTTGATCAGCAAGAGCTCAAACATTAGAAGCTAGTCCCCTAAAACTTGTGGACTTATCTTAAAATAATGTGATTTTAAAAATGAATAAGTTGAGGCTTCTTTTTATTTGTCCTTTAGGGTGTTTTACTTTCTCAGGTGCAGTTGAGTCATGCTTTTGAACTTCTTTTGCACAGGAATTAACATCTTTATTTTCTTGGTGAAAGACATTCTATCATAAGCATGGCTGGAACCTGGAGCTTTAAGGAACAACAACTATCAAGAGTTGGCAACAGGAAACTCATTATCAAGAGGAGAGAATCCAGTTTGCTGTAATATTTCTGTAACTGGGTCACCCTGTTCACTCACTGATTTGTTGCCAACATTTTCTTTTGTCTAAGTCATAAATGCTATGATAATTTGCAGCAGGCAGCAGAGCAGATAATGAGGAAGAAGAGGAAGAAGAGGAGGAAGAAGACGGCTCAGAGTCAAGTAGTCCTCCTGTTTCTTACCAGGTGAAGCCTCCCCCAGAAGGATGTTGCACTACTGATGGTAAGAGTACAAACCAGGCTGTCAGAAGCATTTGCCCTGCTGAAAAGGGTAGAATTTGGGCTATTTTCCCCATGATTTGTCAGAATGAGATAAACTATACGACATAGAAATCCAAAAAATGTCAGTGTTAGACATTAGACATTACCTGCTAGATAGAGCTGGATTGCTCTCACTTGCTCTTCTATTTGACAGGGTCTTTGTTCAGTGTCAGATAAGCATTTGTGTTGGAATGCCTGGCACAAGGACAGATCTTCTGTTCTCTTAGGCAACATAGCCTTTAAATTGTTGAGTTTGCAGGCATGGCCATTTGCTAAAATGAGTGTGATAACTCTCATTGCTTTATCACCACTCTTTTCTGTTTAAAATGAGTCTTATTCTATGAAGCTGTAAAAAATATTTGAAAACCTAGGAAAGCTGGGGAAATTCTCAAAATTCAGATTTTGAGAACTACTTTTTCCCTTTTTGAATGTCTGACCTAAGTTATGATGATAGTGATGAGTCCCATAAATATGTAGGTTACAAACTACCACCAAGAGAAACTTCATTGTACATTTTGAAGTTTTTGGTTGTTTATGTTTGACCAAAATGCAGGGAAGAATTATCATTTAGTAGGCCCTTGATCTTAGAGGGTAAGACTTTGCTTTTCATTAAAAATATAGGAATTCCTTTAATGAAGACAATTGTGAGCAGGAAACAAAAACATCTTGTCAACTTAAAATAAGTTGAATTGACTTTTTCTAGGTTTCTGCCAGGCCGGCAAAGATTTGAGACTGGTTTCAATTTCTAATGAACATATTGAGGTGCCATCCGGATTTTTACTTGTTGGTGCAAAGTCACCAAATTTACCTGATCACCTGTTAGTGTGTGCTGTGGATAAAAGGTTCCTGCCAGATGACAACGGGCGAAATGCCCTGTTGGGTAAGTGTCTGACTGCACTAAGTGGATGCTTCTGTGGCTTCAATTAACAGCTAATTGTTTTTTGAGTTCAACACATCTGCAGTAATGCTCACAGGTCATGCACAAGAAGATAATGAGTCAGAGCTGGCTGTGCTTGCTTTGGAAAGATACAGAGTGAGCCAGTCCTTTAGAGATGCTTCACCACCTTCTGTTCATCAGTCCAAGGCTAAAGTCATTATTTTACTGGTGCATGTCCTACTTGATGGAACTGCACATCTGGTACCTGGACTGGTTGAACTGCTGCCTGTGTCTTAGCTTTCCAAATAGTGATGTGTACAGACTGTAGGCCTGTCAAGTGGAAATTTCAGTCTCTTGTATATATGTAAACAGTTTAATGATAATTTAGACTGCAAACAATGATGACCATTTCAATTTACCATTTTTGAGACAGGGAAAATATTCTCCACTGTGTTTGAAGAATAGCCTGTGTTCTGGGTCCTAATCTATGACTTTTTGCTATCATCACAATATAAATAAATATGAGTGATTATAAGTTGAAATTCTTCCTATATGTGTAGTCAATTAATACTGTGTGTTTGAAAAATACTCTTAGGAAGGTGCTTCAATTTATTGTGTTTAATGTACTTAAAAGTTTAACTTCTGACATAAAAATAGTTCCTTCTATCTATTTTTATTGTAGTCTTTCTGATTGCCATTTACTTCATACAAATCAAGCCAAATAGGGAAGATCTGCAATCATGTGAATTAATTAAATGAATATTAATGTTATTAAAATTGTATATTTTTATATTGAGAAAGGTGGCACATAGTTGGAGGGGGAACTCATTTTGCAATCAGACACTGTCATGTTTGTATACCTTGTTTTCATAATTAACTTAAAAAAAATGATGCATTGTATATTTGTGCACCAGTCTGAGCTTTGAATAGCAAAAGGGAAACATTCCACAAGAAATTTAAGAGGTTTCTTTCACAAACACTGAGGAATAGGACATGAACTCAATTGTTATCTCAGTTTGAGCAGCTCTTCAAGGCGTTTGGGTTGACAGTGAAGTGTGAACGTGCATAATGTGATTCTATGTACAGTAATTTCTTTTCCTATGTGATCTTGTAGAGTTGGATTGGTCACAGTGCATTTGACCAGTGATTGTAAAAGAATTAGGAGGGTTGTAAATCACCCACGTGTTGTCATTTTAAAGATAAAGACAGGAATGTTGTACCACTCAAGTCATTCAGTGCTAGCACTATTAACAGCTTAAGCTCCTTAGGCTGTTAGCAGAGAGGAAGCAGTGTATTTGTTAATTGCGTGCTAAACAAGAACAGAAAAAGGCAACGGGAACGTAATTGGGAGGGTTTTATGCTACTTGCATCCTCAGTTTGCTTATTTAATACATTTTAGTTTCCTGAAACCATTTAAATGCTTATTTTTGACTGTTGTTATACAGTTAAACCCCAATGAACCATGTTCTTTTGCAGAGAATTCTAGTAACTCTGTAGTATGACTTTTATGTATTCTACAACAAACTCAAATATAAAAGAACTTGCATACTTTAAGATCCAGTTGTCATCTGGAAGGTGGAGATAAAATAATGTTCCTGGTGCCTAATCTAATGAAAAAAAAATTACATATCATAATACATAATCTAATAAAAAAATATATCCTACATACATGAGGATAGTATACTATTTGTACAATAGATCATACTGTGGGTAGAAATGATTGTTTGATTCAGGTTCTCATGTGCTGGTGCAAGTCAAGTGAGGGAAAGCAAAATTAGAAGCAACCATGAGTAGTATTGTGCTTTCAGACACATAGTGGGATAAAACCCAGAACCATCATTGCTCGAAAGAATCTACTAATGCAGCACAATGATCTCTGTCTGGCAGCAGATTTAAATTGAAAACATGTCATATGAAGAAAAGAAAATGCTTAGTGTATTGCTTTTCAAGACAGCATAGAAGCCTTATTTTTGGTATTCTGAGTTTAGGCAGTACTCTGTTAAACCTGTTGGCCTTTTGAAACAGTGTGGAAAGTGGCCCTTTCAAGCCTTTGTAAGTTTAGAGGGAAATTGAATTGGACTAATTTTGAATTGAAATTAGCTGTCATGAGTCAGAATATTTATCCCACACTTTTAGTAAGGCTTGTTGGTGATACAGACACAGGATTTGTAACCCTTCAACCTCACTGGGTTTTTTTTTGCCTGATTTCATGCTTTTTTCTCATAATTCACTGTATTTTTGTAAGGCAACTACTACTCAGTACTGTCAACTTATTTCAAAAGAGTTTATTTAGAGAGAGAAGACTGAATGAGTCACCCAATAGTTTCCTGATATCTTATGGTCTACTGCATGTTTGTGAAGCTGCCTGTGGATTGTAGAAAAAGACCAGAAGAAAGCAGGAAATGTCTCAGGGCCAGATTTTGTCTTATGCTCTTGTTCCCATTTGGGGCTGTTGATATTCCTCTGGGGCATGTGCCATTTTATTGATAATGCTGCTAAGTTGTCCCACCATCAAGGGAAATGTGCTTGTGATTTGAAAGTAGTTTCTGTTGGAGGCTGTTTTGTTTTTAGTTTTTACATTTGATGTATTATTCCATGGCAAGAAAGCCTCAAGAGTTTCTGGAAAAGACTATATTTTTGACAATGATAATACTTTCTGTCTCTAGGCATGTTTCTCATATGATTCTGTTAACCATGTTAGATCACAGGTTTAATTGCTTTGCAAAACCGATTCAGATTTTTGCCTTTAGGAAGCTATTTCTTAGGGTTTATGCAGTCTAAAGGAAGCTTAGATAGAGGAAGTGATCTGTGGTAGTGAGATACTTATTGTTTCCTAATTAAAGAAAAAACATGTATGACTCCCAAAGTGTTTTTTCCCTCTTCTTGTTTTTGTTTTGGTTTTTTTTTTACCTAGTTCTCGCTCTTCAGGGAAATCTCTCATGATAAACAAAGCAGCTATTCACCCATCATTTTCCAAAAGACCAAACAGCTGCCTACTTCCCTATCAAGGAACAAGAAATCCTTTTTTTTTTTTCCAGTGAGTCCCTGAGGTCAGAGTGAGAGAGGAAAAGATTAGTTTGCTTGCATTGTAGGCTCTATGTCAGATGAAAACATCGTAGTATAAAATACTGTGACTGCTTCTTATAAATATGCAATGATCTGTTGGGCTTTTGTAACAGTACTGAGTTTCCATACAATGGAGCTCTCCAGCTTGACCATATTGATTTTATTCATTTTTTAAACTTAGAACTTCAGTCTTCAAATGGAGTGTACTGAGTAGGTGGGCAAACCATGGAGCATTGTCAGTGTTTGTGTGCTGTTTTCTGTGAGTAGAACTGAAAAGAAGAAATACTTGTGGTGAAAAGTTGAAAATATAATCATTCTTTGTTTAAGCAAGCTGCAAACTTTCCACCAAAATATTAATGCTAATTAAAAGGCTGTTACTCATTTAAAAGAGAAACTAAAAGAAAATTTTCTGCCACCTTATGAAAGATTTGATTTGATAATTGAGTTTCCTTCCATTCTGAACTCCTCTCTTTATCCCTGCCACAAGCTCACTGTTGATCCAAAGGAACCATTTTATCAGTGAGAAGGTAGGTCAGGTTTCATAACCTTTTGGTCCAAGGTCCTTTCTCAGAGTGCAAGGTCCCTGCTGTGGGAGAGCTTTTTAAATTGTGGACAGTTGATCATTGTGATGTGAGCAAATTCAAGCAAATGCATATGATAAATCACAGATACAATCAAACACCTTCTGATTAAACAAACTTCACAGGGGAACAGCCTTTACAACTGAACTGAGCTCAGTGTGAACCAATGACCGAAAGGTGAAAGGCTTTTAGCCCCTAAACTCCAGGCATTGATTTCTAATTCTCTTGTGAAATCAATCCCATGACATAGATAGATTGAGTCACCTTATGGCTGCCCCAACTCCCCTGACCTTTGTCCTCTCTATAATGTATGGAAGAATATTTAATGCAGCTTGTTTATGAAACAAGCTGTCCCCTCTATCAGCTGCTGCCTTGGGCCATGGCATGAACAGGGCTTTCAGAGGAGGATGATGAAATGTTTGGGTTCTTAGTGTTAATCTGCCACAAAAAATGCTCATCGCAGGGGTGGCAGAACCCTGTGATGAGAAATGACTGAACAGCATTTTGTTGCACTGGAACTATAAGAGCATGCTGTGTTCTATCTGTGGTGCCAGGACATTGCATTAATGAAGCAATGCCTGTCCCAAAGAGTGTCAGTCAGAGAGAATGGGATAGAAAAGGGTGTTGGCAGGAGCTTGCAAGAAAGGACTTTTCTAAACAACTGGACAATTTAGATCTGTTTAATCCTTACTTGGCCTCCTCACCTGTGTTCTATATAGAGTGTAAACTAATTTTCCAGTAGCTGCTGCAGAGTTAAGAATAGGTGATTAGGGAAAAAGGTTTTTTTCAGGTAGGAGTTACTGCTAAATATGATTTGGACAGATGTCATTTACAGAAGTGATGTGAAAATCTGAAGTCCAAATGACAAGATTTTGTGTCTACTGTTCAACTTGGATTGAACAAATACTTCAACATTTGGCTTTGTCAAGACACCCCCTTTAAAATGATAAAACCTCAAAAGTGTACTTTTGGAAAAAAACAAACTGTATATTTGAAAACTTGTGTGGTCTTGTTAGTGGCAATCAGTCAAAAATTGCAATGCTGCTACTGTGATGCTCTCTGTGCTGCCAGATATATGGGAACTTTTCATTTACTAGAAAAAGCATTTTTGATGATTTCTTAATCGGCATAAAATGCATGCAAACTCTACACCTTTTGCCACATCCGTTCTAATTTTGTTTCCTTTTGTTGTTGCTTTTATTGCAGCTACTCAAGGCTCTGTGATGTTAGACAGATGCTTTTGTGCTGACTGATATAACACAGAGGATTCTGCAGAGTCATGACTTGTCCTAATTTTATGAGTCACAATGACTTTTATCATCCCACTGACTAGGATCAGAGAGATAATAGGCAGCTTTCAATGGTTGTTAGCCACTTGTTCCCATGGATACCAGACCAATATCCATATCAACTTTAGTTTTTAATAAATTCTTCTGAACCTTTTGAAAACTAATGAAAGTGCTAAGGTTGAAAACCAAGCAACAGGTGTTTACAGGGCATTATGTTTCAGTGCTTGTACTTTACAGAAAGAAAAAAGTATTGAGCATTAGTTTGTAAATTTAATCTGTTTGAGATATGTGATTGAAATAACAAATTTTATCAGTGGCTCTTAATTTCATTTACTATACTATTGATTCTTTATTCCAGATTTTTCTTTCCAATGGTATTGTCCACCTTACGTGCAATACATTTGCTTTATTTTTACCATGTTTCAGTTCACTGAATAGACCCTTTTTATTTCAATTCCTGTTATTACACAAAAAAATGTGCATTCCACATGATTAAAATGAAAGAAAAGATCATACTTTATGTCAGGTGTAGGGAATAGAGAGAAAATTTCTATGGGCAAGATTATCTTTTAATTGCTCAGTATAGGATGATACTAGTACTAATCCTAGTACTAAGTATTTGCATTATTCTGATGGAAGATGAAAATGTCTTAAGTAATACTTTGTGAAATGGACAAAAAAAGGAAAAATCTTAAGGTGGCTGTGTGAGCAGTGTCCTTTATTTACGATGCTACTGACATCAGCACCATGAGCCCCTTGTTGAGGCTCAAGCTGTGTGTCTCAGAATGAGAGGAAATGGCAGTATCCCTGGAAATGCCCCATCAAGCCTGAGTACAAAAAGCTTTACGGGGGCAGGACTATGTCTCTGTTGTGTCTATAAAGTTGCAGACACTTTGTTCCTGTAATCATAAATAGTTTCAACTGCTGTGAAGTGCTGACACAGTCCAGCCATAATTTGACAAAGCTATTCTAAATTAATAGCCCTGGAATGCTTTAGTATTTTCTCCTCTCTAAAACAGCATCTGCAGTGGGAACTTGGTACTTAAATATGTTTAGATCTATTTAAATATAGTCGGTTAAATATACTTAATTTCATGTTTCATTGAATTGAGTGAAGTGAAATTGAATGATATGTCAATGAAAACTGAAAGAGAAGTGAAGCATGTACATGCTGTGATGATGAATAGGGCTGGGATTAAGCAATTGAATCAGTGGTCTTCAGTCAGAAACTTTTCACAGGTAAGTAATAAGTAGGAATTGTGACCTTTTTCTATGGAAGAAAATGAAAAATATGGCCTTTTTTTTTTTTTTTTTTTAACATATGGGGCTATGTTTTTGCTGTCTGTTATCCAGAGTGCAATCCACTTTCTGTACAACATATGAATACTTTTTTTGAGGAAAACATTAATAAAAATTTCACTCTGTGAAAAAAACCCAGCCAAAGCTCCAAAACATAAATACAGCCTTTCCTCTGGAAAGAGTAATGTTTTAATGTTATTAATAGTGACCCACCTATCTTATTGGATTATGTGTATTGTTTATTTTACCAGGCTTCTCTGGCAATTGTGTTGGCTGTGGCAAGAAGGGTTTCTGCTACTTTACAGAATTCTCAAATCACATTAATCTTAAACTGACCACTCAGCCCAAGAAACAGAAACACTTAAAGTATTATCTGGTCAGGAATGCACAGGGAGCTCTGACCAAAGGATCTGTAATCTGCTGGAAAGGGGCAGGTAAGATAATGAAGCTGTCTTCCTTGAGCTCTGGTTTTCATCATCCAAGCTTAGCTATCACGGGGACTGGCGTCTGTGTAAAAGTCTGAGAGAGATCATTTGAAAGGCTCTTTAAAGCCAGGTGACTGCTAGAGCAGCTGTAAAAGCCATTGTCTGACCTAATATGAACCTGGCATGTCCAAAGACATTGGTTCCTTCATTCCAAGTGCTGCAGCCTCTAAGCAATTCATGTGTGAAATCATCAGAAAGATAAAGAAGGTTCTTTTTATTTTTGTTCAGAGTTCAGAGGCCGGCAGTCTTCAACCAGTACCTGCTCAAGCACCTTGTTCCAATTGCCAGAAAGTTCAGGCCTCTCAGGAAGCACCTCCAGCGAGCCTCTCCCACCTGCAAATCCCACTGCTCCAGCTGGGACTCAGCAGACAGGTACCTCTTAGAAGGAAAACATGCTGGGGTTCCACTTCCACTTAACTCTTCTGTGCTTGTGTATTGGGTTGACTTATGTGAAAGAAAAGACAAACAAACAAGTAAGCACATTGCCTAATGAAACAAGCTGAATAGAATTAGAGATCTACTATAAACAAAGCAATCAATTGTACTTTGAAGGCTTCTTGCTGTCCATTTTCTCATGTCAAGTTTATGTATAAAAGTTAGCAAATAGTAAACAGGTGTTCTGCAGCTTGCTCACAGTTGAACCAAACCAAAATCTTTTAAAAAGCCCTTATTTCTAAAATGTTTTTTCCAACTGTCACTTTTCTGGTCACCGATGACAACTGTTACTGGATCCAGTGTAATTTTAGCTTTTTTCCTGATCCAATCTATTTTATGCTATGACGAGAATCCTTTTCAAAACAGACATCATAGGGACATTGGCTTTAGAGCTTGTGAATTTTTTATCCTGCTGAGAAAAGTGACTCTAATATTAAAAAAACCACTAATAGTCAGTGTCTGTAACTTTCTTTGTATTAAAACTTCTTTCTGAGACCTTTACTTTTCCATTAACTTGACATAAATGAAAGGTGATAGATGATAGAGGCTAGAGTGATCTCTCTGAGCTTCTTCATAATGAAAACAGCTCTTTAGTGTCTTGTGACTATTACAGGTTTTTCCTGTTTTTTTACACAGGGGAGCTGAAGCACATCTGTGGTGGTGGTTTTCTATTCCCTGTGTGAGATAGAAGCCTGTTAAAGAGTTGTGATCTGGAATACTGGTGCCCTTCCAGAACAAATTACAAATCTCTTTATGAAAACAGATTGCCTTTTTTTTGGTTTTTTTTTTCCTTAGATGTTGCAAAAAATGTATTACAAGCATGTTAGGCTTGAGAATGATGCCTCTTTTTTTTTTTTAATTTTTTTTTTTTTTTTTTTAATGCAGCATAGTTAAAAAAATCTTAGAGAAAGATTGGGATGGAGGCTTAGCAAATTTTAAACATCTCTCTTTTGCTTGGTTCCTGAGTAAACTTTATGTAAGAACTGGGGCCATGCAAAGAAGTTACAGCTTCTGACATATGCATTTAATTGAAGAATCAGATTTTGCCCAGGCACTTAACTGGGAGTAGGAGGTCAGAAATGGATTGTTTCACCCAGCATTGTATTCATTCTTGAGCAGATCCCGATGGTTCTATTAAAGTAAATGATGAAATGATTGGTTTGTTATATCAGCTGAGAATCTTGACCTAGAAATGTTTAAGGTAAATACTTTGGGGTTTTTCTCTTGTCAGCTGCAGCCATAGATCACATCCCTTCAACAGCAGCATTCAGCTCAGCAGTTTATAATGGCAAGGAATCACCTAAACAGCAGCTGATGAAAAATAACCTGTCTGCTCTGACAAGACCTTCAGTGTTAGGTATTTGTATGGATTTGTTGTTTAATAAACTCTATGTGTATAACAGAAGCATTGAACAAATTATCTCATGATTGTAATTTCCTGAATGAATAGAAATTACCATTCTCTTCAAAGTCCTTTCTGACCACAATGCTGTTTTCTGTCTTAATTGTCAGGAAAAAGAGTTCTTTGTATGTTTTCAGCCACAATTTTGTCACAGTTCATAATATTAACTGGATTTTTTTCCCTCATATTTATAGTTCTTTAATTTAATAGGGACACAGACCAAATTCTGAGCCCAGGTTCTTAAAGAATGCGTCAGTTTGTATTGATTTTGCCAACAGATTTTGTGAAGGGAATTAAGAAATATTTATAGGTTACCACCCATAAGATGATTCCTATTGCAGTTCCTATTGAACTGTTGCAGTTCACCTTGGGATGGAGAGCTAGACTTTGGCTACTGGCTCCTAATTCAAGAAACTGTCCTCACTGTAGCATTATTATTATGATTTTTGTTAATTGTTTTCTCTCACCAACTGTGTCACTGGCTTGTTTAAGGAAGAAAATCAGTTTTCACTATGGCTAAAAACAAACTGTAGCTCTATTTTAGGATGAGTCTTCCCAGGTTTCCCTGCTGACATCACAGACAAATTCTTCTCTGCCCATTGAAGCTCTTAATCTCTGTTTTCCATGCAGCAGCACATTGTTGCTAATTCATTTCAGAAGGATTAATTTCACATATCAACATATCTGCAGGAAAGAGCACAGCATTGTCAAATAAAAAATCCTTTGTACTGCTCTAAGTATCTTGTGACTTTGTCCCAGCGCTATGCCAGGAAACCAAGTGAGAGGATGAGCAGCACAAATGGCCAAAGGCTGCCCTCGCCTGGTAAAAGAGACAAAGTCACTGGGAATCTGAGTGTGAAGGTCTGCAGGAGAACAATCTCCTTCTGGATCTGAAAACCTCGGGTTTATCTTTAATTTTAATAAATTTTTCAAGATTAAAGCCACACTATTTATGTGAAATTCTTATGTTGCCTCGCATTTTATGTGGGACTAACTATTCCACCAGGAGGTATAACCTTGGCAGGTGAAACAATAGCCACTGTATAGTCATGTCCAGAAACAGAACTAGCTCAATCCTGCAAGCTTCTGAGCAATTCCTGGAGGACCATTGACTCACAATAATTAGAAATACTTGATGTTAGCTGAACTCATCTTTCTAGGAGTTTACAGGAGTGCACAGGGAGACTCAAGGAAATGATGAAAGAAAATTAAAGAAATTAGTCATCAGGATCTCCTAGAGAAACTGTGAGAAAGTAATTTTTACAGAAAAAAAATTGAAGCTATACATCAGTAGGAGGAAAGTGTAGAAGTGGTTTGATAGGAGCTAATATGGAATAAAATCAACGATGGAATCAGCAAGAAGTGGCAAAAATCCTGTAAATAGGAAAATAGTTGAAAAGAGCTCAGATGTTTATTACTATTACTTTGAAACCCTTGGGAATATTATTTTATATAAGCTACATGTAACACTGTGTCATGTGTTCAGAAATAAAAGGAGCAAAATGCCCACAGTCTTGACTTCAAAATATTAATATTTTAAGGATTCTTAGTATGTCTCTTAGTGTACTTGTACTGTATTTTTCTTAGTAGAGAGAAAGCATTGGTTTAAGATAAGGAAAATCTGGATAATTAAGAGTTCTCTGCACCAGAAATTTCCAAGAAATTTAAGCAGGACACAACAAAGTAAAATAATCTTAAAAGTAAAATAACTAAAATAATAAAAGTAAAATAAAAGTAAAATAATACCCACAAAATTATTATATTCATAGACTTGACCTTTTCTACTATCACACTCATTGAACATATTCAGTCTATCAAAACATATTGAATTGCTATGCACAAACCTGTATACATTATATTCTAATATTTTTCTGAAACATTCAGGTACATTAACAAATTCAGGGCCTCCAAAAAAGCGCCATAAAGGTTGGTCACCAGAATCTCCATCATCCACTGAAACTTGGAACTTGCAGCTCAATCCACAGGCTCCAAACAGAATTAAAAATGGTAAGCTATACCCAAAGTAATGATTTTGTTTCATTATTCAGAAAATAAATGGGGAAAAGAGGCATTATTTTAAAGACACATTCAGATTCATATGAGAGATTTCTCTGTGCTCACCTAGATGCTGTATTTCCATTGATTTGTTTTTGAGGCTGTGAGCATAAGTCTCCTTAAGTCCCTGTCATCAAGTCATTAACAAATCCCAAAAGATGTCTGGGTCCATTTTTAGACACCAAAACACCTTTGGAATATTAATATTAGTATCATAACTCAGGCCCATAATAACAGTACAGTCCATTGTTTCAATTACATGTCATAATATTCTTGGCACTTTGATTTCATAGTCTAGATACACACAAGAGTGACATGCAGTGAAAGAAACCCAGCTCACCAAAATGTTTTCTTTAAATGTACTATTTTTTACACCAAAATTACCATAAAGAAGTTATGCCTGAGCAAACATTTAATCTTCTTTTTTTGTTTGGCTTGTTTGTTTGTTTGTTTGTTTTGTCTTTTTGGTTTTTTGGTGGGTTTTTTTGGTTGTTTTGTTTTGTTTTATTTCTTTTTATTATAGTAATAAAAACTGTTTAGGACGAGTGAAACTAAAGATATCACACAGAACTCAGAAATCATAACTACACATGTAATCACAACTACATGACATCACATAAGTCTCTCTGTTTATGCATTCATACCTGGAACTGTTTGTTTATAAACATTTCAAAATTTTTAGATACATGTTTCAGTGACATGGTTAGTCCTCCAAGACACTTCGCATAATAATGTGGGTTGTAGTAATAGGTCATGAGCTATTTGATGGAGCCATAAGAAGCAGTTAATACTGATAACAACTATGGGTATGAGATAATGCTGAATAACTTCTCTTTGAGGAAATCATTACCAGACACAGCACTAGTAATAATATGTCTAAAATCTTAGATGGAGGAAGCCTGTCATCTTTGCCACATTCTGCTTTGGTGGGACCAACCTCCTCTCCAATGGTGGGCTCGGGAGAACCAGTCTCAGTTCCTGATAACTTGCTGAAAATCTGTAAAGCAAAGCCAGTTATTTTTAAAGGTAAACCCCCCAACCCCACAACAAGGCCTCTTTTTTTGCAAGAGATGTAAAGATCTATCCCACCCCTAAACACTGCTAACACTATCAGTTTTAAGTGGTTGCCTATTAAAGCTGTTTAATGCACATATGGAAAATGACAAAATTAATGTTCTGTGTACATACATTTATTTTGTAGGTCATGGAAACTTCCCATATCTTTGTGGGAACATTAATGATGTGATAGTGAGTCCTTTGTTGTACACCTGTTACAGAAATTCACAGTCTTTATCTAGAGCATATGAGCAATATGGTGCATCCACAATACAGCCTATTTCTGAGGAAATGCAGCTCTTACTGACTGTCTACTACCTTGTTCAACTAGGTAAGATTGTTCTACATCCAGATAGACTACATTGAATGTATTACATGGAGACACATGAGAAGGGGAATATTAGGGCAGGACAGTACTAAATATGAGTCTTTGATAATGGGGTATTACACTATTTCATTCATGGTTATGGGACAAAATGAAGTAACTACATCTTGAATGCCAGACAGATTGAATTATAAACACACAAAGTTTATTTTCTGTTATCATCTGGGACCTCAGCAATGAAAATTAAAGGAAAAGAGCTGTAATTCACTGTTCTTGCAGATGGTCTGTGGTTTAGAAGTTTGATGAGACAGGCAGCACTCAACCTCTGAAATATTTCTAATTACTGGTACTCTGTTCAAATTAGGATAGCTTTATCTGAGTATCAGAAAAGCATTTCAAAATGAAAAATTCACATCTGCTAAAGGCACCAGTCATGCATGCAGAAATCTGAAGGGTGGTTTAAAAAAACAAGTGGTTTCAACTCTACAGTTTTGTTTAATTGTTTCATAATATTTCCCTCTTACTTTTTTTTTTTTTTTTTTTTTTTTTTTTAGCTGCAGACCAGGTCCCTTTGATTGAGGATTTGGAGCAAATATTCATGCGCTCCTGGCGGGAATCACACCTGTCTGAAATCCGTCAGTACCAGCAGGTTGTTCCCCAGGCCTTTCCCCAGGTGCCCAGCCAGATCGCCCCGGTGACTTCAGCACAGCTGCCCTGGCTGGCAGGGCTGGCAGCCAGCTCCTGTAATGACAGTGTCCATATCATTGAGTGCAGCTACTCCCTGGCAGAAGGGCTTTCAGAAATGTTTAAGCTACTCATTGAAGGAAAATTAATAAAGACAAACTATGTGGTGATCATATGTGCCAGTAGAAACCGAGCCATTGATTCCTGCATTGTGATAACAGGTAATATGCCAAGGATGTAACTCCTAGCAAAGCAGAATAATTCAGTGTTGTGAGAGGTTTGGTTGGAGTTCCAGTAAGTTGCCTGACAAAGCAGAGCTTTGACCAGCCAGTAATGGGCTTTGATGAACCCAAATTGATGCTGCACAGTTGAGTTTCTCCCCAGCAAACCACCTTCTGCCTGCATTGCCCATTTTCTCACCAAAGCATCTCAACCAACAGGGCTACAAATAAAAAATAGTGAGTTACAGAGTAGAGTAGTTACAGAATAGAGTCTCCTGCTCTGTGCAACTGCAATATTACTGCAGAGAGCCTTTCCTTAGCTTCTAAATGATCTTTCAATGTCATTCCCTTCAACAACCTGCTCGTGATTAAATAAATTATCTGAATGGCCATTCAAAGATTCTTTGTGATTGTAAGGTAATTGGCAATTCCTTTCAATATTATATGTTCTTTTTATATACTGTATCAACAAATACTTTCCAAACTGGGAATGAAATATAAAGAATTGTAAAACATGAATCTATTTTACATGTGTCTGGTGCATATATATGTTGGAGACATAAAAGACTCATCTCTGCCATTTTTGTATGTGTGGTGTTCATTTAAGTGTAGACTATTTTTATTATGACTTAGAACATTATTAACTTTAGTTTGAAGAGTTTTCAAATTTATTAATTTTTTTTTCTTTTAGGAAAGTATCAGGCAAGAATTCTGTCTGAGAGCATGCTCAGTCCTTCAGACTACCAAAAAGAAGTTAACTATCAGCTGGTCACAGGGAAGGTGGAAACTCTGGGGTCCTTCTTTAGCACACTCTGCCCAGGTACCTAACAAGTTGTAAAGAGGCATGTTTCCAAATCCTTGAAACTTTTAAGTCTGAGAAAATACCAGTGCTTATTTCTTTACCAGAAGCAAGACACTATTAGAAATACATGAAAAATGCAGGACAAAGTTGTGAAAGTACAGTTGGATTGAAATTCCTCCTAAAAGCATCAGTTTCTAAAATCCATTGGTTTCATAAAAGTAGGCCAGCAAATAGCTGAGCATATTATTCTTAGCTATGCAAATCCATCCTTATATTACGTAAGTCCATCTGCATATGAATATATAAATTCTTTTGTCCTAAGCATATAGACCAGAATAGATTAGAGCTATTTTGTGAAAGGTAGGATTTGCCCTTTCAACATATAATGCTTTAAACTTGATTGTGATGCCTGGGACAAAGAGGAAAATTGCAGAGAGACAGGGTTACTGGATCATTTTTTAAGTGAGCATACTGAGAATTACAACAGGCAGGATTATCTGGGGATAGATCAAGCCATGAGGAAAGTTAAACCATATCTCACAACTAGGGTAAATGCAGCAGTGTTAATGGGATATCACAGTCTCCTTTGCCATTCACATCATATTGGTAGAGAGATCATTAGAACCCTTCTGAATGTTTCATAATATTTTGAGTGGTTGCTTAAGGGAATCATATTTTCCTTAAATCATCTTGTAGTTATGTATTGTTTATCTTAGTATCTTCAAAGTATGGTTCTCAAAATCAAAGAGAACCATAGAGGGTCACAGAGAATCATATAGTTCTCTGCTGTTGCTATTGTTTGAACAGAACAAGTAAATGAGCATCCTAAAAATAGTTGCAACCTGTATTCACTGGACTGCTCTTCACAGGACAAACCCTGAGCTCACTGCAGACATGCTCAAACATCTTTTCAGCTGCAGAGAAAATACTAATGCCTGGGTCAGGCACATTGTACTCTCTGCATAGCTTTCATCTGTAAGTAGGGCCCCTGCTCTATAGAAATGGGTATGTTTGGAGTTATGCAATTCTTCAGTAAAATGTACCTTGCTTGCTTCAGCATTGTGTATAGCTACAAAACTCATGTTTTTCTTTCGGCTGTTTTAGAAATAATTTTTCTTTCTGTCTCTTAAAAATGTTAGAGTTTTATGTTTATCAGATTTTTCTCAACTTTCTTGTAATCCTTGTTAGTGAACAGTATGGATCCATGGTCTGAACATAAACTAAGCCAGTTTCATATCTTTGTTGTTGCTAACTTGCATCAGGGCCTTGAGGTTAGTTTTCTACCACATTCCATAAATATCCTAGCTGGTCTGCGGAGATGGTTTGCCATTCTATGGTCTGGTTTTCATTTTACTAGTGATATTCTGTAAAAAGAGATGGAATAGAAAGTAACAAAAGGGTTCCTGTATAAAACAGCCAATACGCCAAGGGCAGGATAGCTAGCAAATATATATATAATTTTTAATATCTAGAAGACAAAATCAATATGAAATGCAGCTCTTATTAACATGGATGTTTATTCCACTATTCCTTCAATTTGACAGAGGGTGACATTGATATTTTGCTGGAAAAATTTTATCAAGAAAACCAAGGACACATCTCTTCATCACTTTCTGCTTCAGTGAGTAAACCAACAGCAGTGAATGGAGCTGGAACAGCTGTGTGCACGAGTAAGTAAGGAGGATGTTCTAAGGAGGTAACAGAGAAGGGCACTGGACACCAGGTTCTGGGTGCACAGTTAGAACCCTCTGGGCAGAGCCCAGAAGGCAAACTCATGTCTTGGAATATTCAGATTTACACTGATGGGTGTTCTGCTTCATTCCACTGGGTATTACAATGTTTGAAGCTGTAAGTCATACTTCTCTGGTAGCAAAATACTATTGGTCAAATTCAATTTCAGGTCTCAGACACAGGACCAAAAACTCCAAATGCACAAAGATTTCTTTGCACATTCTATATGGATTTTCATAAATGAACTCCTGTAAATAAGCAAAATACCTTAAAGAGTAGATCAGTCATTCTTTGCCAGACTCAACATTTTGAATTAGATTAGACTTTGGGCATATATCTAAACAGAATTTTGCTTTTTTCCAGGTTATGAGATTGAACGACATCAAATCCGTCCATTCCAGCTAGCAGTGGCTCAGAAATTGCTGTCTCATATTTGCTCAATTGCTGACTCCAGCACTCAAAATCTTGATTTGGGTTCCTTCGAGAAAATTGATTTCTTGATTTGTGTTCCACCCTCCGAAGTGACTTATCAACAGACTTTGTTTCATCTCTGGCACTCAGGTGCTCATTAGTTAGCTCTATTTTAGATTTACACAACATTCTTAGATGTATTCATATCTAGAAATTCTGACACTTGTTCCATTCTTTTAGGTATATTATTAGAACTTGGATTAGAAAAGGAACATCTTACAAAGCAGAGAGTGGAACAGTATGTTATGAAACTAGATGCAGAAGCCCAAATTAAATTCAAAGTCTTTTTACAAAACTCTATGCAGAATCCACACACACTGTTTGTCCTAATCCATGATCATGCACACTGGGATCTAATGAGGTAAGAAAACTAACTTGTTTTTAGAGAAATTATTATTATTTGCATTATCTCTCAAGATTAGTTATCAGATTTATTCCTTCCTTCATCTTTGTTAGCATTTTTCTGCTAATTCTGTTTCCCCATGCATTGAATAAACATGGTCCTTCATGACATTCTTACACTGCTTATTATATTGTGCCTCAGTGGAACATTTCAGCTTTTTTTACTCCCCATTCTTATCTACTTTCAGCCACAGCTATTGTTTTTTTGGCTGTTTGTCCTCTGTTCAGGGGAAAGCTTCCTGTGAAAGTACACAGATCTCCTCATCCTCTGTTATTGTCCTCTGGGCTGTAAAATTTGCAAAACCCTGACCCAGTGAGTAGACAACTAGTGAGCCAACACTGCTGCCTATTTTTTTAACTGAAATTTTCCAGTTCTCTTCTGTCCAAAATCACTGATTTGTAAGAATTGAAAGCTTCTGTGGATTTGTAGTTATACCAGGTAGAGTTCTGAGGAAAAGAGAGAAATTCCTGTCCAGTGTTTACCAAGATCCCCATTAGCTCACTTCAGTAACTCATTGCTTCCCTCACAGAGCTCTGTTTCCATTGATTCTCAACAACCTGCCTAATTAGAAGTGGGGCTGCTTTTGCTCTCTGGTTCTGAGGCTCTTGGGGAGGTTGGAAAACATTCTAAATTCTAGAAACACCAACATATTCCAACTTTAGGATCATGGTAGTGTTTCTGAGACCACGAACTGTGGATCTTGCTTGTGAATGAAGTGAGGTCTTGTCTTTTACACTGGTTAACAACAATGACTTTCAATGAAATTGTGTCTGAGGGTTTCCTGTTCAGGTCCCCTGTCTTGGAACTTACGTGGACTTTTACAGCTGTCCCAGCATTTGAGGCATTTATTAACATAACATTCTGGAGTGATAGGGAAGTACCTGTGTTGCTGCTTAACTCTTTTTTATATCTAATAAAGACACATAGGCAGGTAAATGCCAAAAATTAAATAGCATGAGTTTGGACTGAAATTTTGCACAGGAGCAGGGAATTGATTGTCAGTATTCTGTGATACTGTCATTTGCTCTAAGAATAACTATTCTTTGCTTTTTCTCTCTTTTTCTATCATATTGTACTTCTCTATCTTGATTTTTGTAGGTTAGAATTATCTTTGGTCAGATTGTTAGTGCTGCCCTTAACAAAAGTTAATACAGGACTAAGTGTCTATTGGTAACTGTCACATTAGCTTCCTTTCCTCCTTTATCTCTCATATTCTGGTAGCTGCAAGGGATTCGTAATTTTCTAGCTAGAGAGCTCATCAGACTTACAGAAATTTTTGCTTGCAGTGAAATAATTTGCATTTTCTTTTCCCATCCTTCTGTGCAACTATTTCAGGGTAAAAGAAGAATCCTAAATTCCTTTAACTTCAATTTCACATCCAGGTTTAAGCTATTCCACTGAGACAAATATTCCCTTTTGCTGATCACTTTGGAGAGTTTTGGGTTTCTTTTTTTGCAGTGCTATGCATAGTCTTTATCCTCAAACAGAGCTGTCGACAGGACTTGTTGATAGACTGTTGAACTGCAGGGAGGTGAAAGAGGCACCAAATATTGTGACCCTCCATGTGACTTCCTTCCCCTATGCGCTGCAGACACAGCATACTCACATCAGCCCTTACAATGAGATCCACTGGCCTTCTTCATACAGCAATGTAAGATGGATGCTTTGAGGTGCTTTTCTGAGCTTTTCTTAAGTTATTTTCCATTTATGTACTTACAAAAAACTGTGAAGTCCCCATGATTTTTGTAAACAACAGTAAAGTTTGAATGACATCTTGTTCAGTCTGTGGCAAGTTCATTTTTCCTTCTCTTATCCTTTCTAGCTTTCTTTTTCTTTATTCCTTTTATATTTTCTATAAACCTTAGTAGCTCTGCTAAAAAGTTTTGAGCTGCATAAATGAAAATCATTTTCAGTTCTGCCTCTAGTGCATTACTGCATAAATATGTGTACATACATGGATTTTCTTCATATGTGTACATATTTATTCCATATAGCTGGTCTGTCTGTATATATGGATATGTGGGAGAGAGAAGGAAATGGGGAAATATTGTGTCAAATTTTCATTCTCTCAAAATAACTAATTATATTTCTTTCTCTTCTGTTTTTAATGTCTGAGTAGATGTATGTTTATTAGAGAATGTGATTGTAAGTATATCAAATACCAATGGTTAAACACTCATAAATTAACTATTGATAGACTTTATCCTTATATTTTTATTGCTTCATTTGCTTTAGGGTGTAGATTTATACCATGAAAACAAGAAATATTTTGGATTGTCAGAATTCATTGAGTCCACCCTCTCTGGACATAGTATTCCACTGCTTCGGTATGACAGCTCTTTTGAAGCAATGGTCATGGCTTTGGGAAAGAGGTATGGGGCCCTCCTTTGTTTAACATGGGAAACTTAGGAAGTCCGTTTTAGGGCCTCAAGTTATTAGCTGGAAACCCTTTCTGGTTTGGATTTTTTTTTTTACTTCTCACTGTCTCACACGTCATTTATATATGCATTTCATCTGTTCTTATTTTCTCCTGTTAAGGCTGTCTCTTACTATGAGCATGCACACTGCTTAGCCCAGTGTGTTCTTGTTGTGAACTGTAACTACCTTTATTTTGTAATAATCTAATATTGCATCATCACGTAATTTTAAATGTGTTATTACTTTTGTTCAATATTATTGCTTAGTGACCTTGGCTGACTTTCATTTTGTGTATACTGCACTTGGAACACAAAGAGAAGCTAGATATATCACTCTGGTAGATACACATAAATCAGAAAGAAAAACTTCAGAGAAAGCCATAGTCACTTTTCAGAGCAAGCCATAGCAAGCACTATTTTTACTGTGCACCTGGATTTCATTTCTGTGAAAATCAGAACACAGGAAGCTATTGGATATCCATGGATCACCTTTCCATAAACTGGGAATTGAGACAGGGTGTAGCTGGCCTTGGGAACTTGGCTTGCTGCCTAAATATTCAGTCCTCTTAAGAGCAAGTTGGTTCAGGGCTTCAGTAAGAAAACAAGAGGAACACACAATCTCTCTCTGCCCTTAAGAATGGCACACAATGAAGAATATTATTGTTATGGTTAAGAGAATGTAATTTTGATTGATGACATTACTTAGTGCCTCAGCTAATGTTCTGTGATAAATTTTGTAACAGCAGTAAGGTATGGATAAACTAAAGTGATTACTAAAGTAACCTTACTGGACTACTTGCTTACTAAAGCTTTACGAAGAGAAATGAAGAGACAACATCAGTTCTGATTGTGAAATGATGCCTTGCAAATACCATACAACTGCAATTGATGTGATTCTGTTGTATAGTAGATATAAAACAACGTTTTGACAAAATTCTTTACAGGAGAAAATCTTGAGTTTATGATATTTTGTAAAAAATGTATTTTTCCCTTCACCCTTTAATATTCTTTAATTCACCATTTATTTCAGGTTCCCCAGATTACACAGTGCAGTGATAAGGACTTTTGTCCTCATCCAACACTACTCTGCAGCTATGATGGCAGTATGTGGTCTTTCTCAGATGAAGAATTACACCTCAGTTGAAACTCTGGAAATCACCCAAAATCTAATAAACTCTTCAAGACAATGTCCTAGTGGCCATGGCCTCATGGTAGTGCTGAGAATTCCATGTATCCCTCTGGCTGCAGTGGCATATGAACGTCTGTATAATGTAAGGGAAAGACTAGCCCTTGAAGATAACTTTGAAATAATCTTGGGAAATCCTAATTCCGGAATCACGATCGGGAAGCACTTTGTGGAACAGCTAAAGGTAAATTGCAGAATGGCATGTGCTGGGAAGCTTCATTAGGTTGGTAGGTGGGGAGACTTTACTGGTCACAGTTATAGTCATGAGCTGAAGTGTAGAGTCTTAAAGTACAAACAAAAACTGCCATGAGGAGCATGACTTTTACCTTTTACACATACTGTCTGTGATACCTTTCCTGTCCTGCCTGTGGTTAATGCTCAGTGAAGTGTTAACTAATATGGTTAGCACTTGACTTAAATTATTCTTGTCACCAGCAGGGGGCAAGAAGACCGATTTGCCTGATCAGTGATGGTAGTTACGGATCCTAGAGCATCCTGGTGTTCACAGCTCGGGTTTTTATGTTTTCTGAATCATGTTTTAGTTTATGGATTAATTTATATCCTTTAAGTCCAGAATCATGGGTCATCTGTTTAAAAAAACCCTCCTTTTCTCTTCATAAAATTATCATACATTAAAAATGTATTTCCATTCTATAATGTTGTTATATATATATATATATACATAAATATATATATGGTATACTGCTTACTCTGTTTGATCCAATACATGTTAGATGAAGTAATTTGAGATCCAGAGCCTAATGCCAATCTCATTTTTCTATTAATTAGGCATCAACTTACTCTGAAAAATCAGTATTAGTTCTGAATCACATCCTGATTATCTTCTCTGACATGTATAGAGGGGAACATGTACAGATGTCAGAGGCTGAGTTGTTGTAGTGTACATAGATACTCCTTATCTTTAGATCAGTATTACAGCAGAAAGGACTGACTGATGAGTAAAGCAATATAGCCTGATGCTGAACAGTCAAACAATACATGGACTTGTCAGATTTCTTACGAAGTTACCGGGAAAACTGATAGCTTTAGGGGAGAGTGGAGACTCCAGAGGATTGTAAATAGGGACACTGTGTTGAACACTTCCAACTTTCTCCTGTTCCTCTAATGTGAAAAAGTCTCATTTCTAGCTTATTTTCTTCCCTGGAGTCAGACATCCATTTATTATCTGCCTCAAGAAGCCTCTGTATTCTCTTCTCTCCCCCAAAACTCCTGCTCAGCTTTACTCTCCATTGTGCCATATTTGCCATATGCCCTGGTCTCAGTGCAATTTTGACAGCTTGGGAGCTGGGAGGCTTTTCAGGTTGGAACATACTGTCCCAATGTTCTCAGACTAATAGCAGGCAGATTGCTGCCTGCAGTGCTCTAGAAACTGTGAGATCTGTCTGTGTTGAATTTGACTCTGCTGTGTGGCTTCTCTTCCACTGTACAAGTGGATTATTATAATGGATGAAAAAGTATGTCTTTCTGTCTTTTTATTTGACATAGCTATACCTCAAATATATTATATAGTTATAGATAAGTCCAACATATAGATATGTCCAATGGGGTTTCTCTACCTTGTACAGATCTGGCAGAAAATTGAGGATGTAGATTGGAGGCCACAGACCTATTTGGATTTGGAAGGTTTGCCTTGCATATTGATATTTAGTGGGATGGATCCACAAGGGGAGTCTTTGCCACGGTAAGAAGATCCACTCTTTTCTCAGTGGCAGTGTTTTATCCATTGCTTATCAAATAGCTAAAGAGTAACTCTGTGATTACTTGTGTGAGAGGAAAACAGATTTCAGTGTTGAGGTGTTTCTTTGCCATTTTTGAGCAGCTTTTATATCATATATACAAACTCCATATTATTGATAATAACTTCTGTTTATAGCAAGATGTAAATAGCTCCAAAAATATTTTGAGAGTTATCCCAGTTTAGAGGTGAGAGTATTAAAATAAGATGTATAGCTGCTTAGGTTTCTTAGGGTAGCTGAGGCATCTGGATGATGCTGGTATGTGTGCTCCAGGATGTGGGAAGAGATCAGTGCCTTCTGAAATGGCAGCTGGAAGCCAGACAGGATGCCCCGGGGCACTAAATGCTTTTGTATGTTCAACTGAATCCTATTCTGTGTGTGTTAGGTTTAGAATCCAAATGATTATTCTTTTTTTCAAGCTGATGCTAATGTTCAGTGCAGTAAATTAAGTTGTGTAACTGGGTTAAGAGAAAGAAAAGTATATGCACCACAGTGCATACAGTGGTAAACTTATTAAGCATAAAATACTGTGTTCTATGTCATCCCTTGTTGAAGCAAATCATGAAAAAAATCCCCTTTGGCTGTGCTTTTCAAAGATATAAGGCAGTAGATTACAGTGAGTTTTCCTACTAGCTCCTCCTGTTTCTCTCCAGATCACTGAGATACTGTGACCTACGTTTAATAAATTCATCTTCTTTGGTACGGACAACCCTGGAGCAAGAACTTGGTTTGGCAGCATACTTTGTGAGCTCAGAAATTCACACAGAGAAAGCAGTTGTGAATGATGTGTTAGAAAGTGACCCAGAGAAACTAAGCAGTACTGACAATGAAGACGAAGAAATAGTGACAGAAGGTATTGTTTATTTCTGGTAATAAATGAAGTTGTAAAACGATTAGCAAAAGCAGAAAGGTATGCTATAACCGTATGATGGTTTCTCACTTTAGTCTTACTGAGTGAGCTCTGCTCCTTAGTTTTGGTTCATCTCACTGAACCTCTGTTTTCTCACCCTTCTGCTGCTGATGCATTTTAACTTCTTGCAGTTCTACTGCTGTATCTGTTATCGCTGTTGTCTGGCTCTTCCCTGTGTTCCTCCTTTGCCATGTATGTTCTGACAGCCACAAAGTGGAGCTCGAGTAGGAGCACCAGGTGACACTCACTGTTCAGAGGACCCTCTGCACTCTCCCTCCCCAGCAGGGAAGGGTGGGATTTGCTGTCTGAGGAGCAGCAGCAGTGACCTGACTGCATCCCTACCCTCAGGGCAGTGGCAGCTCCAACTGAACTGTTCCTGACTGATGCTACCCACCCTGTGCTTACAGTGATGTCAGTGATAAAGATTCCTTTCAAGAGAAACACCTGAGTAGCACCTAGTCTGTAAGGTGCTAAATAGTATGCCTAGAAAATATATCTCAACATAGAAACTTCTGAGTTCTCCTTGAAAATGCCCATGAATTCAAATTGACAGTGTAGAGTTGGTGATTTCATAATTTCTTAAAAAAAACAATTGAGAACATACAAATGTGTAAAAAAGCAACAATAATTTACCCAGGAACAATTACATTTTGGGGTTTTTTTTGAGTTGTAATTGATGGGCATTATCAGTTATTTATTAGTTCTTTACACTTTACTGTCTATTGTGCCTGTGGAAAACAAAGGATTTTTAACCCTGTAAAGTATTTAAATCTCAAACAACTTGCCTTCATTTCCTTTTCTATACTATGAGGAGGAAGAAAGACAATTACTGTTCACCTAGGAAGTTTTTACTCACTGAAAATAGCAGAACAAGCAGAACAGAATACTTTCTTTAATCCAATATGTATGCTTCAGAGAGGAATGAAATACCTGAGGTCATACTCAAACTGTGTTCAATAGATGTCTGCTTCAGATGTGATGAGTATTTCTTAAAATGAGTAGTTCTGTCTATTTAGTTGAAGTATGCTGAGGTTGTATGTGATCTGAGTCAAATGGGCTCCTTTGTTGTCTAAGGCTGCTCTCCTAGGCCATGAAGTATGGTATGATCATCCAGAGTCCAATTCAGAACATGTGAGATAGGCTTACAGTCTAAATTTTCTGATGGCTGTGCTTAAGTCTCTGTTAATCACATTAAAACTGTACAGAAACAAGCATTTTAACTTCCTGAGCTAGGAATCTCAAGTGAATGGCCTTGATGACCATCCAGCTGAGGATTTTCATCACCAAAAGCTGAGATATAATCTGGCCATAAAGCTCTGTGGGGTAGGAGGTAATTTCATAACATACTGACAAAATAGAATTTGTTGCCTGCTGCTTTCTCTGACACTGGATTAGTGGGGAATGTAAGACATGGGTTGGAAGAGAAATCATGGTCGAAACAGGCCTAAATATTACCACCAGATCCTGGTTGCAGCACAGATTTTTATGAAGCTATTATGCCTCAGCATAGGTAAATTAGAGCATAGGCTGATCCAATATTCTGTGGTGGGAACAGATACTCTCCACGCTGGAAACAGTATCAGGATGAGGACAAACCCGAAACAAACCCTTGTGTACTTTTCCTTACTTTGACAATATAGCTGTGACTTACAGGCTTACCTGAATTATAGTTCGATTTTGTTTTCCCTTACTATCATTCATGAAACAGGTTCTACTTCAGAAAAGAGAAGTCCTATGAAAAGAGAAAGATCATGTTCCCATGACTCTGCATCTTCATCTCTCTCTTCAAAAGCTTCCAGTAAGACCATAAGATCATCTCTGTTAATTTAAGTTTAGGACATAAAAGAGACCCTAGCTTATTAGATAAATAATAAAAGGCACAAATCACTCCGGTTTTGATAAGTCCTATTTTAATGGGATCACTTAAGATGACTAAAAAACATATGGATTAGACTTCTGAGATATAGGAAATAGGATCTTCTCTTGCTTGAAAAATTTTCATGTCATGGGATGCCCAAACTAGGTACTTCCATATGGCCTGCCCATGGCTCTGAGCCCTCAGTTCATTGGTGGTTAAAGAAATCTTTTTCCTTTCTTTTTTTTCATGTGCCCCTGTACACTGGTATTTTGAGGGATGTCACAGTGGTGTTACTTGCAACCATTCGCAGAGCTGGTGACACTTTTGTAATGGCTTTTACTGACTACTTTAGATTAATAGACAGAGGATAGCTTACTATTTCTTGCAATCAGGAGAAACTAATTACTTTTGTTCATTCAAAATGTGGGGGTTTTTTGAGAACCAGGATGGTGGTTTTCACCATGAGAAGAAATCTACGTTCAGCCTTAGGCAGATATTTCTAATACCTTGTGTAGACTGATTCCACAACCAGTTCTCTGTCTACTTTGAAGACTGTGAAATATTTGTGTGCTCTCTTTCACTAAGCATTAAAGATGCTCAGAACCATTTAATATGTTAAACTTCAAGAAATCTTAATAATTAAAATATATAGGGTAAAAATATACAGCTTTCAGATAATTTGCAATCATCTGTGGGGTGTATCTACATCACATATTCCCAGCCAACATTCATGAGTTCAGTATGTTTTCTGGGCTAACCCAAAGCTGTATGAATGCACTAACACATTATGTAGCACCAGGGTCTTGAGGGGCTGCCAGGTTTTATTAGATGAGCTTAAGTGCTGCAGTGACACAGACATGGGTGTCAGAGCAGAGCTGACTCAGAGGACTGTTTCTAGATGCCAGTCTGAGTAGATATTTCTGTGGTGTGTGTGCGTGGTGGCATAATAGCCTGGGAATACTTATTTTCTTCAATTCATTTAAACAATGGTTTCAGTAATTTTGTATTGTTTTGAGATTAAAGTATCTGATGAGCACCTTAAGCGAGAAATGTATGAGGGAAATAGAGGACAGGACGATCACTGACATCTTTCCTATGCACTTCAGGACTTTAAAAGCCACTTTCTGCATTGAAATGAATACTCCAAACTAGTCCCATTATGGCTTCCTGTACAAGGAAGGTCAAAGCAAGAAGAGCAAGATTGCAATGTTTGCTGGACAATGTGTGGAGAGGATTTTTGTTTAACTGTGGCATTGACTGGCAGAGATAGTTGCACTGTGTTGAAATAAAAATTTTCTTTTAGTTGCAGCATTCTGCACTGAGTCATCTCCTCCCCAAGCCCTAAGTAACAGCACTGAAGAAACTACAAATAACTATGAAAGGCAGAAGCAGAAAATAGACAAGGGGGCACAAACAACCATCAGCAAACACTTGCCACCAGTAACTGAACAGCTGGATATGAAACAAAACATAAAAAGTGCCCAAGTCTCCATCACCTCATCATCCTCCTCACCCTTCTCCTCCTCCTCTTCCTCCTCTGCACCTACTCATAACTCGTTCATCCTTCAGACGTCTCAATGCTCCATGACCAAAGCATCAAAACAGCCTCCCATAGTTTTCCTGCCCAAACTGGTTTATGACATTATTACTTCTACAGATAGCAGTGGGCTTCCCAAATCCTCTTCCCTCTTGCCTTACCATTCTGTTATGTGGGCAAGTTCTTTTCGTCCTCTTATGAGTAAGATGATGACGTGCACAGAGCAGTCTCTGTACTACCGCCAGTGGACAGTTCCCAAGCCAATCCATATGGACTACAACAACAGAAATGAGGGCAGAATGGACACCTTTCACCCAAGGAGACTGCTGCTGAGTGGGCCACCACAGGTGTGTATAAAGAACAGGTATTATAACAGGTATTGATTTATTTTGTTTAATTTTATCATAATCTCAGAAAAATATTTCATTATTATTATTCATACTTGAAGGGGTGTTTTTTGTGTAGATTAAATTAATTATATTTTATTGTCTAATCCCTTCTAATAAAAAAAATCTTCCTTTCTTTACTGTTAACCTGAGTGCCAATACAGAGAAGCTGCAGCAATATTCACTTTGTCAGTTTCTCTCCATTAAAATGTTTCAAAGACATTTTGCTCAAGAGATAGATTTCATGTGTAATTTCAGTTTGTTAGAGTTGAATATGCATTTACATTTTAAATAAAGATCAAAGATCTTAACAAAGCCACTTTCTTATGATCAATGTGAAAGCAGCTGGGAGGTTGTAATTAAATTATTTTGTTTCCTTTGCACAGCAGACAGAAATAGAAGCTGTTGTAAATAATACATGCAAGAAGGCCAGTTCAAAGTAGCAGAGATATATTTAAAAGAGGAGTAGCTGACCCAGAAGTTTTTACATCACTTTGAAAATATATGTGGAAATGGATCTAGTTATAAGAAATTAATTCTCATGTAAATTCTCTAGGGATGTTTAGCACTTATCTCTGAGATAGCCATCTCCTAGTTAAGTGCACATGTCACAGGCTAAAGGTAATATTGTGCCTCATGTTTTGCTGAAGTATGAAGCAACAAGATAGGAAGAGGCACTGTGCCTGCTGAGAGCAGATACATTTCCTGTGAGCCTCAGAAGTCAAATAGGAGAAATGAAAACCAATACAAAGATGTTTCCAGTTACTGTGACATCAACCCAAAGAATTAATTCAAAGATAGTTACGGAATTAGCTTGCCACATGTTTCAATCTTCTATGCCCATCCATGGGAAAAAGCAACTGTATATTGCTATTTGATAAATTATTGTTTTCCATTGTATACCTAAATATACAGTGCAGAAGAGTAGAAAGAGCATAAATTACCTTTTCATATTGGATATTCCCACAGATGTTACTCTGTTCATAAAGGATTCCAGAAAATATTCTGATGGCCAGTTTTTCACTGTCCATTCCTTTGATCTAAACAGTTTGTGTTTGCCAACTATTAAGGGGTTATGTGATCAAGAAACTGAATTTTGTACTCAGCTGCAGCATAAAAATGAATGCAGTCTGCAGAGATGTTCTGTCCCCCCAAAAACTCCAAAACAACAGGCTGTGATAAACTGACAGGCTCTAGAATTTATATTGAATAGAATTTTATACTGAATTCACATCAAACCGCATAAAGATACAATTCTGAAAGCCATTTCATTCAGATTAAAAACATTCAGATTAGCCAATAAGAAATTATTTATTTGGTATTCACTTACTTTTGTGTCTCAAATGTAAATAGTGGTTCTCAGAAGGGTCATTCAGAGACTTCTGAGAGCAATACCACACACAGTGAGATTTTGATGCTTCACACGCTTGATATTTGCAATTTAGCTAACTGTGATCGAACAGGCAGTATGTTTATTCATCAGCCCACTTTTCACTACCAAATCTCTCTGTTTTTTTCCAAGTATGGAATAAGATTCCTGTGGACCCTCTGTACAGCAGTGAATTTCAGCCTTGATAACAAATCCTTTCACTTGAAATTCCATCTCTTTTTCAGCTGTCTTCACAATGCAGATTATTTCCTAGTGTTGCATTGGGTCCTATTTCCCAAAGGATGTTTTTTACATGTTTAGTCATTTTATATTCCTCAGTTCTTTCTGAAGAATATACCTGTTTCACCCACAAATTCATGCACATGAAATTAGGAGTATCATATCTTCTTCCTAAGTAGAAAATGTAAGGTTATAAATTAATTTAATGGAATTTTCCATTTATTATTCCATGGAAATCTCTTAATTTATTTCTGTTTTCATGGAAAAACCCATCAACTTTTCTACCTTTACTATTTTAACCTCCAAAGTACTAAAAATTCCTGTAAACCAACCAACCAACTTTAAAAGTATGTGGATTAGTTTAAGATATAACAATGCAGTGTTTCTTGAAGGGAATAGCAGCAATAAAATATGCAGAAATTAGAATTAGCCTTCTCTTTTGAGAAGAAATAATTTTCCTTCCTGAAGTAGGTTTTATTCATTATTTTTGATAATATTAACATTTCACATAGAGTTAATACTTACTGCATCAAGAGATATAGGAAGAAATGAAAACAATTATTAGACAGCTCATATCTGAATGTTGGTAGCATCTCAGCCAAAGTATAAGACTGCCAGAGTAGTATCTTTCAAAAAATAATTCCCAATTAATAACTTCTTTTCTTTATCAGGCAGCAATTCCTTTACTAAAATTTAAATCAGGAAACAATTTTCTGGTTAAAATGAAAAATACTAAATCAACAGAGCAAGAAAACTAGGCACATTAGAGAATCAAATTAGAATTTTCACTGTCAGGGAAATTAGTAACAAAATATGCTGACCCTTCTCTCATGGAGATATTTTACCCTATGTATCAAAATATTTTGCTGGAAGACTTGAAGCATTTTTACAAGGACAGTTACTTATATTAGAAGGCAATGAATGCCTTATTTTTACAATAGGCTTTAGGAAATGCAGCGAAAACTGGATAGGTATGGAATAATTTATCTGTAAATTAGCTCACATGACCCAAGTGAAGCCATTGGTTAGTGAGTATAATTTAATATGCATCACTGTGAACAACAGCTGTCATATCTACAGCTCAAAGTCTATTCCCTGGTGCACACATGCAAATGCCTATATGGAATTCTGAATTCCCCCAGGTATTTTTCCTTCAGAACATTCATCCCAAAGTTCCTTAAACTGCAAATCAAGGTTTTGTATGTTTGTTTTTTAACTGGATTTTACAATTAAGAACTGGCACTTTCCTGAAGTTTGGAAGCTGCTGGTGAGCACAGCTCTGTCCTGTGGCACCACATCCAGGGAATGAAACAAGCATGTCTTAAAGCACTTATTGAAGAAGAAAACTGCTGCCCATATTATTTCTCTACTTTTATTAAAATCTCATTACAATGGGTCTATATACCATTCAGCTTATATAAGAAAAATATTAGGGAAATATTTAATATATCTATTATTAGCTGTGTTTTAGAAAAATGTAGCATGTGGAAACACGGAGAAGAGCCATCAACATTTGACCAACTGTCTGTGGATCATCAACATGTTTTCTGCAAATCATCATTGATTCACAGGCCACAGTTTGAAAACCACTGTCATGGTATGTGAAGAACTGTCTTACCTGGAAATTAGAATAGAAAAGCCTTATGGAATTATTTCCCCTTTCGCCATATTTCTCCAAATGTGAGGCCTGAAATCAGACGATACTTTATACCAGCATGTAAGAATAATAAAGTACTTCTAGTGGTCCTGGTGTCTGGAATCTGGAACAAGTTAAAAAAGGAATCTCGTTACATTTACACCTTCTACAACAGCACTTTTGGATGTCATTCCATGAATGCATGGAGGCACACAGGCAGCTTACCTGACTGGAATGCTCTCTCTCAGATTCTTAGTTGGTTTGCACCCTATCCTTGATACCTATGGCAAGCAGAGTTCAGTGTTCAAAATCTTTGGAGAGTTTTCCCCTCCTCTTTGGTAATATATGTCTTTGATACAAAAACTAGACCTTCATACATACGTCAAATTTTCTTCAGGAAAGAATTTGAATTCATATTTCTTCCTCTTGCTACAGCTACACTCATCATGAATGAAGAGCTGCAGAGTAAGCATATTCTTAGTATTTTATGGGTCAAGTCATCCCTGGCAGTAAGGATGAAAATAGAAACAAAATCCATAAATCTTATCAGGCCCCAGATTCCTTAGTTATCGTCAGTTTTCACAGGATTTGAGATTTTCACTCCTTAGTCTTCTGGGATTTTCTTCTTCCAAGCCTGATTCTTCAGACATCTGTCTTCCAAAGTCAGGCAGACAGGAACAAACAAGAGTAATACTTCCATTATTTGGGAATACTGCCCTGCAACTGCCTTATCTTACAGAGCACTGAGCACTGCCACATGTTTGAGATAGCTTTTTTACTGTAGAGTTGTTTGTTATAGTGGCCCCTCTCACATACATTTTGTTTCAGAAATTGTAAAAAATGCAGCCAAGTTCTAGGTTCCTTCAGTCTTTTCAGTCTGTTTGCAACTTTGATATCCAGAGCAAAGACAGGATATGGGGAAAAACACCTAGCTCAGAGTACTTCCTTACCAATTGTCATTACTAATATATCATGCTTAGCTCAGAGTCACTAGATACTATGAGCACAGCATTGTGCTTAGATTCCCTAAAGCCATGTAAAGATGCAGACCAATCAGGTATCCACTTTAAAATTTATTTTCAGATCTCCTATTTGTTGCAGTTAGGAGATAGAGGATGGGCAGATGCAGGGCTTTATGCTTCAAAGGTGTGCACATCCTGCTTGCAGGATCTCTTTGTTGCTACTTACAGTGCACAAACTCTTGGAAAAAGAGGTAGTGACAGATGGGGCAGGGGCTCTTTGGAGAGATGTGGAAATTGTGGGTTTTGATAGCTATTCAGTATTTTCAAACAAAGAAAGGCTCTCTGTGCTATTCTATTTTGCCTAGAGATGGTACACTTATAAAAAAATACAATTCATTTTAAAGGTGCATTCAGCTGTCTGGGTATACTACAAGTTCACTTGTTCAAGATTCTTCGCTTCTGGAATAAATGCTGATTGTAAATGAAAAGTCATTCATTTTTCATTTTCTTTGTGAAAATCTTCTCAAAATGACCTGAAAACAGGTTTCTCTCTTTCATCAGTTCATTTCTTGAGCAGCAAATTCAGGAAAATGTGCTAGTGAATGGAGTCCAAATATGAATGCTGCATGTCCTCAGCCCAATATCTGTCCTGGCAGGGAAACATTCTAATATCATGAAGATATTCCTGAAAGTTTTACAGCTTTTTACATGCAGCATTGCTCATATCTAGCAGTTCATAAAACTCTCAGTTTTTCCAGTTCACTGAATTGGAAAATTTTAATGTGACAGATAATGAGATTGGGTAAGGTCTGGTGCATGCAATAGCCTAAGTGCATGCATTACAGTTTGGTGGTGGTAGCACTTGTCATCCTGTGGTTTCCAACGATTTTGAGTCATGACCCTACAGCTTTGTGTACACTTGAGCCAGTGACTGATGCTTTTCATCTCAGCTCCATGTAGCAGCAGCCTCATCACTCCCACAAACATCGTGAAAAGCCATTGGCAAAGACTGGACCCCCAAGGAAAGAAAAATACTTGAGTTAGACAGAACAAAATTTTAATGCATATAAAAAAGAAAAAATAAGGTTTTCAGCGTGTTGTTTTGTTGGCTAGTCTAAGTATATACTTCAAACAGATTAAGAATCAATTTTTATATAGGTATCTAGTATCAAGAAGACAGGTGTACTTTTGATAAATGATCTCTTGTTTGAAACTAGGAAACTGTTAATCTGTCAGGCTACCCTGTGTTTAATGAAAAGATGATCAGAGGTGCTTTGAAAGAGATTTTATTCATAAGAGAATAAAAAGGTAATCTCAGACATGAGGAAAACAAATGAAAGTATTTTCTTTGTTTGCTTCAGACGTGGGAAAATAAGATGGTTTTGTTTTAGCTCCTCAATCAGTAGCCATTGCAGTTAAGTTTAGAACCTTGATCCAGGTTCTAAAATTCTCATTAGTTTCAATGGATTTTACAAAAAAAACCAAAACTGGGAGATAAAAACATCTTGTCCATGGGCTGAGTATAGTCCATGCTGTCATTTTGTCTGTTCAAAGTCACTTTTTTCCTGTGTCATTCCAGGATGACAGAGTTGTGTGCTGACATTTGATTCTCAACAGGGATGAGACCCTTATCCACCCTTTGCAAGCAACTGTTCAAACTGCAGTCTGATATGAGAAACAACAGATAATTAGCTTTGACCAAAGCAAATGTCTGATCTCTTGCTTCGAATTTAAAGCCTCCCTTCCTGAAGTGTTGAGAGAAAATGAAAATTTTTCTTGTCATAGATGGAAAATAGTAACTTTAGTATGTTGTTCAGCAATTTCAACACCCTATGCTTCTGACATGTCCTAGCAGTAATGGAAGTGAAGCTGGGTTTTCAATTCAGTAATACAGACCTAATCCAAAATCTGATGCTACTTTGTGAAATCAGACAGTTGCTGTCTAATGTGCTATGACTGATCTATGTGTTAACCTTCCCTGTACAGTTCACACATACACAATCATGTTTTTTAAAGCTGCCTGCTTAGACATGGCCTTATTTACTTGATGTTGTCATTAGCAAACTACATGTGAAAGACAGAACAACCCATTGAGTAAATCACTGGCTGTGGCTTATACCTTCCAGCAATACTCTTGATGTAGTAAAGGGAAAATTTATACAGTGAGTTGATGGTAAAAAAGGAGAAAGTGATATTCTTAAGATAATTTTAAAATGGACTTTTAAAAGGTAATTTTAAAAGACTGGAAGGGAAATAATGTATTTTCAGCATGAGAAGTGGAACAGGACACTGTTGCACATAGAGTGTCCTTCAGGAGTGGAAGTGGCCAGCACAAGCTCTCCCAGGGATACATTGCCACTTTTACTCCTCAGGATGGTCACCGTGCTTCAGTAGCAGGCAATGTACTGGTAAATCATATGGAAATGAAAGGGTTGGGATAATTCTTTAGTTATCTTGTAATTTAAGGGGTTTTTTGTACATTTTATGAGCTTGTATGGATTTTTAAATGTTCATTGCCTGTGTAGAACCTATAACATCAGGAGGGAAAATTCTTGTCTGTGGCATCTAATTAGACCTGTGAAAAAAATGTTGTTTCCAGCTAGGCTCCTGTATAGAGAGAATTAAACTATTAAGCATTAAGCTTTTCATTTATGCCAAGAAATATACAAATAACAAGGGTCTCCAAGCACTAAATATTAATATTCAGTTTCACCACAGCTACAATTTCCAGATATGTGGAAAACTAACATGGTGCAAAGCAAAAGTTTACTTTTGGGGTTTTTTTTCTTATTTATATGTTAACAGATAGGGAAAACAGGTGCCTATCTGCAGTTCCTCAGTATTTTGTCCCGGATGCTGATTAGACTGACAGAAGTGGACGTTTATGATGAGGAAGAAATCAACACTAGTAAGTTCCTGATATAAAAATACTCTGGAGTCAATAGAAAATTCTTATGTTAAATTGAAATATAGTTGTCTGTATATTCTATGCCTACCATCTCCTATTCACCTTTACAATTGCTTTACATTATATAAATACTGTAAGAAGTTTTCTGTGATCTTCAACTGATACTTATTATTTTATTCATCATTTAGATTTTAGTCATCTTCTCTGTAAGCAAAGAACATCCCTGTTTTTTTGTGGAAAGGGATCAACAGTGTTTATGTATATTAACTGAGAATCCAGCCATTGGCTTTCAGTGTAGAATTGGAAGGAAGTTTTGGGGTAAAGTATATAAAAGGAATCATTGGAGTTTCAGCAGATTTATACCATGAGGAACAATATAATATTTTCTAAGTACACAAGACTACCTGAGGGAAGAAAATTTCTGCTAATAGCTAATTTTAACTCCTCTGTGTTTTCAGATGAATTTCTGTAGCTCAGACAGGACATGAAGATAATTTTTAAAAGGCAGAGTTGCACTGAGGTGCAAGGTACATTTGTGCAAAGGTGCATAATGATATTGTGTCATCAGACTAATGAAAGAAAAAATGAAGCAGGAATAATAGGTACAGAAAAACAATATATAGCAATACAAAGTGATTTTAAAAATTCTGAATTCTTATTTTTCAATAATATCATAGACATAAAAGAAGAATCTGATCAATACCACCATCAGCCTGGAGATACATCGCCAGATTTGGAGACATTTAAGAAGATTCCTTTTGACTACACTATCCATGATCCAAAATATGAAGATGCAAGTCTGATTTGTTCAAAGCTTCAGACTATAAACAGTGAAGGTTAGAATTGGCACACATATATGTATTTATTTGCTTTTAATGTGAGAATCCTGTTAAACTTTTAAGCAGAGTTAAAAAATCAGAATTGCATTTGATTAGTGAAAAAAGATTTCAAGTTTTCCAGATGAAGTACCAGAGTATGACCCTTATAAATGACTTATGGAATATTATATGAATAGTCTTTCTTTAAAATGCTCTAATTCCACAATAATTTTGTGTATTTGAATAGTTTTACAAAGTAGCATTGTCCTGCTCTGTAGAAATGAAGTGGTTTACGTGGGTAAAGTTAGTTATGTACCTAAAAGTATTAATAGGTTTATTTTTTAGAGTTTAGGTTAAGTTTGGAAAGCATGAGATGAACATGCCCAGATCTAGATTCCTGGAGTACTGATGTGTGAATTAGTCCTCTGAATTTGCCAGCTGGACATACACATGCCCATGGGGCTGGGTAGCAGGGAGGAACATTGCTGTGCAGAAAGACCTTGGCAGGCTGGAAAAGTGGAACCTCAGGAACAGGACCCTGTTGTACAGCTCACCAAATGTGCCCCTTGCACTTGGGATAGAATAATTTTATTCAGCTGTACAAGTTTGGGACCAGCTCTAGAGACAGCAGCTTTGAAAAAGGTGACTTGATGGTCCTGGTTGACAACAATTTGAATGTGTGTCACCTGTTCTCCACTGGGTTAATAGCTTACTAATAATCAAGAGAAGTGATTGCTTCCCAATATGAGAAAGACATTGACATAGAGAAGTGAGACCAGTGAGTAGCCACCAAGATATGAAGAAAATTGGAATAAACTGGGTTTGTTTCATCTGGGGAAGTCTAGCAGGTGCATCTGAATGCTGTCTTCAATTTCCTGTTGGGAATTTTTAGATAGAAACTATTATAGATACACAGCATAAGGACAAGAGACAACAGACGCAAGTTGCCATATGAGAAATTACAATTAGATTGTATGAAAAACATTTGCAGAATAAAAGTGGTCAAACCATGGACCAGGTTTCCCAGAGAGATCATGAAATCTCCACTCTTGGTGAATTTTGAAACTTAACGTGACAAGGAACCACTTTGAGCAACCTGATCTGATGCTGAAAATCTGAGTGGAAGATTAATTACCAAAGTCCTTTTCAGCAGAAAATACACCTCATCTTCCCTCAGTCTCTCACAGAGGGGATCCTTCGAAAAATATGGATACACACTAAGGAGCAACATCACTAAAGCACCAAATTAATTTCACATAATCTACTGTGATGTCTGTCACAGAATGGCAAATGTCATAAGGCTCTTTTTTACTATTTATTGCTTTTGTAAGCATTTTACCAATAATAGCAACAATGAAAATTTTAATGATCAAGCATCGCTTACATCTCAGTACAGTGAAATCTGTACTGAATTATCATAATCATGAATCTGTAGATAATTTCTTGTAGTTCCCTATGCTATATATAGCAATTTATAAAATATACTGTTCTCAGAATGAATTCATAGTTTGTTTTGTATGTGTTTTATATTGCCATTTTTCCTAGAAGCTGATTTCAGTGACAGAAAGAGTCTGTCACAAGAGAATATATTCTAGCCTTGAATATATGTTAGGTTTAGTTTGTTTCTTTTCTTAATAGACAGATCAATGAGCAGGAGACAGGAAGATATGTACACGTGCCGTCAAACAACTAGGATGAGATTGTCCAAGTATGCAGCATATAACACCTACCATCACTGTGAACAGTGTCATCAGTATATGGGTTTCAATCCCAGGTACCAGGTAAAGATTTCCAGGTGTTTCTCTGCAGATCCAAAGCAGAAGCACACACAGTTTGGGTACATACACTGTATTTTAATTGGCTTAGAAGTTCTATATGTGTACACATACAGCTGATCTACGGATTTTGTTATTTCTTGAAGTTTGCCTGCCTTGACCAGGCTGCAGTTTGGGGAGATCAGAGCACTGATCCTTGTGTCATTTACACTAGTTTATTGAGTGCTGTGATCTGCATGTGTACTACCAGTTAAAACTACCTTCCCAGTAACCTTTCAGCTGGGCTTTGCTTAAGTGGAAAAGTTTGCACCTGAGTAACTGCAAGAGGTGCTACTTCTGATACAGGAGTAGACCAGCACAGAGTAGTGTATGTGTGGTATACAACTTTCTTTTTGTCAGAGTAACACTCTAATTTCTTGCCTGTTTTAATGTGAGGAGAAAGTTGTCAGCAATGCAAACTCTGGTTTTTATGTGCCAGTATTTCTGAAAGCCAGAAGGAACCTGTAAGTATTGCTACCATCTGTAAGACAAAGCTGGTTCCATAAGAGGGAACATTTTAATGTGTTTTTTTTTTTTAGTGTACACTCTAGCCTAGAGAATATTGCTTAACACTTAAGAATAATGAAGTTAAATCTAATGTTATACAGTAAGTGACTGTGATCTGTTTAGCAATGTAGTAAATATATATAAGCTACACTGAGACCTTGTCATTTGACTCTAATTGGAATTATCATGTTTTTCCCATCCTTAGATTTATGAGTCCACTCTGCATGCATTTGCCTTTTCCTATTCTATGCTGGGAGAAGAGATACAGCTGCATTTTATCATTCCAAAATCAAAGGAGCATCATTTTGTCTTTAGTCAACCAGGAAGACAATTGGAAAGTATGAGGCTGCCACTAGTCACAGATAAGGTAGATGGACATTTTAATTTATATTTATGGCCATATATGGGAGAGAGACACCACCAATTTCAAAATCTGTTGAATTAGTATTCTCTATACTACTATTCCTACTGTCAAGAGACAATGAAGATGTCCATATGCTAAGCTTGTATTTTCTCCCAGAAAGGGATACATGAAAAAAAAATCGTTGAAACACCAATAAGCTCTATATTTTGCTCATAGTCAAGGCTGGTCCTTATGCCTTTGGTATAAACAGTCTTACATGTGACAGAAAGTCTTTGGTTATGGGTTTAAGATGTTAAAGTGAGAATAGTTTCTGCAAAGAAATTCAAAGAAAAGATTTTATTTATCATACCATTAGTAAGAGGAAGCATTTTTTTCTGTAGAGAAAAGCAATGAAATATCCTGTTTTATTCTGCATAAATGCTCAGTTACTTTCATATGAAAATAATGCTTTCAAAGAATCTTAGTCATGGCTTCAACACTGTATAAAGAATCACAAGTCATGCTTGTAGAAAAAGCTTTGTAAAATCATCTATTTGACAGGCTCTGCAAACTGACAGAATCACAGAATAAGTTGAGTTGGAAGGGACCCACAAAGATCACCGAGTCCAGCTGCTGGCCCTGCACAGCACTATCCCCAGGAGTCACATCCTGTGCCTGAGAGCTTTGTCCAAACGCTTCCTGAGCTCTGTCAGGCTGGTGCCGTGGCTGCTTCCCTGGGGAGCCTGTTCTAGTGCCCAAACACCCTCTGGTTGTAGAATCTTTTTCTGATATCCAACCTAAACCTCCCCTAACACAACTGCAGGCCATTCCCTCAGGTTCTGTCCCTGGTAACCACACAGCAGAGATCAGAGCCTGCCTCTCCTGTTCCCCTCACAGGAAGCTGTAACTGCAGTGAGGTCTCCCCTCAGTCCCCTCCAGGCTGAACAGAACAAGTGACCTCAGTCACTGCTCACACGGCCTCCCCTCACGGCCCATCACCATCTTTGTAGCCTTTTTTTGGACACTCTCTAATAGTCTAATATCTTTCTTATATTGTGGTTCTCAAAACTGCACACAATATTCAAGGTGAGGCCACACCAGTGCAGAGATGTTGGCCTTTACAGAGATTCCTGGTATCCATGTCTAAGGTGAAGCTGTGCCTTGCTCAGGCCATACTGCTTGGAGTATTGAAGCAATCTGTGGATTGTGATAGAAGTGCAGTAGCACTTCTATCCTTGAGAAAATAAGCTGCTTCCAATAAACAGTAATAAATCAATATCACCTTCCAGTTCAAGTTTTAAATAGGAGAACCTAAACAGCAACACAACAGCAATGTAAGAATGACATCTGCTCTCCCTCACCCAGTCAACTTGTGCTTGGCTCCATGGTTGGAACTTTGCACTGGGTCCTTGTGGATTCTTTTTTTGGTTCTGCCACTGACCTGATTTGAGGCTTTGACATTTAAGGACTATTTTCCTTTGCTTCTTTTTCTATTTCCTTGCTCCAGTCAGTAGAGTTGTACTGTAGTTTTGGGTAACATGTTTCTTACTGTCCAGTATCATATGAACCTAAATCCTCTTCCAGATCTAGCCTCAAGGTTCCTCTGCACTTGGCAGGTCAAGGTTAGCAGTTCTGTTCATTCTACCACTCTCTCATCAGTCAAATAAGCTAAATGACAGTTTTATTTTTTCCAATTCTTAGAAAAGTTTTTTCTTTTCCTATCAAGGAAGTTTAAAATCTGTCAGTTTGTATGGTGTTATTCTCCTGAAGAATCTATTTCTTCTTTTTCTCTCTGGATTAATACAGAAGCTCACACTTCTTTTTACCCACAGAGTGAAGATTACATAAAAAGCCCCACTTTTACTCCCACAACTGGTCGTCATGAACATGGACTTTTCAATTTATATCATGCAATGGATGGAGCCAGTCATTTGCATGTTTTAGTTGTCAAGGAGTATGAAATGGCCATATATAAGAAGTATTGGCCCAACCACATCATGCTTGTTCTTCCAAGCATTTTCAACAGTGCAGGAGTAGGTAAGTTTAACAAAAAGTTCTAAAAAATGTGGACACACAATGTGGGTCCTTGAGATGTTGTTATTCAACAGTGAAACGTAGACACACACCTTGCAGCTAGGATGTCTGATCTGGTGATCTGGATTCCCTCTGAAGACAATGTATCACAGCTGAAGACACACTTCTCCAGAACACATAAAACAAACTCAACGAATTGCACCCCATAAATACTTAACACTTCTATTGTCTTTGAAAGAAGCTAGGGTGTTAAAACTCAGATGGAGTTACTGACTCTGTTTCCTTGTGGAAATAAGTTGCATACTATTTGCATGGGCAGTAATGCTCTAGTTGGGTACATCCCTTAGGTAGGTGCTGCTAATATAATATCTGTGAAATATTCAACCATTTGTTGTGCTGCTGGAACAACTTATGTACAGAAGTAGTGGCAAACATTCAGAGTAGATCATCAGGGACAATTTCCAATGTCATTCAGCTGGTCAGTCAACATCTCTAACTCTTTGTACTAAGAAATGCTAATGGACCCAAATATTGTCAGGTTAAAAAAGTAGTCACTAAATCCTTAGAAAATCTTTACCACAGAAGTTGAGTCTCATTTTTCATCCCTCCCAATGTGGTTCTTTAAGTCTCTTGCTTGGCAAGTGACAAAGCAAGTTGGCTCTGGGTGGTAGTGGGGTGTTAAAATCTTCAGAGCGATTTATACCCTTGTTTGGAGAAATATTCACTTCAAAAGGCTTCTGAGTTAAAACCTAACAGTTTCTGCCCTTATTTTTAATCTGGTGGTTTATGCCCATGGTTTCAGGTGCTGCACACTTCCTGATAAAAGAGTTGTCTTATCATAACCTGGAGCTTGAACGGAATCGGCAGGAAGAGCTGGGGATAAAACCCCAGGATATCTGGCCTTTCATTGTCATTTCAGATGACTCCTGTGTTATGTGGAATGCAGTAGAAGTTGATTGTTCAGGAGACAGGAAAAGGTAAAAAGTATAATATATGCTTTTTCAGCTGATCTCTTTTAACCTTTCTCTGCATATAATTTTGAAATTATGTTTTCTGCACTATAACTTCTACCCTGTACAAGAAGAGAATTTATAAGGAGATAAATAAGGAGAGCACTTTCCCAGGCATCTGTCTTTGCATAGTATGAAGAGTAGTAGTGCATGAAGTGCCTGTTTTTCATTCCTGTCCCCTGAGGATTTATGTGCCCTGCAGCCGTCACTGTTCAAGCTAGAATTACTTGGACTGCAGATTTTAGACTCTGTAAACACTCCCTGATACACTGGAAAACACGGACACTCACATGTCCATTTTTCAGCAGATTTTTCTTGGGAAGCTAAATGATAATTCTGTGCAAGTTGTGCAACTGATTTCCTTTGGCTCTTTTGTCAGACACTGTGTGTTTTCTTTATGAGTTCCCCAAATTCCCAAATTAGTATTTTTGTTTTCATTACTTTATAGTATTATTTGTGCTAGATAGTTTTATCTATTCCATGAACAGGCTATGTAGAATTTACAGCAAATTTTCAGAGAGAATGAAACTCAATAAAAACTGAGATTTATGGACTCTAGGGGTGGGCTAGAAAGATCTTAACACTTTGTGCTTATGGCACAAGACAGCAGCCCTCCAAGATTCACTGGAATATTATCTATGTAAACTTTGAAGGTTTACATATCTGAGTAAATATTTAGAGAGATCTAGACTAAGTTTCAGATCTATCATACCACTCCCCATCACATAAGCACCAGTTAATTATAATTAGAGTGAGAGACAAAAAACACCATAAAGGAAGACAACACTGAAGTTAGCTACTTGAAAGTCATAACAAGTTCCAACTGTTGAAAATTACTCTTCAGCTGAAAGAAATTGTGAATGTTTTCTATATATTTTAAAATTAACACATTTTCATAATTATTGTAGTGACTATACATGGACTGAAAGGAATGTTTCCCTGAAGCAAATTCTGCAACATATTGAAGCAACTCCCAATGTCACTCACTATGCCCTAATTGGGATGAGGAAATGGTCCAGTAAAACAAACAGTGCTGAGATCAAGGAACCATTCTCCTGCTGCCATGTGCATGACTTCATTATGCTGAATGTGGATCTGACACAGAATGTACAGTACAATCAGAACAGGTAAGTGAATCAGTAGCACTTTCAGCAGAAGAAATGAACCAAATAAAGGAAATTTTACAAAAGCTCTTGTTTTTTTTGGGGAGGTTGTGAATGGTATGCTGACAGATTTTGCTTTCTTAATGGTGATTCAAATCCTTCCCAAGCTGCCGGAAGTTAGAAAAAGACATTAATTTCTATAGTTCCACATAAAACAGTAATAACTCAATGACGGGGTAGACACAGTCAACTGTGTGCAGTACTGGTCTACTCCAGGTGGCTTTTGGTAAATACTGTACTTCCCTTCTTGTCTGCCTAACTGTTCTCCCTTCCAAAGGAAACAGGGATGTATGGATGAATGGTGCATAGCCAAATCTCATTCTGATATATATATATATATGGGCTTTTTATCCTGAGTAGCACAACACTGCACCATACCATGTGTGCTCATCAGGACAATCAGAAGAAAAGAATAAATAAGTCTTGTTCACATTCGTGATTGTTTCTAACATTAACTGTCTCAGAAATCCCACTTTTTCATTTATTTTGACATTTAGGATTATATCAGATTATAATTTTGTCCTACACAGCATTACCACATTTAACAGAACTGTATTCACTAGGTTCATAATCTCACAGAATTTCACTGATCTGTGTGAAATAAGCTGTGGGTTTACCCCCATTTTGCAGGGACATGCATTTATTACAACAGAATGAAGTTCATATATATCAGTAGAGGTGGGGCTCACTTGTCTAAAACTGGTCTTTCAGTGCCTTAGGATATAGAAGACATTCATATGGGGCTGGCAGATATAACATGAAATGTGTGGGTTTTTGTAAGTCAAGTGGAATAGCCCAGGTAATTAAAATGGCTGTACACAGCTGCACTTAGGAAACTGAACATCAGTCACTGTGTTTTTCAGAAGAACTCTGTTTAACTCAGGAAGGTATCTTTTTAAGCCCAAGCTTACTTATAACTGCAAGGAAACATTCTGCTTTCATTATTCTGTGAATAAACAGATGATCTATATTTCTATTCTCACCAGCCTGACATCTTAAAAAAATCAAATTTGCTCCCTGTGCATCTCCTGGTAGAAAACTGCTCTCAAGTTGCCTTATGAAACATTACATATGAAGGTTAAATGGAAGGTTAAATTATGTATGATGGTTAAATGGAGACAATGACAACAAAGCAAAATGATATGAGTGCAAGCAACAATGTTAAAATGTCAGGAATGCCACATCACACCACCCATTTCCTGTCTCTGTCCTTGAACCTCATGAGGCTCAAGGTAATCCTGTGTGGGTACTGCTGAGTGTGAATTATTGTATGGCATTCCAAGCCTGGGCAAGGAAAAAGGTACATTTTAAAACACAGAGACAGTGACAGTCAGGGATATGAAATAACCATGAAGATATTGCTAAGATCAAAGAAAAAAGTTTTAAAACTTATAATTGAATGCCATGTTTCTCACTGATGTTGACTGTTGCACTGATTGCACATGTCGCTTAAATTCAAGCCCTGATGTCAATCCAATGGTTCTGCACATCGTTTTGTTTCCTTTGTAATAGATATATTCAAAATGGAGAGCCGAGTCTGAATTTTCCCGAGATCAGAGTATTTGAATTTAGTAAGCTTTAGGAGTTTACCTTTCATTCTGTTACATCATATTTTTTAAATGGGTCAAATTTAGCTCAGGGATGTTTGGCCTCATTCTACTTAATCTTTTCCTGTGTCTCAGCAGTTCTTTTGGATAAAGACTCCCTGCCTTCAAATAGTTCTCATTTCTAAAATAAAATTACATTAGTTCTGTGGAAGAACATTGAAAAAATTGATAGATATTCATATTCTGAGGGGAAAATGATTAGTCAGATATTTCTGTGCATTTGATAAATCAAATGAAGGTCCTCATCCATTTCCTTGGAAGTCAAAGGAATTAATTTCCATGACTGTATTTAGGATAGTAATGTATGTAGCAATTTCTCATGACTCCATTATTGTAGTAAAAGGCAAAGAAAGTATTTTAATTACTGGGTATTTTCCTTAGTATTTTTCTTAGCAATTTACTGCCTTTCCACTTTATGCTTTTGATTGTTTCCTTCCCTAACTACTTTCCTCCCTCATTCTGGTCTTCTCAAAATGACTCTAGCCTAGTTTATTATTAGATAGATGAAGCCCCTTTCCCTGACTGATAGGCACTGCTGGAGGGTCAGTATGTTTGATACCTGACCTTTTTATTGTATTGATCAAGGGCTCTGAGTGCTTGTATTTGTCAGTGTGTGATGAGAAACATTCCTCTGACATGCAATGATTTTGTTCTTTCCAGATTTACATGTGATGATGTTGACTTCAACTTGCGCGTCCACAGTGCTGGCCTTCTCATCTGTCGGTTCAACCACTTCAATGTCATGAAAAAGCAAATTGCAGTAGGAGGACAACGATCCTTCCACATAAAGTCTAAGGTGGGGATTGAGACCTCTGTTGTACTGTTTCTAAAATTCTGTTTTCCTTTTCTGTCTTTTTTAACCAGGAGAACTGAGGTATTTTGGTACATCATCTGTTGCCAGTAATGGGGTATGTCTGCCACATGGGGCTTTTTTTAGTTATTTATTTCTGAAATCCACAATATTCTTGTCATAAATACAACTTTCTTTAATAGTTTTCCTTTAAAACTTCAAAAAACACATGCAGTGTCTTCTTGCAATCCAAGTAAATATTCACTATGTGAATTTTATCTAGCTATGAAATTGCTCATCTTCATGTTACTTCATAAGTAGGAGTACTTTGAGTTCAAAGAAGAAACCACAAATACAATTTTTTTAAAAGGAAACTGTTTTGGTAGCAGATATTTTTGGCTGAATAACTTTTATTCTTCTGTAAACCTTAGATTTGTAGGGTAGAGATATATTTTATACAAAACAGAATTCACGTAAGTACAACTTGATTGATTAAGATTGATCTGTATGAGAAATATTTCTCCTCACAGGTATCTGACACTCCAGTTTCAATCTCCCCTGCTCAGTACATTTGTGCTCCTGACAGCAAGCACACCTTCTTGGCAGCACCTGCTCAGTTGCTCCTTGAAAAATATCTCCAGTATCACAGCCATCGCTTCTTCCCTCTCTCACTGAAGAATTACAGCCATCCAGTGCTATCTGTGGACTGTTACCTTAACTTAGGACCACAGGTACTGAACAAACTAGCTCTAGAGATGTGTAGGCTCTATTTTGGATGGGTTAGTTTGATGTATTCCTTAATAATAATTACACAACCTTTGAAGAATGAGGTGCATCCTTATAATGTTAAAATGGAATTCTTAGTCCCATAGAGATATTGTCAGAGGCTTCAACTAAAGTACGTGGAGAGAAATCCCAGAAAGACACTAATATAGTCTGTGAAGTGGTATCTCAATCTGCTATAATTTGGCTTTTTCCTACAGAAAATTTCTTCCACAAGAGGGTTTTACAAATACTAGATAACCTTTAGAAAGCACTTCAAATATGCAAATGTTTTAGCTCACTCCAGACTGATAAGCTAAGGCAGAGAATCAAATACTAGATAACCAGTTGGAATGAGAGAAACTGACATTAGGTCTCAGGAACTGTTGTCTCTGTCTGATGAGTTTGGATCTAAAGCCAAGGTTGTACTTCAACTCAAATATGTTAATAGGAATTTGGTATGAGGGTGGTTTGTTTCAGGAGAGGACTGTTTTTTATCTCTCCACTGAATATTAAATGAAATTCAGTCTTTCTGGACTTGGTTTCCAAATAGCTGTGTAATAACATTCCCATGTATGCTGCTCCCTGAATATTCCGAGTTCTTAGGCTTTTGTTTCCACCATGTTTGGGAAAACAAGCTCTGTGAGAGGGCAGTGTACTGTTACTGCCTTCATCCATTGCATCCTTTCAGCACATGAAATGAGTTCAATTTCATTCTGGAATTGCTGCCTGAGCTGGAGTATGATACAATAGGATTGAAGAAATATGGAATAGACATACTGGTACAGAGTCTTAGTTGCTGTGGTTCAGCCTTCCTCCACTCAATCATCCTGATCCATGCCAGATGAGTATGTATCCCAACTAAGTGGTACAGTGGCACTTTTGAAACAAAGTCTTGTGTGGAAGATTCCCTTAATCTGAATTTATAAATCCTGAAAGAGTGCTGTAAATATTCCCCTTCCTAGTGGATTTAAGGAGTAGCCATAAAAAACAAACTAGGCAAGAGGAAACATCATAAATTCATGTATATGCACAACTCCACTAACTTGAGTAATCCTATCATATAGTAAATGAAATTTGGAATTTCTAAGGGTCCTTTTCATGTCCAACTGTAGAGTTACTGTATTTATTCACATATAAATAAAATGTGCTGGGCAGATCACAGCATTATGGTTGTGGGGAACTATTGTTACTGCAGCTATCAAACTATATCACATCTAAGCCTCATGTAGTAACAATACATAGTTATGAATTATGCTTTATACATATTGCTAGTAAGTAGGATGATGTTTTGGAAGGAACTATAAAGCTCACAATATTTGGAGTTGGAAAGCAAGTCTGAATTTGAATCAGGTGCAAATATTAGAAGCTTCATATGAAAGCTAAAAGATGTTAATTTTTTTCTGCCCTCTCCCAATCAGATTGCAGTTTTCTACATGAGTTCTCGGCCTCATTCTCTGAATATCAGTTCCTCTGGTCTGACATTCAGTGGTCTCCTGCTGTACCTCTGTGACTCCTTCGTCGTAGCTAGCTTTTTGAAGAAGTTTCATTTTCTTAAAGGTGAGTTGCAATAATTTTATTACAAAGAAATAGCTGACACGGTCTCTGAGAATGTGGGGAAAATCTATTTTATCTGTGGTTTAAATCTATTATATTTATTTAATATATATGCATATATATGTATATACATGTATTCATATTTGTCTATATATCCCACCCAACTTTAATGCTTGATCATGCTGGCTCTGCACTGTAGTAAACTGGTTTATAGCAGTGCTGTCAGTTCTGCAGATTTCTAAGTGGGAAGGAATGTTGGTTCCATATCATCATGCACAAACTGAATATTGAAGATTTATGCATGAAACATTTATCTACTGTGTTATTGGAGCTTTTCTAAATTTTGATAGAAAATGGGTGATTGACAAGCCTCTATCAAAATCTATTTTCTATTTTTAGAAATAGAAATTGGCTCATTTAAAATTTATTCCTAATACCCAGTTTCTCCATGTAAACCTTATGATGGTGTGCAGCAGTGGAGATAACTAATGTCCAGTTGTTTTGCAGACAGTCACATTGCACACTTCTTTTGGATCCTTCTGCTGCTTTCTTAGGCATTTGGTGCTGTGGGGATTTGTTTCATTCAGCACAACTGTCACTGGGAGAAGAGCACCATGGTTAGTGCCTCTTGAAACTGGCAGAGTTGTTATAAACTGCTGTGTTCTTTGTTGCAGCTAAAACAGAGGCTACCAGTCAGTCTTATTTGGCATAAACCAGTCAATTTTTATATCATGTAGCACAAAGTGTGTTTACTTTGGGATTTCTCCAACTCCCCTGGCAGTCTACTTGATTTTCTAACCTGTCACATGAGAATTGAACACCATGTGACTATCTCTCTTGTTTCTTTTAATTATATTCACAAGATTTTTTTGTCTTGTGCATTACCACTTACCTCACCATCTCTCATTTAGATTACTGAATGCCAGTGAGGTAATTATTTTCTCTTAAAGGAGGACTTTTCTCAGAAGGCAGGAAGCCACGCATGCAAGTTAAAGTGGTTGTCAGCATGCCAGACAGGACAGTTGGCACTGGTTCCTGAAATATAATTTTTTTTTACTTTGGCATTCTGGGTTTGCTTGTGTCTGTAGCCACATAGACCAGACTCTTTATTGACAGCACATGAGTTCAACAATACAAAACCCACTAAAATTTGTGATTAAAGACGTGTTTAGACCATTTCTGGGCAGCAAAGCACAAAGAGCTTAGTCAGCCATCACAGTGATTTCCTTGTGGATTTTGCCAAGCGTAGGTTTCATGCAACAAAGGTAATGATCAGAAGGGCTACAAGAATGGATGTAGGGCTTTATCTGGTTTGTTGTCAGGACCCATCATGATCTTCTTAGACCTGCCAGTTTCACTTTTCCTATCCCAAGGCTCATGGAAAGTGCTGTTAGTCCTGTTTACTAGATTATTATGAGGCATCTCAAGTTACACAAGAAGATCCAGACAAATAGGTAGCTGAACATAGCTCTCCTCAAGTCCTTCCTGAGTGGCTTAATTTTTTCCCAAGTCCATTTGTAACTCCTGAATGTGAAAGGAGTGGAGTTCTCCACGCCAAAGGGTGGTGGGAGGAGGGTGATCTGAGAACAAAGGGGATACTCATGTGAGTTTCTTTTTGAACTGTTTGCTTAGGTGCCACCCTGTGTGTGATTTGCCAGGATCGCAATTCTCTCCGCCAGACTGTTGTCCGGTTGGAGCTGGAAGACGAATGGCAGTTCCGTCTGCGGGATGAATTCCAGACTGCCAACGCTAAAGAGGACAGACCACTTTTCTTCCTGACTGGACGACATATTTAATTGAAAAGAGACTCATTTCCTGAATGACACAAGACATTAATTGCCACCATCTCATGAAATCACTTTTGAGAGGCTCTGCTTTCTGAACAGAAACAGGACCGTTTTCTCTTGTTTTTTGGAATGATATCTAATCAGACAGTTTAAGATCATATTTACAAACATTGAAGTAACTTCTCTAATTTAATGTTCTGATAGAAGTCATCCCTAATTTCTGATAGAGACACAGAGACTTACATGGTGGAAAGTGTTTCATATCAGAAGAAAGGTCAATGAGTGCACTTCTTCTGTGACAAAGAAGACCACATGCAAGTTAACAAAGAAAAGGGTTAGGAAACTTTTTTCAATTCCAGAAGTAGAAAATACAAATTTAGGAGCAGGTTCTGTTCTACAAGTCTTATTTACCAAACAGTTGGCACAGAGCAACAGGAGTTGGTACAGTTCTGTAGTGTACTGCTTCTGATTGAGCCAGGTAGGATTTTTATATGAAGATTTGTAAAGTATATTTCTTATAGTAGGAACTCAGTTGAAGCTTTAATTTTTGGACTAAGTGCCACACTGGATAATTTTATCATGCAGGACTGTTGGAGTAGAAGCCTAACTATATGTCTGGGTTTATTAGCATAAGGAAGAGAGCTAACAAGATAGATGGTAAAATGAGATCTGAGCATTTAAACCTGAAACTGATACTAACTTGAATAACTGAAGAGATCAAATGGTGGGACTGACCTGCAAGTGATTTATTTCTAGTGATGTTTGTGACTGTTGTCACAATACTACTAATTGTAGACTGGCTGTAGACTTTAAGCTGAGGCAAGTGCACTCAGGAAAGCAGATTAGATGGTTCTAAAACACTCCCAATACACTTTCTGGGGATATTTTCTTGCCAAGGTGCTTCAAAGGAGTGAGAAAATGGAGATTACATTGCTGAGAAATTCAGGTGAAAATCTAAAAACATGTTCTAGAACAGCACCGGGCATTGTGATACTTTATACGCTCTAAATGTTAAATCAGTGGTCGTTGTCTCTTTGTCTTGGTGTTTGGAAATGCTGTCTAAGTTGCAAGCTTCCAGTTTGTCTTTATAGAATCAGTGTTACTTCACTCAGTCAAGGTGTAGGAAGGATGAGTATAGACATTGTCAGAGGATATCTAATATTTGGGCAGGCCTTTCTTGCTGGATACACCAATGGGGGGAATCATTGACTTTATACAGATGAAATGCCATTGGGTGGGTGACTCTGTTACAGTACTGGCCTTGAAACGTAGGCATCAGTATGACTATGCCAAAGAGCTAATTTAGGTTAATTTACCGAGAAAATGTAAGTTTTGTAAGTTGTGAATTCTGTAAGAGATGTGGATTGCTATCTACAAGGGAACTGCTAGCAAACAGTGTGCTTCTGTATTTCATTGTCTGTGTTTCAGAGTGAGAATTCACTTTAAGTTTTGTGAAGAAAGGTGAGCATTGTCCTATGTAAATAGTATTACTGTTCAGTTTTCACCGCTTGATTAGTTAATTTAAACTTTTTTTAAAGAAGTGTGACATTTATGCCTAATCCATCCTTTATAAATAAAGCTCATGCTGCATGGACATCTGTCTTGGTGATGTACTGTACCAATAAGTACACACACTTTTGTAGTGGCAAAAACAAAGGAAAAGCACGGGCTGAAACAAGTTAAAATAATTAAGGAATTACCTGAACTGATCAAGAGAAAATACAGTACTGCCGAATGGCCTACTATATAACACAGCCTCCAAGGTGTAAGGGTTTTTGCAAGAACTCAGATTGAAAGACAGTGAGTTGAAATTTTCTTTTGTGTAACTAAATAGTTAAACAACTTATACCAAGTGTCTATGAACTTATTTCTGTGTTTTAGATCTGAGATTTGCTTTGTCAGTCTTTAGACATCCATTTTCTCCAAGAAACAAAAAAAGGCCTAAAGTAAAAAATAATATAAAAAGTAAATCACATCCTTTCTTGACATTCTCTTTTGCCACAAAGTTTCCAAAACTTTGGTAAAATACAGCTGATAGTCACCTGAAGCCATCGTACTCCTGAGTGTTTCTTCATCTTAACCTTTTTCTCCATGAGTTACCTACACACTGTATCCTGTACAGGATGGGAGTCCCAGGGCCTGGCCTCAGCAGACCTGTGTCTCTTGTGTGACCACGTGCAATCATTCTCCATCATCACTATATTTGTGAGCAATTGTATATGATGAAAGTTGCACGCACAGCCCATTGTGTTGAACAGCATATCCTGTATTAAGACCAGCTAAGCCCTTACTCTGACCAAAATGCAGTACTTCCTGCCATGCTGTGGGAGCATCTATCATCTCTGCACCCACATGGTAGGAAAACATGGCATTTTGCTCACAGGAGGCCAAAAAATGATCGTGGATGACTCAAGGAAAGACAGCTTCCAGAGCTCCATCCAAAAGTTTCTTCATCCCTGATCTAGTTTCCAAGCTAAACCCTCCTAAAGTGTAAGCTTTCATGGAGAGGGCAATGTAGATTTTGTGTCCAACTGGGACTCTGAGATGATAAAGTAATACAGATAAATAATAATGATAAATTAAAGCAAATCTGTTTGGGTGGGACTGGTAGCCTGTGCTGCAACCCTTGGTGCTAGAGTTCTTTACCATATATGCATGTGTAGGGTTGGGAACCCAGGTCTCACCTCCACACTTCTCTTGTCTTTCTTTTGTGAGAAGGAATCACTGGCATTCAGTCCCAGTGACCTTTGTGAGAAAACTTTGCCCATGCCCATAATGCACACAAATCTTGCAAGTATTTTCTTTCTGGTTTTGGATGTGGCAAGAAAGCAGAACTCTGCATTCCGTGGATTCACTTGATAATATGATAGCAAACAAACTTTATATAGCCTCTGCCTTCTTCTCTAGCACCTTCCATGCTTTCTGATTTAGTCATCCACTATTATCACCTGCAAATAGTATTATTAGCATATTCTGAATTGTCTGTCAGAGAGGGAAGTAGTTTATGATTCATCTTCTGCAAAAGACAAGAGTCCAAATATAGAGAAGGTTATTGGAAAGGTGACTTTATTTTCCTTCTTAGCATCCTCTCTTCTCTGTTAAGGAGCTCTTCAGAAGCACTTAAGCTCTAATGTCTGGTATCTAATCACTAGAGGATTTCATCCTTCCCTAGCAAGTGCCTCCTGTTGTGGTGATAGGGAATGTACAGATCTCAGCTCCCACTCTGCATCTAAAAGCAGTTGCTAAACCTTGATTGTGAGGGGGTTGCATTTCAAAGGCTGTATCTGTGACACACTGTGGTGAAAGGTGGCACTCACACAAAAAGAAAGAGGTACAACAAACCCAAAGGATTTGGGGCAGCTCTACAGGGTTGAAATTGAAGAGCAAGTAAAATGGGGCCTATGAATGGATCCAGCAGCATGGAAGAAGTTTGGGGGCAAGTGGAGCTCCTGGCTGCAGTAGGAAGTGTTTGCAGGGGCACAAGGACCCTGGGCAGGGACTGTGTGCATTGTGAATGAATCTGGATTTCCACGGAAGTTAGAATTCATGTGGGTATGATGAGCACCCAGCTCAACAGGACCCAACCATGGGCTGCTGGTCTGGTCTGGCTGTGAGGGTAGTGAGGATTGTGAGACATGCCTCCCTCTTGGAGTCCATCCCCCAGCCACAACCACAGTGCCTGTGCTGAAATGACTGTGCCAGAGCTGTTTCTCAGAGTGTAAAGTATTGCAATTATCATAAAGTCCAACTTCTGCTTGCATCCCTCTGCCATGTGTGGCTTGCCCAGAGAGCACAGCCCTGAACACTGCTGGGCGCCCACAGCCCCATGGCACAGCCTCTCACCGCCCCACACACACCACACTCAGCTGCCATGCTGCCTGTCCACCCTCCCACCACCATCCTCCTCCCCCACGTCATCCCCTCAGCAACCAGTTTTAATAATTCATCAGCTACCACTGAAATATTGTGGATATACTAGTGTGAAAAAAAATCCATATTTTTCCCTTTTTCCTGCTTTCTTAAGGGTACAGCTCTTCAGTGAAACATAAAACTAGTCCCATACATCCTCTGCCTGGTGACTCTCTTCCGTCCCTTATCTTTGCTCCAGTCTACACCTGAATAAGTACTCAGTGGTTCTGGTAGTTTGCAAATGCTTTTATAACATTTCCAGTCCTGTTTTGACAGCTCCCAAAATAACCATTGATGATTGTGGAGGACACAGCTCTGGCAGTTTTGAGGCAATAGTCCAAATGCTGACATTGTCTACTGCTGACGTGCTATTTGGCTAGGAAGTGATGGATGTCAGATATAACAGTGAGACTCCTGTGCTGTGAGAAAAAGGCATTGGGAATCAACAGCCATTTTAGGAAAGACCTCATAAAGCAGCTCCAGACATAAGTGTGGTTTTGATTAAAAAACTCAAGGAAACTGAAATTTTTAATTTAGATTCATATAGAAGTATAAACAGAAGGAAATTTCTCCACACTTGTTACTTGACCAATGTGTTGATTATACACATAAATACTACAGAGTGTTATTCTGTCAGTGTGAGCTGTTGTGCTGTGGAAAATGACGACTGGCAGCAATAACAATAATTAAATGGTGTTCTTTATACTTAGAGACAATAGGACTGACAGGAAAGTGGGTTTTTACTTGTTGCTACCTATCAGAACAATCAACAGCTAGGAGAACAGATATTGGCTTAGAGGTTATTGCAGTAATCACGGGGCTGATTCTGCATCATAAGATACACTTTGATATATGGGCTTTTGCAAACACACAGAACCTTTTCTCTTATGGTGATGGTGTGGTTTCTCTCCACTAGACCTTAAACAATTCTGGTAAATACTGTTTATTTGTCAGCCATAAATCTCAAAGTTCTCTCCCAGACAAGATGGCACCCATGGTGGGGCAAGCTGGCAGCCCTGTGTACCCTTCTTAAGTGTTATTTATCGTGTTTGGTCTGAATTCGTAGCATATTGAACTTTACCTCTGCAGGAGATGTAAAGCAGGAGACTTATGAATCAGCATTTTGTTAGGTAGATTTTTCTTTTTGTTTTCTCAATATAGCTTTCTTAATATACATGGTGCTGTAAATTTCCATAGGTGTTTATGAGACAAAAGCCTTTACAGAAAGAAAATAGAGCAGCTCCATAAGATCTGTCCATGGAAACTACTGTAATGTGAAAAGCAACTAGTTTAGGAGCGTGATGCTGTTCCAGTACAGTAGAGTTGTGATTGTATTTAAAAAAAAAATCTTAATTAATCTTTAAGTTGAACACTTCTTCTATTAAAAATGACAGTTATCAGTTCAGCAAAATAAAGTTCACAAAGAGGCTACCATGAGCTAATATTTCTATATTTAAATATTCTGGAGTGATTACAAATTTTTTTCCTTCTCATGATACAGCACTTGCAAATGCTGTTATAAAAAGCAACTGGATCCTCTTTAACCTGTGTCATGCAGTGAAATCAGAGGACACTTTAAAACTGGCATCAAAACTTCTGTTCTAGTGCATAATTATCCAGTGAAACTTGTTGCTAGAGGATGTCACAGAGGCTATGGGCTGAGGAGGAATCTAAAAACTTATGTGAAGCCTACATAAACTGTGAGTCTGAGAACATTTTCTGTGAATGTTGTGTCAGCTACTATTCCACATTTGTCTTTGGTTGAAAACAGTACAAAAATGGGAAGGAAGTGAATGAAAAGCAGCTGCTGAGATGGTTGGGGAACACTGGGAAGAAGGTGACAAAACTGTGGCCCGGCTGTGTTGGCATGACAGCAATGGTGGGATGGGGAGCAGGTAGCGGGGATGAGAACCTTGGGAAAAGTCTGGGAAACATTGTCATAATTTATGAAAATTATGGAGAAAGGTCCTTTTACATCTAGTTATTATTCCATTTATGGGTATATTGATTAGAAGTGTTTGGTGATGGTCACCCTTGGACATGGATACTGGATACATTGATCTAGGAACAGCAGCCACTGGACACAGCTATGTTGCCCAGAAGATATGCCCACTCTTGTTAGTGTTTCCTGGTGAAAGCAGAAAGTTCCTGAAATCCGATGGTATAGAAAATGACAAAGGCTTCAGGAACACAGTGTGCTGGGAAAGATCCACGCCCACTTCTTGAAGAATTTGATAAATAAACATTATGCAGCATATGACAATGATTTAGATGCTATTTCTGATACACTGTTATAATTACCCATCACAGCTTGAAAGAGAATTTATCAGAAGAAATGGGTGGAACAGTGGAAAATTACTCCAACAAACAGTGGTTCCTATCTTTTAAATTTGGTGAATAGACCTTTCATCAGGGGCAGGAATGCCATTGAAATTCATTAGGTGTGGCATTTCCCTGTTTATCTGAAATGAGAAGAATTGTATTGAATTTCCTTCCCCAAAATTGTTCCAGAAAGAAAATGTGATTTGTCAGATAGCTAATAAATGTGTTTCTGTGCTTACAGTCCTAACATTTGGTGTACAACAGAAACGAGTAACTTGAGCATCTTGGTAACTTAAGTGCTGTGCTATTTTCTCATGGAAGAGTTCCTCTACGACTTGAGGGTGACCTGGCTATTAGGCCACTTCAGATTCAGAGTTTCTAATGTGAAGCGTACAAGAGTCTAAGTAAGCATCATTTTTCTGATGGTTAAATCTCTTCCAGATGCCTTTCATGTCAGTGTCTTGTGATCCTAAGACACCCATCAGGTGGAAAGTCCATTTATCAGGGACTGGCTGCTTAAAGGCAACTCCATGCCGCAATGAATTTAACCCTCAGCTGGAATACCACAGCTCCTCTTGAGACCTCAGAATAAATTGTTTTAGTAAAGTATTTCAGACTTTACACAGTCTTGCATGTTGTATTTTGGGAAAAGGAGGGTGACAAAAGCAAGCACAGCTGATGCTGATGCTGCTATTGAAAACAACATGCTGCCCAGCCATGGCCTGTGATGCCCTAATCCTCCAGCTGACAATGCCTGGTGGGCTGCCTGCTGTCACAGAGGGCTGTCACTTTCTAGTCCCCTCTAACTTTACATGTGAGTAACACTCACAGTGGTGAGAGACCACGTGCTGGCAACAGGCTATTTCTCTACTCTCTGCCTTATTTCCAGAGTTTTTCCATCAATTATTTTCCTACTCACTGAATTTGCATATAGCCTATGGTTAATATGAAGCATAGCTGGGTATATTTGTTCATTTGATAACTGTTATCAGCTAATGCTAGGACTCTCCTGCAGTGAGGTGCTATAAATAGCCCATTTCATTACATAACAGTGGAAGGATTTAGAAGTCTTTGCCCAAAGTGAGACATGTTACAGAAGGTTTCAGGGGTTTTGATGGCAACTTTATTTCATCAACTGCTACAGACAGATGCCTTATAAGCAGAGGGATGATAAATAACAAAATTCAAGCCACAGGCTGTGAATATGAAAGTGTATCATAGCTGTGAGTTAGTGGCCAATTTGAACACAAAGCCTCAGGCTGTATCCTGGTGGCAAGGCTGCCATTCCTGCTAGCTGCCAGAACTGATTTCAAGATGCTGGACCCAGCTGTTCCCTCAGAAGTCTCAAAAGATTCAGGACAAGTTTATCTGATAAATAAATAGTGTGTGATCTGCATGGATCTGTGTGGATTCTACATACTGGTACCAAACTAGGCACAAACAGAAGACCAAAAGGAACAAATGGAAATGAAAGTGATCCTCTTTCAAATATTATTGCACAGAGTAACAGGAAAGCTGTGCTGCCTTCTCACTCATACAGTTATGGCTGCGGAGTTGGGGAGCTGTACAGAAAGGCAGAATTAGATTTTGGCATTAAGAACTGGTCTTGAAAAAATAATTAAACTATTAAAATACATAAAAATAGGATGAATGATGGTAATAAAATGTTGGCAGTAAAAATTCCCTGTATTCTGTTCCTGTAGTTTATAACTCAGTAAACTGCCCATAAAATCTTATATGCAAGTTAGGATACCGACTGGAAGTGAATGTGTGTTTTTCAGGCTCTAATTTTTCACTGAACCTTTTGACTGAACTAGAGCACTTGAGGAGTCAGTTGCAAGGAAAGTGTGCTTTGGTTTACTGAGCTCAGGTTTCTTGCTCTGACTGTGCTTCCAAGAACTTCGGCAGGTAAAATTAGCAAGAACATGATCACTGCGAAATTATATTCTCTGGAGCTTTGTTGTCTACAGCTAAAATCTGAAGGCAGCTTTTTTGTATGTGGCAGAAACCAACAGTGGCTTTAGTAGTGTTTATGAAGAACAGGGAAAAACTACCAGCTCAGGATGTCATCTGAGGAGGAGGATCACCCAGAGACCCCCATCGGCTCCCCTTGGTCTTGGGTAAGAGACTATGCCCTAAGGTGGCATAAATAACACTTAAAGCTTTAGAAAAAAGTAACAAGCTGTATTGTGTGACCCTCAATAGTACTGAGTATCAGCAGCATTTTGGTCTCCTGCTGAAGTCTGTGTTTTGTCGATGGTTTGGTTGTCTCTTCTAGTTCAGCCTGTGGACTCTTTAAAAGAGACTTGAATGGAGAAAACCTTTTGCTTCTCCTGTGTATGTCAGGTTCCGCAAGGAAACCTGACTGATTCTGTACTGTCTGCTTTGCTTGTCTTACTGGCTGTGCAAAGCTACACTGTTGAAAGGTAGCTTTCAGGTATAACGGAGGGAAAAGGACAAAAAGAGCAATGTTAACGTTTGCTCTGGAGGTCTGCATTAAAAAAAGAGCCAGTGAAATACAGAAATGTCCTACCATTTTTTCTCAGTAAGACTGAAGCTGTCTTAATGAAATACAATCTGCACTGATGCTCCCCTAATAGTGGCTTCATGATCCTGTGTTTTAAGGTCCGGGCTGATGCCTAAGGCTGCTGGAGAGGATGTGGGTCAGTACAGGTTTCTGGCAGAAAGACAGAAGATGAATTCCCTCTGAAGGGACTTTGGGTAGAAATAGGAACAGCTCTGCTGAATTGCCTGGCAATTGCCTGCTAAGTTTCAGGAAAAGGCAGAATGGGTTATAACCAAGGCTTTCAATTACTTTTTAAAAAGCATTAAAGTGTTCAAAAACAATTATATGGTTTGAAAGGAATGTTTATGATTTCATATATGGTTTTCATATCTTTTTATAAGCACATACATTTATGATTTTTCAGGGAATGACAATATTTGAAATGGTTTCTCAATGTGCTCAGGCATGAATGTGTGTGATACATCAAGAACTGATATGTCCTGCAGGTACCCAACGAGTTATCTGTGACTTTTTCTTTTTGAAGGTAGGATGCACAGAAAAAATTGGTTTAGCTGATGATAGGAACATGGATTTAAAGTAGTCTCATCTTTGGAGGAACATGGAGGGAGGGAGAAAGGGAGCACCAGTTGTTCTCACTATCAGGACACAGGATTTTGTGTGTTGGTAGATGTCTGTTTTTGACAGATTGGAAGAGTTTATAGGTGCTAATTTATAAGTTAAACATAGGTGGCAACTTTCTATTTCCACTGAAAATTCCCTACAGACTGAGCAGAATGGAGTCTGGGTGGAGAAAGACAGGACTGATTAGTCTACTGATGGTTGGAGCACTAAGGAACATCAAGACTATGTGCAATATAAACCAAACTGAGAAGGAACAATGAAGTCAGAGATTTTATTTTTTTCCTTAAACTTCAAATGTCATTGACCTTCTGGCTTCCACTTTTATTACATTTTAACTATTTTAACTATTATAGTTTTATCATGTGCACAACATTTTAACTACTGTATTTGTATAATGTGCACTTTACCTTTAGTTTCCTTCTAGAAATCTCCTTCACATATAATTCTCCTAAATTGCCAAGAAAAGTCATGGATCCCACTGCTCCTTTGAACTATCTGTTTTGCAGTGAATGTGTAAGTTTCATTACAAGTTAAATAAATGGTGTTATTCAGCATATAAATATCATATTTCTGATAGAAATAGATGTGCTAAATATCATTTGAAACTGTTGCTATTGGCATTTAGGAACTGCTGACTCTGGGCTTCTGCTGAGGACATCAGAAAAGAAGAACCACTTACCTCTATAGATTTACTGAAGTGGTTCTGCCTATGTTGTAGAGTACAGAGAAAATTTTAGTCCTCAGAGAGGATGACAGAATACATACATTTAAGAATATTAAAAGCTCATCACAGAGAGTTCCTCCATGAAAAGATTCCCTAGATATGCAAATAAAAACATATGAGCCCCAGGCTTTGAAATGCAGCATGTGATTAAAAACTTAAATGCTTCCAGAAGCAAAAATTTGTTTTTGTGAGCATTTAGACTTCAAACTTCCTCTTGACTTATCATGATGTTGCAAGAGGACCAAACAAATATGATGTCATACATACATTTGTTTTCCCTAGGGCTATGAATGAGATTGTACACTTATGTCCTTTCCAGAGGAGGAAGAAATAAAAAACAACTAATAAATTAGGCAACACTGAGAGAAGCCGATATAAAAATGTGGGGATGGTGGTCAAACCTGGGCCTGTCAAAACATACCAGACATCAAGGAGACCTGTGCGAATTCCTGCATAAAATACAAACTTCCTATACTGCCCTAGGCAAAATTCAGGTTTTATTTGCTAGTGTTTCAAATTATTAGGTAGCTGTGCTCTAAAATCTTTGCTCAAGATTTTCATGTTCAGAAGAATTTCTGCAACTTTTCTCTGTACCACAAGGAGCATTTTTAAAAATCTCCCTGAGCCGCTTGCACTGGGCGCCCAAACTAAACAGGCACACTTGAAAATTGTAACCTTCATTTTTCTCCTATGCATATAATTTTTAGGGTCATTTAACCTGAATCTTTTGTTGTGTTCTGATATCCTTTGAGAGAAGCCTTCCAGAAATGCAATACCTTGCCGCAGTTGCCGTCTGCTGTGCAGTGCTGCAGTGGACTGGTTGGCTCCTCAAGGAAAGTTTCCATCATTCTTTTCCCAGTCCCAGTCCCAACCACTGGTCATGATAAAACACTGTTATTCCTCTGGGGCTGCTGGCAGTCCTGGATTTACCAGATTCCAGTGGGGGTAGCAATTTAAGTAGCTTCAATTTCTTTGGAAATCCAAGAACTGCGAGTTTCTCACTGTGAGACTTTTACTGCACTGTACAGAACAGCTGCCCTGGGTAAGTCAGACAGCAGGGAAGGCCAGAGGATGCTCTCAGCCCCCAAAGCTGTGCTGGCTCTGAGCAGCCAGAGGCAGAGCCCATGAGCCCAGGTGCTGCAGTCCTGCACTTTACAGCAAGGACACCCACAGCTGCTCTGACAGCAGGGCTGCTCCCAGCTGTCCCTGCAGATGGCAATGCTCTGGGCTCTGGACTGCTCCATCCCATGCACCATTTCCGGGGCCTGATTCCTCCTCGCTCCCTGCGGCTGATTTGTACCGCTCTGGGGACAGGGATCAACTACTGCACAGGGGCATGGGGTCGGCTCTCCTCTTTTATTTTGGTGGCCTTTTTGCAGCCATCTCCCAAGTAGACTCCAGACTTTTCAGGAGCAGGAACATCTTTCCCCCACAGTGGCCTTACCCTGCCATGCCCAGCAGGTTGGCAGCAGCAGCCAGGGGAGCAGGAGCTGCCTCATTCAGCTCCTTGCTCCCATTTTGGAGGGCTGACCCTTCCGAGAGTGGAGGGTGTATTTTTGCAAGGGTAAATAAGTCTCGGCAGTATTCACTGCATATCTGCTTTCCTCCAGCATTAAGCACGTGTGCTGCCTTCCCACCTACTAAAAACAAACAGTAAACTGAACTTGGACCCTTCCCTGTGGTTCACTCTTTGGGGAGCTGACTGCAGGCCAAGTCCTTCTGAATTTTATTTAGGGCAGGTTGTGGGAGGTCAGTGATCATTCTGTATCTGGAGATCATGTCTCAGAGAGCCTGCCCTGTCTTAATATAGACCTGAAAGTTCAGCTTGGTCCACGGGGACGAAAGGCTGTGAGAGCCATGAGTGGCTGTCAGCTGTTTTGCCCCCCAGCTCCTGTCACCTCCACTGCCTTTGCACCCTAATTTACGTGATGAGTAATGCTTTAATAACACTTATTTGTCTTATTCTGCCATAAATTCAAGCAGTGTTAGCCTCTGTTTTTCTGACTCTCCTACTCTCTGAAGTGGTCTGTAACAACTCAGTCTCATCTGGGGCTTGCACCTTGTCAAGGCCACAGTCCAAGGACTGGTCAGCCCAAAGCTGAACTTCAACTGAGCAGCTAAACAAAACTTTCTGAGGTCTAGGCTCCAAGTGCAAAACACTCTGAAAAGTGGAGCAGATAATAAAAACCCAATCTAAACAGCCAGAAAGCACAAACACATCTTGAAGAACCAGGTCTTAAAACCTGAGATTTTTGAAAGCAGTTATACATATTTATTTCCTGCTACCAGCTTTTAGAAGTCTGCATTTAGAAACTCATCAAGCTTTTACCAGTCATGGCAAAGGTTAAAACTCTTTTAAAGTCCCCTGTCTCTGGGATGTAAGAAAAAGCTTCCTGAAAAGCATGAGTCTGTCACTTCCACTGCATCTTCCCAAAGAGCTTCTGTTCCAAATCATTGAGTAGATAAGGGCTGGGCTGTCATCAACTGAGCATTTCACCCTGACTTCACCGAGGGAGCCATGAGTCCATGGGTGCCATAACAGGGTGTGCACAAAATGGGACCATTGTGTTGACACGTCAGAATGTATCCCCTCTGTTTTTAATGTGCACAAGCTGGGGAGATCACTGAAAAGCCTGCATGTTCAGAAAATACAGAACTGTCTTCTACTTTGCTTGAAATTACATATTTGAGGTGGTTAATATGTTAAGGAAATGGGACCAAATAAGCTTGGGGATCTCATTGCTTCTACAGAGTTAGAAATTATTTAGAAATTGCAAATGGTGAAGGCTAGAGACAGGCAGGCATGAGAGTGAGCATGGGAGCAGAAAGCCATGCTTGCCTGTGGAGAAAAGGAGCAACGAGAAGAGAAGGACATGTTTTACTCAAAGCCTCATGCATAGCCATCCTGTCAGGGCACACTGCCTCACACTTCCCCACATTCCCAGTTCAGATGCACTGTGCCTTGGAACTGAGGTAAATGCCACCTGGGACTGCAGTTCTTGAAATGAGGAATGAAAGTGACCTCAAAACCATCCTCAGAATCAATTTTCTCTCTTTTGGTACCAGTAGCCACACTTGTAGGAAAATCAGCCACTAATTTTATGAGCATTTACCAGCATAATATCACATACGTTAATGCAGACAGAAAAAAAAGTTCCTGAAATTGTTTCCCCTTTAATGAATGATCTGTATTGTTTTGGAACAAACAAAATTCATTTGGAATAAATGAAGCTGGCAGCTTCTGCTGTAACTTCACCACCATCCCTGAGTTCTTTACACCTGCTGGTGTTGTACTGGGATGGTTTCCCTTCAAAGCTGACAGCATTCACTCAGCCTTGCAGAGCCTCTTTGTGTTCTGTCCTGTAGAGATGAATCTTGTGGGCTTCAGTGTGAGTTTTGTTCAGATTCAGCTTCCCATGACCCTGCCATGGTGCTCAGGAGCAGGAGGCAAAAGCCTGTTTATCCCTCAGTGGTACCATTTAGAAGTTACAGCTCTTTAAATCTTCAACAAGTACCAAGCTGTGATTTTTATATTCATAGTCCCTCAGGAAGTTCATCATGAAAACCACAGACCACGGCACAAAAAAGCAACCATTTACCCAAACACAGCAGATTCTATATTACAGGCACTGTTACCAGGCAATGGAGACATGCCCACTCACAATAAATTCTTCATCCTCCATTCAAAAAGGCCAAGAAGAAAATACCTGAGGGAGGCATTTATGTGTTTCCCATTTTTTCTTGCCCTCTTTTTATTTTTTCCCTTCTTCTGAATTTCACAAAAGCCTTGGTCTGATATTGTAGTAATGCTGGTTTTGTGGCTTTGCTGAGAAATGCTCTGCTATAATGGATGAGCAAATTGTACTTTGCCCGACAGAAATGGGAAACAAGGAATTGCATGGCTGCTCCCAAGGAAGGGGGGGGCAGGGAAGCAGCCCCATTTCATGAGGGCCTAAGTCAACAAGGAAAAAAACTGTTCAGCTGACTGAACACTGGCAGCTGGTTTAATAAATATTTTTTTATTCACGCCCACTCTCCCTCTGAAGTGAACTGTATCAATCATTAAGAAAGACTGCTGAGAAGAGTAAGTTTTCAGGATTAGTCTAGAAATTAATCCAGTACATAGAGAATTGCTACTTTTCTTTGCTCCTTCTTTACTCCTTGAGTACACTTGGGAGCCTTTCCCTCAGGAACTTGGAGGCTTTGAACCAAGCAGCAGATATCTAATCTGGATATCATGGATCAGGTGAATAGTTTTAGCATATTCTTTTAAATGCAGAGCTAGCAATGTGCCTGCATAGCAACACAGACAAAAAATACAATCTTTTTCATTATAACCCAATCTATGGTTGTTGTTTCAATTGATTCCTTAATGCTATGTGTTCCAGGCCAAAGCAGTTGCATAGCAAAAATCTGTAATAAGGAAAAAAAATAGTGAGAATAGCTGTTTCACAAAGGTTATTTTCTGGAATATCCTCAAGCCCTTCTGGGCAACAAAATATCTTAAAATTAAATAAATATTTTCCAATGAATTTTCATGAACAAGTGGCAAGCCCCAATTCTGTTCCCTCTTGCTTTTGCAGAAGCTGTATTGCTGCCAAAAGGCTTTTAAAGTGAGGGATTTTTAAATCAAAAGTGCCCTCCAGTGGTCCCACATATTATTTTTGGCTGACATCTGATATTTATATTTCCCTTCTTAGAAATTAGGCCATATGATATTTAAGAGCTTGTAGCAAGTAAAACCAATTAAACTGGATGCACCCTTTAAAAAAAAGGTCTGTTAATCTGGATGTATCCTTATATTGAGATATTTTGAATACCTGCTAACCAGTTTGAAAGCTTTGAATTTATTCACTTTTAACTTTCAGATCTCAGGAGTGTTTTTACTGCATTGTGCTGGGGTACTCTCTCTGCTCACCCTCTGCACGTGGTACAGCTTTGACTAACACCATCCATACTGCAATCTGTTACAGGATGGAGGTGACCTTTTAAAAGCAAACAATATATCATCAGGCAACTCAGGGGTAATTTTTACTTACACAAGCAATTAGGGACTCAGCATAGCTTTGCTAATAAAATCATTAATTTTCCTTTAAAATCTGGAAATTATGATGGATTACCCTGTCTTTTTCCCAGTATTTTAGGATCCCATGGAATCATTATTTCTTGGATATTTTAAGGCAGAGAAGGATCAGGGACAGGTATAAATCAAGGCTTTGTGGAATTTCGATCTCAGTATATATCTCCAAGAAATCCCTATAGTTCAAGGATTTTCTTTCTTTATAAATTTCTGAGCCCCTCTACTCTGCCCATTTTACTTAGAGGTCATTTTATGAGCCAAAAGCATCTGAGGGGTAGCATTCCTTCAGAGGCACACTTTGGAAATTCAATGAAAAGATAATCTTAATAATTAAATAATTTGCAATAAATATTTTATTTGAAAACTCTTTTTGCAAAACAACCATTTCCTTAATCTATTTTAGCTTTATTAAAAAAAAAAAGAAAAAACAAAAAAACAAACCCCCCCCCCAAAAAAAAAAACCCCAAACCAACCAACCAAAAAAACCCCAAGAAACCAGATTAAACCTGAAGGAGAGTTTTCCCCATGGGTATTTAAATGTCCTTCACCTTTATTTCCTTAGCTAAACTGGATTCACTGTATGAATCCTGGTGCTTTTGCAAAGTTCGTGGAAATGCAACAGTCATTGCAAGTGAGCTAACTTAAAGCAGTTACAGACATGACCTTTGATAAAACCAGTTTGTGTGCTCCTAAATCCCTTCTCCTTGAAATTTAATGTTGTGCATGCACCAGAGGCCAAAACTTGAACATAAGTCAAGGAAGACTGGACTCTCAGCTAACAGTGGGAAATGAGCTGTGGCTCTTGCCCTGGTCAGTGCAGTGCTGGCCCGAGACAGGATGACAAAGCTATTTTCCCTCACGCTGCTGGATGAGTTTCAATAACCCTCTGCAACTCCCTCAGCTGCTCCATCTGTTGAAAGGGGATTATGTTAATAACACCTTTTGCAATATATTGCAACATTCATCAGGCTGTGCTGTGTGTGAGCAGGGTAATGCAGTTAGTAAACAGAGTACAAACACAATAATACTTTTTTCCCCCTTCTATGTGAAAAGTAACACTAAGTGAAAGGAATTTAAATGAAAGAGGATGTTAGTCCTATTTTGCATCAAATTCCTCTCCTGCTTCCCTCCAGCAGCAGCATTAAGCTTGTAAGGAGAAGCTCATGAAGATGGGTACAGACCACAGCAACACCTGTGTATACAGCCCATGCTAGAAAGTTCATGTTTTCCTCAAAATTAATACACTTTCTCTCTTTTTCCCCCATAGGATAGCAGGTTGTGGATATTCAGGCCCTGATGGTACAACTGAGAATAAGTAGTTTCCTTTAACTCTTATTTATTTGATAATTCACTAATTTTATCTTACTCCCTTGGTAGGTGCTGCACAAATCTCAATAGATCAGGAAATAGTACAGAAAAGAGAGCTCTGCCAGGACCTGTGAAACAAAAAGAAGATGGATGGTAGAAGGAATGGCATTTTATCTTGGCATAACTGTGACAGACAAAAAGGTGGTTTATTAATAGTGGTTTGGCAGACATACTATACCCACACTTCATGACTGCAAGAAGAAGACCAAAGCAGGTGTCTAATTTCCTGCAGGCAGCCTGTGCCTTAGGGTGGCAGCGGTCAAGTTTCCTCAGTTTTCTTGGCAGCTCTGAGCAGCTGGGTAGGAGAAGGAAGTTTCTGCAATGGATGCAGAACTGTGAAAATGTTCTGGACTGAGAATTAACCCAGTGCTTACTGCAGGATCCAGATACTTGAGTTTTGCTTGGGCTGGGCACTTTACTTGTAGCCCATAAGCAGGAAAGGACAAATAAGCAGGACAGCCTGGTGATGAATGCAGGGTTGGCAGAAAGGCTGGGAAGAGATGGGGACTAACGGTGAGACTGAAACAGAGCTGGAGGGTGAGGGTCAACAGACCCAGGGGCATGGGGACATGGGCTGATGGGGAAAAGGCTTCCCTTCCACACAGCACACACCCATGTAAGCTGTAGGCAAGAGCTGGGCTGCTTCCAGCCCAGCAATGCTTTTCCTTAGCTTTTGGCAGGAGCTGGAAGGAGCCTTTGCCCTCCACTGAGGAGGGCTGCCAAACACGAGGGGCATCAGCATCTAGAGCTTCCTCACATGGCATCTGGGGAAGAAACCTCCATCTCAGACTCTCCAGGCATTCCCACAGGTTCCCTGGGGCTCCCACCTCCCTTTTTCCTGTGGATTCATTTGATCTCCACCCATATTGGTGAAAAACAAAGGAACAAAATAGGATGCTGCAGGTTTGCTATCTCATTTCAGTGGAAAGGTAGGTTTTGTTTGAATACATTGAGGGATTTATTTCTACAGTCCAAAGGCAAAAATCCTGTTGGAGTAACTCAGTCCTTGGAATTGTCTCTCCACTCCCTACAGAGGGAAGTGTAAGCTCACTTAGGCTTCCTCTAAGGTTTGGGAAGGTGCTGCTCACTAGGAATCTGCACAACATTTACACATGGGAGAGGCAGTTCCTCCTTTAACTGGCTTGTCTAAGTTCACAGCTATTGAACAGTGGTTTTAATTGCTTGGCAACACCAGTAGTTTATTTTCTGCTTTGTAAATCCTCAGACAAGCATTCCTGAAACCTGGAGCAGACATGCCTCCTGACTACATGCTGGCCTTGTGGCAGCTGTGCAGCATGTTCCTGACCCTGCCATACATGTCAAACTACTCCTTCAGCTCATCCTAGACTGCCTACATTAATGATGACTTGTTCCTTATATTAATAAAGTTGGTGGCAAATAGCAGAGAGTGAATGACTACTAAGACTTTTGAATTGGATTTGGAAAAATTTCACTTAAATTAATGAGGATTTCACAAAAGAGGCATCCTGTCACAACCTTTTCATTTTGTCCCTGTACAGCATGTGACAAAGTGAGCCCCAGTTAAAGCTTCAAAGCACTGCTGAACACCAACAAACAAGCAGTATAAATGTGAATCTTAGTGCATCTTCTTTTTCTTTATAAACCCTAGGATAATTTGATACTTTCTTTATAAACTCTGGGATAATTTGATGCTGCAAAAAAGGAAGCTCTTTTGACTGCTAAACTGATTTTCAGTGTGTTTTTGCACTTGTTTTCACTTTTCCATTGACTATGAGAGCTTTGCTGAAGATAAGTTGTCTTTGATGAAAGAGTATGTTCTAGGTAAGATACAAAAGCAGATCCATCCTTTGGGGAAAAAGGAGGGAAAATTTAATGGGAAAACAATAGCAGGCAGTTATGAAGATGATCTTTCCAATACAGGTCAGAGGTACATTTAGAGAAAAAAAGTTTGTATTTAAATGCTCTATGTAATGCTATGCTAAGGAAGCTTAAATGGATCGTGCTCTAACAGTGCAACACTCTCTGTGGATTAGAAAGGGAATCCATCCATCTTTCTTATGAATATTTAAGGTAAAAGGGGCAGCCCCAGGATCTAATCCCACTTAAAAAAGGTGGCTTTGAAATTAAGGAGAGCTATTCTCTCACTTTACAGTCAGACAGGTATATCTGGGCTGAATATAGCAGGATTCTTATATTAAATATATTTGGATTGGATACCATGGAGACTCCAAATCCAGTCCTATCTCACTAACACAAGCACTAACAGTCCAGCCCAGGGAAAGGATATCTTTTATTCAACAGATGCCACATACTGAAGACTAGCCTGGATGAAAAAGGCTCTGAAAAGGTAAAGTCTTGTGTTGGCATCTCAAGTGAAATAAGAACAGCTGGACCTCTGTGCTTGCCCTCTGCAAGAATCCCTTCACATAGGAGTAATTACATTACGGACATTGCATAATGAAGTGAAAACAAGGAAATATCCAGGAGCCTTCTATAGTAAACAGATTATTTCTTGCCACCATCTTTCTTTTTGCTGACTACTTAATCTGTGAAGTTAGTTTAAAAATGAATCCCACCAGTCTGGAGTGTCAGGAGGCGTAAATTTCTCACAGAACAGTTAACAATTCTTCCTCCACTGAAGTCAGGAGTACCTTTAAAGTCCAAAGTAGTCAATAAAAGATTATTCACAAAATGGAGATTTGAATGTTCCCTTGACTTAACCTCTGGGTAAAATCATCCTGGTGTAGGCAACATAAACAGCAGTTGGGATCCTCCACTGACACACAGAGATCTCTGATGGCCTTGGCTTTGTTGCTGGATGTTGGGGGAGGTTTGGAGGTGGAGGCCTTGTAACCAGTCTCTCCATATTGTTGTTAAACAATAAATGTAAAAAACAGAGTCCCAAAGCATTCCTGAGGGCAGCTGGTTGTGCTCTATCAACCCAGCACTGCTTCATCACCAGCCTAGCTGCAGTGGCATCTTCAGGAGTGTGAAATAAACACTTGCTCTACTCTTGAGTCAGCCAGCACTTTGTGGAGCAAACACTGATGACAAACTTCATTCTCTACTGCCAGGGATCTGTAAAACTTCACTCTTAGCACTGCCCTACCTGGAGGAAAACTGTATGACATTTAACAAAGAGACTGATGGCTGTCAGGCCACTGAGCCTTGTTTAGGCAAATTACTGAAGAAAGTAGGAGGAGAGGTAGAGAACCTCTAAAATTCTGACATTGTGATATGGTGAAAGAATTTCAAAGCCAATGCAGTTATCTTAGTATTAATTAAAGCCCAGTTAAACCCTAGGGATTATTAACATTTAAAAAATATTTCTAAATACTTTTTTTAAGTTTCAGTGTGAAAAAATGAGCATGCACCACAGAAAAAATGTTCCTGGGTCACTGTATTCTGAGATGCTTCTTTCCAAGAATTTTATTCAAAAACTTCCTCTTGTTCTGCACATGCTGTTTTTCTTCTAGTCAGCAATGTTGCAGCATATATTGATTGGATTTTATGACTGCCTTCTTCCTAGAAACAGTTCTGAACAATGTGTAGCATTAGCAAGAAAAACAAATCACTTGCAATGAAGAGGCACATTCCCCTCCTCCTTATTTTCTGCCCTTCTGGACAAGAGCCAGTAGGGAACTGCTTCCAAAGTCTATTTATGAACATGTGTTTACTTTTGAATACATGCAGTCTTTGCTACATGTGAGCCCTGTGTACTGAACCAATGAAGTCAGAAACTCTGAAAATTGAGAAATTCGCTTTCATAACAGTAGTCTGAGTTGATAATGTTTCTCTATTTCATATTAAAAAAAACAAAAGCAGAGTGAAGTTAGCTGGGTTGTGCAGCAGAACAGAGACAGTCAGCAATAGTGCCAGCTGCAATGGAAGTTTCCAAACTTCCTGACCTACCCCTCAGACACAGGATTGTTTTTCTTCTTCTGTTGCTCCGCTCCAGAAATCTGATCATGGGACACAAGGTCTCTTCATATTACAAACATACCTATGTTCCACAAAATGACATAAACTTACTCCTGAAAAAGCTGTGGCTAGCAAATCCCTTAAAAAAAAACCCTATAAAAACTACATACAATACTATTTTTTCTGCTGTTAGGAATGTGCATGTGAGATTTGAAGGTTTGAATGCTTGAAGAGTTTCAAAGAACAGCAAACCCACCTGTTTGGTTTTTTTTTTCCTAGATAGACAAAGTGGAAAACAACCCTGTGCATATTTTAATTAACTCACTTTAATGGAGGCTTGTTATGACTCTATCAAGTCTGTCATGAATACATTAAAACCTGTTGTGCCCATCACAGCCCTTGATGACTCTGGACAGTGACTTACGTTCAAGTACTTACATATCAGTATTGGCTTCATGGAACTTCCTTCTATGGTAAAATTTAATATTCTTTGAATAAATTCTGATAGGAAGCTTTCCTCAAATCAATGGACAGGGGGATGGGAAGAATCACTGACAGCCTAAAATATCTATGATAACCATAGGGAAGACCTCTGAGTAAGTCCACAAGCAAACAAAGTAAATAAACAGAGAGAATAAAAAGCCTAGCTAGGTTTTAGAGGTCAGCCCCAGATGTGGCCATTACTTCCCTCTTGCCATGACCTTTATGTCTCTACAGAGGCAGCTGCCATAGGCAAAGGGACAAAGGGTTCAATTCATAACATGAAAGGCTCGTGCAGCTTTTCAGTGTACAGCACCCAGTTTTTTGCTGTCATCTTCCTAATCCCATCCCCACTCCTGAAATTCATGCCTAAATTTGCATAGAAAACAAATGGGATCAGGGAAATGCACCTTTCTGAAGGCACCCCACAAGCTTCAATAAAGTATTTGTAAAAAGTATTTGTAGGTGACCCATGGCAAAGTTTGCTAGCAACCAAAAACACAGTCTGTGCTCAGGATTATTTGAAGAGCAGGCACAGCACAACATGGCAGTAGCAACTTTGCTCTGTGTACTGCTGGGGAGCCTGGGGATCCAGCGTATGGCACAAACAGTTTTTCAAGTCTTTAAACAAGCTGGCTGCCAGTTCAGCTCTGCTGCCATACCTGTTTGACCAGAATCCCTCTGAACTAAATTGAGAAATTCTTGATAGTTCCTTCCTTTCTTCTCTTCGCAGAGTTCTCTGTTTACACGACTGAGCACATATCTTATGTCTCAGACTGAACATCAGTGGGCCAGATCAGTTTTGTTTGCTCTGTATTATGAAAACCCAAAATTTACAGGTTCTTTGTGGTTGCAGATGCTACATTCAGCCAGATCTAGTTCTGAACTCCTTTGCATTAACAGTGAGGGTCTGGATGACCCAAAGCCTCACCAAGCCTAAGGTGCAAGGCCATGGGCAGTGTCAATACTGCAGTGGTGAAGCTCAACTACCCACCAGCTTTCTGCTCTTGGCTGTGAGGAGAATCAGCCATTTTCACCCTGCTCTGGTGAAGGGAATATTGTCTTCTTCCATGGTCTGGGAAAAGCATTGGGTAGCAGTGGCCGTGTCCAGAGCTGATGGAGAAGTTGCTCAGGGAGGCCTCTGGGTCTGGAAAGGCTGATGCCATGAGGGAGGGTGGGGTGAATGTCAGGTGATGTGGATACATCACCTCATGAAACACCTTTTGGTAGCCTGGGGTGGCTCCTAAGAGAAACAATCCCAGGTGCAGTCATTAAAACATCCACAAAGGCAAATGCTGCTGTGGTGGTGGGGCCAGCATCTCTGCCAATGGTGGTGGCAGCCAAACGTGCTCCGCCCTGCCGAATGGTCTGTGGGAGGTGACAAACAGCCTTTATCAACATGTGTTGCAAGATGTTAGATAAACAGCTGATAATTCTCTCTGCGAGTGACTAGGGTGAGGTTAAGAAAAGGGAGGGGTTCAGCAGGAAGAATTCAGACCGGGCATGGCACTCTTTCAGGGCGTATTTCAAAGACCAGAGTCCCCTGTGTTAACCTAGTCCTGGGATGTACTCAGTGAGGTTTCTGGCTAAATAAACAGCTTCATAGTATCTTACCTTCAGTCCTTAATTTCATCTTTATTTCAAACTCACTTCAAAGTATGGTGAGCAAATCACCATGCCTGAGCCCTGCTGCAGTTTGCAGCAACTCCAGGAAAGAAATGCCATGAATATTGTTACTTTTTTTTTTTTTTTTTTCCTTCCCCCTTACTTTTTGGTTTTCTTACTTTAGGTCACTTAGAAGGGCAATATGGTCATGTGGCAATTGTCATCTTACCTTGAAAGAGGGTAGCCCTCCTTCCTCTTTGTTGCCTAAAATTACCATGTAGTGGAGATAGCATGTCCTCACAAAAGGTACCTACTCTGGTTCTCCTTGAAAGAAGAGACCAGCTGCTTTGCACTAGGCACCCACACTACAGGGAAAATATAACTCACTCTGGGCATCAGATGCTCCCCAAGGGAAGTAACAGGATGTTTCTATCTGGTATTAGCAGAAATGAAGCGCTCAGTTTGCACTTAACTACATTTAGAGGCATGATTACTGTAGGAACCTGATTTAAATTACTTGAGTAATTCACAAATGAATAACTTTGTTTACAACACCTGTTGCATCAGTGTGATGAGCTCAATACCAGTCAGGTGATATTGTGAGACTGAGTCAGAAGTTTGAGACACAAGAGCTGCTTAGGTCACCCTGCCCATCCCTTGGCTACTCTGCTGTGCTTCCCTATAACTTGTTTCTGCATTGTTTTATTTAAATTCAAAGCATTTCATGTAACAGGGTTTTCATTACCAGTTTCTGAATTTTTCCCACTGTGAGATTTCCTTGCTAGGAAAGAACTCCTGAAAATGGACTCTCATTCTGCCATGTCACTTTATCACAGACTAATAGAATACAAGGCTGGAAGAGACTCAGAGATCATCTGGTCTACCTCTATGCCTAGAGGCAAATTCAACTATAATTAAAACATTTCTGTCAAATGCATGTTCAGCCTGCTCTGAAAGATCTCAGCCTCTTCTGGCAAGCCATGCTAGAGCTTGGGTGCTCCTACTATTATAAAGTTTTCTTAATGCCTAAATATTTCTTGTTTCATTTCATGCTCACTGCATTTCCATATCTCTCCCAAGGGGGCATGGATTACAGTTACTACTACTATTTTCTGCTTGCAATGTTTTTATATAAGAAATATTTTTTCCCTCTAAGCGAGAATATGAAATATAGATAATCTGTTCTTCTGAAGATATCAGGCCATATATGTATGTTATCTCTGAGTCTTCTGTTTTACTTCACCTTCTATCAGCTAAAAGAAATATCTTAATTCTTAAACACTCCATATTTAGTTGGGAAAAGTACTGTTTGGCTTAATGCTAACAGACTGGTCAACATCGGGTCATAAAGACTCTTTTTAGAGGTCAAAGAGCAAATTCTGCTTTGCACCACAATTTAAGATTTTCTCATAAATATTATTGAATTTCCCCTGACAGTTTAGGAACATATTATTTATTTTAGACATCAGGAGAACTGTGCAATGATGCTTGTGGTATGTCCACTCTCCTGGAGGGAAAAAAGCTCAGGTAGCTCCAGAGGAGACCTGGATCTCTTGGCTACACTGCTGGTAGTAAACTAAACAGTGACAGTGCCCATTCTCTGGCTTTGATGCTACCTGGTGTGATCCAGTCACCTCCTCCTATTAAGCTCCATCAGCACTCAAAACCAGTTGGCCTCCTTGAGAGGCCTGTTGGAAATGCTCTGTGCTCATTCCCAAACTGGGAGCTGCCAGCTGGCTGTGGCAGCACCTGTGCCAAGCGATGTTTTTCCAGCATCAGGGCACAGGCCAGAGTGTCCCAGTGCCTCGCCTGTGCCTTAACTCTGATTGTCTTGTACAGGAATAGCACTTGTGTCCTATTTCACTAGCTTAAGTGCAAGGTCATCTTTTCCTCACATTAGCTTGTTCTCTAAGGTCAGCAGGGTGCCTGCTGAGGCTGGCACAGCTAAAGGGAAGATTTAATGCATTGTGTCTGCTTTAAAATAATTTTTGCTCATGTCTGTTTGCATTTCCAAGTCTACTAAATAGGAAAGGCAGACAGTTGATTTACAACAGTTACTCAGAAAAAAAAGGACAAAATATAATTCATTAAATACTATATTTTCTCATTAATTGCAGGTCTGAATGAAAGCTCCTTGGGGCTGTTTTTCAAATGTGAACAGGAACAGAGATTAGACAACTCAGAAGATCAAAAACTTAACTGCAATATTAACTGTACTTTCAAAATGTTGGCAGGGATCCTGGAGAGTCGCGTGGTTGTTGCACCAGTACACAAAGAATGTTTTACAGGACTGTCTCTGATCACTGTTTTTCAGAAGAACTGAATGCACAGGCAGCAGCAGTTTTGTAAAATTACCAACTCTGTTGCAACACACTGTTGACTTTTCTGCTAATGAAACGTACTGTTTTCCTGTGGCAGTTCCTATTATGATGTTTCTGAGATTTATTTTTCGGATTGTGGAATTTTTACTGTTTTTAAGAAAGAAAGAAAAAGAAAGAATGTGTGCTTGCAGCCCAGAAAGCCAACTGTGTCCTGGGCTGCATCCAAAGCAGTGTGGGCAGCAGTGGAGGGAGGGGATTCTGCCCCTCTGCTCTGCTCTGGTGACACCTCATGTCAAGTGCTGCACCCAGCTCTAGGGCCTTCAGCAGAGGAAAGATGTGGAATTGCTGGAGAAAGTGCAGAGGAAGCCACAAAGATGATCAGAGGGCTGAAGCACCTGTCTTCTGCAGACAGGCTGAGAGAATTGGGGTTTTTCAGCTTGGAGAAGAAAAGGCTCTGGGGAGTCTTTATGGCACTTTCCAGTACCAAAAGGGTCAACAAGAGAGCTGGAAAGGGACTTTTTATGAGGGCTCATAGGACAAGAGTGAACAACTTTAACTGAAAAAAGATAGGATTAGGTTATATATTAGGAAGAAATTCTTCACTGTGAGGATGGTGAGACACTGGAACAGGTTGGTCAGAGAAGTGAGTGCTTCATTGCTGGGAGTGTTCAAGGCCAGGCTGGATGGGGCTTTGAGCACATTGGTCTTATTAAAGGTGTCCCTTCCCATGGCAGGGTGTTGGAACCAGATGGTTTTTCAGGTTCTTTCCAACCCATACTACTCTATGATACCTCTTAAACAGAAACAGGAACATGCAACAGGAAAATGCAATTATATTGAATTCAGCATTTGCATACAACACGCATCTGTATTTCAATTATTAATTTAGCCTGCAAGGGTATTTCTGATCATTTAATTACTGGTGTAACAATGCCAGTGTTTTTATTCTGCTTCTGAGAATAGAAAAGATAGACCACTTGTTAAAACAATGAGCCATGTGGAAAGAGGTCTGTTCCTAATTCAGATGCTAGAATTCCTTTGTAATGCAGAATAAGTAATTTAATCAGGGTGTAGTTCAATTTTTTAATTTGATAAATGGAATTTATAATATCTTCTGGTCCATAAGGTTGCTGAGAGATTTGGTAAACTCTGAATACTGTGGTGCAATCCTTAGTGGAATGTTTTACTAAAGATAGTGGAACAAGATACTGTTGTGAACAGAGAAGGCCTATGTGCCAGACCTCTCTGTCTTCCGCCGATTGTGCCACCTCAAACTTACCTGTCACATCCCCCACATGAAATGATATTCTAATCATACATGTACCAGAGTGTGTGAGTATAATTACCAGTGTAATTAACAGTAATGGAACCCTTGAGAACTGGACCTACCAGAACTAGGTGAATTTATTTCTCTAGTTCTTGTTTTGCTATTTCTGATTGCTCCCTATTTGGTTTCATGGTCTTTATTAAAATGGAACAAAGTTCAGAAAAAGGATCATTTCATGCCTTTTCTATTTGCTCAGTAAAATTCCACAGAGTATGCTGGGTGTTGTATAACTTGAGAATGATAGAGAGTAGAATGTTTTTCCTTTTTTCCTGTTGAGCATTTGTGTTTGAAAAATGTTGAGATTTGAATATGAGGGAATATAGGAATTTTGAGAACACATCACCAGCAAATCTGGCCATAACTTTTCTAGGCAACAAAAGGAAATCTTTCAAATTATTTGTTCATATCATCATCATCATCATAATAATAATCATCATCATCACCACCATCATCATATTTATTGAACCTGTAGAGTTAGTCCTTTCAGTATGAAATTTCACTATGGAATAAATATTACAAAATGCAGTTCAGAATTTCTCTTCAATCATTTTTCCTTTTATTTATATGTGTCCCTTCATCTCCAGCAACACTGAAATCTTACCCTACTTAATAAGTATTAATTATTGTCACTATATCTTGCATCTGTGGCTTCTTTAAAAATGAAATCACCATTCACTTCTGCTTCTGTGCATTCATAAAGAGGTTGTCACAGTAACTGTCACCTCAGCTGTAGGCTCTGTCTCTGAAGTGCAGTCACTCTGCTGAGGCTCCTGTGCTGCCTGTCTGCTGAGGAATTTCTCATGGAATATACTCATGCCTCTGTTATGCAGACCCTGAGCACCATGTTGCTTCAAAGGGGCTGAAGTATATTCTTCCTGTTCTACAGAACTGTTTTTCCTGTCCTACTGGGTTCTAGAGGTCTTCCTGTACCGTGGACACATCTAGGGATGATGTCATATGAAAAGATCTTTGGCATCCCCATCCTGCAAAAGAATAAACAGAGACTGTTGTGGTCTAGACTTTTTCAGAGCTCACAGAATTTGCTGGCTTCCAAGTTCTCTCCAGCTGATACACAGATTCTACTAGCAGAGGACTAAATCCTTCTGCAAAACCCCTGAAAACCAAGGCGGTGGAAAGAGAGAATTGAGAATATTTTTCAGCCCAGATAAAAACTGAGGGTGACACAGAGGACTTAATGTGGCTTAAAAAGGAATCTAAGGAGAGGTATTCATTCAAGCTGGATTTCAAGGACCATGATGGAGGCCTGTATATATTAACTTCTGTGTATGGTTAATTAACTATGTTATTTTTCATTATATTTTATTTCTTTCAGATTCCATTGATGAAAGATCCTGGTTGGATTCGAAATGTCTGGACACGCAATCTAAATGTAGGAATTTAATTGTTCATTTGCTTTTTAACTCCAGTGCCTTAGAGCAGGCCCAGCTTGAAGCCCAGCAGTCTTTTGTAAAGCAGGATGAGGAGTGGTTAGCTCTTGCCCACTTCCTGGTGCCCAGTACAGAGTGTCCCACTGTCACTCTTCGGACACTCTGTTACTATATGTCACCACTATAATGTGGTATGATTACTGTGGAAGGCTGGGTGGCTCTGTGAAACTGGGTGGCCCTCATACGTGGCCAGCACTAGAAGGATAAGAATGGAAACAACATAAAAATTTGGAAATTTGGCACTTGATCTGGGCAATAAGCACAGAGTGAGCAAACCTGTGGTAAATGTGAGATTGCAAGACATGTCCCAAGCCAGGGAAAACATGTTCAGACATCCCTGCTTCTGCTCTCCTGGAAGGCAGAGAGCACATCTGTGAGGTGGTGGTCTTGGGACACGGCCATGGATTGACAGAAGAACCACTCAGGAGAAGGAATGAGAGGGGGAGAACAGCACCTCCCACACCAGTCATAGAACTGCCACTGCTGAATCATTGGTGGAGGAGGCAAAAGAGGCAGATCCAGGAAAGAAACTGATGCTTGTTTAAGTGACTCTGGACTCTATTCCTCAGAGTGACCTACTCTTACAGTGATGGTGGGGCAGAGTATTTAGAGACTGACTTGATTGAAATCACAGGTAAGTCCACAGCATTTTTACCCAGCACCAAGCAGAGCTGTACAATCACATCTGCTTAGCTGAGCTATTGGAGCCACTGTCCAGCTCTGCATAGGCTTCACAGATGTACTAGCCTGGGTGGAGTGTGATGTTAGCATAGCTACACTGCTATCTCATGTAAATCCCACTCTGGGGGTTCCAGACAACCAACAAAGTGCAGTGTAGGATATCCTCTATAGTTTCCAGAGGAACCTTCCTGATCCAGGAGCCTGTGGAGAGTTGCTTGTGGCTTGTTGGTGTGGGAGCTGGTTGGCAGAGCCTGGCCAACTCAGCTGGCCTCTCAGCTGGGTCTGGCAGATGTAGGAAAGTACGTCAGCTTCAACAAACTGAGGATCCTTCATGTTGATCTTGATTTTAGCAATATCACTTAAACTAGACAGCTAGATAAGTCAAGCAGGCAGTCTGAAATGAGGATGGGGTTGGCTGCTGTTGGCAGGGGGTGGGTTTGAACATGTAATTCAGTAGCTGTGCTTTGCAGACAGAAAGGTACCTAGGAATTCAAAATGCCAGTAAAATAAACAGGGAAGGAACTCCAATTGGCAAAGAACAGCATAAAATGTGAAAATTAAATGCATGTGAAGTGATACTACAGATGTGATCTTTTAATTCCAAACTTTGGGAACATTCATATCTGCATCCAGGTGAGATTCTGAAATTTACAAGAACATCTGCTGGGTAACCAAAACATGCCATTTGAACTTGTGATGTAACTTGAAAAGAATGGAAGATAATACATAGTTGCTGTAAGATTATACTTTAAGAAGAATCAGGTTATGGGTTATATGGGCAAAGTTTTGAATTTTCTTTAATGTACCAGTACTATGTTTTTTTGTCCTAAACTTCTCACAAGCTAGTACAGAAGAAGAGGAGGAGGAAGAATTTTATAATGTGGATGTGCTACATTTAAAATCTACTCTACAGAAAGAAGATTGTGGGAAACTAGCTAACGACTAATGATAAAAAAATCTTAGAGACTGTGCAAATAAAAGAGGTGTTTGCACCAAGCTGTGCCAATATCTGCAGAGAGAAGTTTAACAGTATGAAGCAGAAAGTGAGAAAAACATATCAGGCTGAATCTGCCACAGGAAGCAGAATTACACAGAACAAATAACACCTGACCTGGACAAGGTAGATAAGCAATAAGCATGATCCCAACCCCACGCAAGCAACATGAAAAACATGCAGGGTGAATGAACTGGGCTGTCATCTAGGGCTGCAGGGGAGTGACATCTGATATCACTGGGATGACTGCACAGGGAGGCTTTTTTGTTAGTGCCCAAATTGCAGCGTGGGGGTTGGAATGGGGAAAACGGTGTCTGAAGAGTTCACATCAGAAGCAGACATGTACCTTGACATGACTCTGAACTACCTGTGGGTATGACTTTGTTTTTTATTCTATTAAATAGGATTATTTTATTTGTTTTCTGACCAGTCCTTTGTCTTCTTGTACTATGGCAGAGCTTGATACAAAACACTGCTTTCCTGTTCCTAGTCTTGCTTTTTAAAAATAATAATCTTCACCTGTTTGAAACAACGAGCAAACCCTTTGCTTGTGTAATAAAGAGTTCACCGGCTTGAAAGGGATTATATTGCTCTGTGTGAACTGAGCGCCAGGCCTGATACTTTCAGACTCTAAACTCACTGGGATAGGAATTCTCTTTGTGCATGATGCGACCAACACAATGTGGCTGACGTGTGAATAACAGTAAAACAAGCTGATGTTGTTTTTGTGGGCAGAAGCTGCTGGCTTTGAGAGACTGTGCATGGTATGTAGATTTGTCTGAAGCAGATATGGAGTGAGGGTAGCAGGAATGATGCAAAGTACCTGATAAATTATCACATTTGCATAATGGAATATGGAAAGCATACAAGACACCAGGACAAAGGCTTTTTGTTCCAGGACATGCTGGACCTAATGAAATGGATTTCCCTGATTTCACATAAAGTGCTTGTTTTAACACACACTTCTGCTGTATTTATGGAACAAGGATAAATTATTTTCACAGTATGTTAACTCTTGAATGCACCTATTTGCTCAAAACAACTCTGAAACATAATGTTTTACAACAATTCTTGCATGTATGTGCAAGTGGTAAGCTTTTTTCTAACAGTGAGCATGAATAAATGGAAACAGAATTGGCCCATTTATGTAAGGGCAGGATCTAAAGAGCTACACTTAGGGCAGACAGGGTTGATATTACATTCATTTACAGTATCTTAATACTGGACCAACTAAAATTGTTTCAACTTTCTCAGTTCACATTTCCTTCTGATGGATGATTGTCTCCTGAGAGCCATTCAAACACACCACACTTGGTGACCAGATTATGTAGACATAATAAACTCCCCTTTAAGACAAATGTTTCACTTGCAAAAACTGTTGTGCATTATGGACTTCAAGACTCTTTTATACTTAAGTTTTCATTAAAGTAAAGTTTTAATATTTGCTCAGCTTTCAACACAATGGCAGAAATCAGAGAAGATTCCTTCAAATCAAAGACTACAGTTCCTCCATTGGTTAATATACCCTTTGCCACAGCAAATCTAAATTTACTTTTCCAAATAATTATTTTTAGACTGATGGAGATTAAATGCTTTTTAATTATAGTTCTAAAATAACATTAACTACTATGTTCAGGGATTTTAGTGCTATAACAATTCTGGAGAGCTAGACTCATTTTGACACTGAGAGTACTTTGAGGGAAAGATTTACTGAATTACCTGGGACACTTCTGCCACTCATAAAGTACCATTTTCATGATTTTCCTAACTCAATCACACTTATTAATGGTATTGGCACTCCAGTTGCAGAAATTATAAAACTTAAGCTAATTTCTCAGATAATACCACATAAATATGCATGTCCTTACAGAAGATGTAAAGAATGACAGCAGCTAAAAACAGAAACAAATGACAATGTTCCTGCTTTAACACAACTGACTTAGAGGTTCCAGTTAGAATCTTATACAAGTTCTCAGCCTAAATCAGGAGAATGAAGACTGCTTAGATAAGAGAAAGAATGCAGTATTTACTGATTAATTGCCCAGTCTTGATACAAATGATTAAAGAGAATTTATTGTCTTGTGATGTGCAGGATTTAATTCTGTGCCTCAGCTTGTTCCTAGGATTTTCATACAATTTTGATTATTAACTTTATCTGTAACAATATATTTTTAAGAACGAAAGAGCTGACAACAATAAGATTGTCAGCTTTTACAGCAACCAAGACTGAAAAGATTATTTGCTTAAGCAAAATATGTTTTTAAACATTGCTATTGTTCTGTTTAGTTCAAATTTTGCCTGATGAAAATTTATCACAAGAATGCAATGGATGATTGTACTCTGAATTCAAAACAAACACAATCCTTGGCTCAAACTGTAATCACTAAAATCCCCAATAATGGAATTAAAAGGAAAACACTTCTAAGACAGATAATCCCAAACCAGTCTCACCTCTCCCCCTCATTCACCCAATACAGAGTCCTGAGGTTAAAGATCAAAGAGTTCTGAAATCCATGCTGCCAGATTAAGGTGTCTTCAAGTTTAGCACAGAAGAAGGAATGAGAGGACAGTGTGGAAACATCTTAGGGACAGAGCTCCCTTGTGCCTCGCTGTTACAGAAAGCCCTGAGAAGGGAAAGCAGGAGTCCTTCAGGTGGAGGCACAGGACCCATACCAGCTGCAGAGGCTGAATTGAGAAAAGTACCCTTTAAATGTTACACACAGTTGTTAAAAATATCCTTGCTCTAACCAGGTTATATTCTGTCACTTCAAATACTCAAGAAAATTGAGCTTTAGTGAGAGACGAAAACACTAAGTAGTAAGGGGTTGCATTATCTCACTTTTTTAATACAGCAAAAATAATAAACCTGTCTTTACTTTGGATGAAGGGATAAAGATGTGAACTTTTGGGCAGTACCTGCAGACGCCTCCTCCATCAGTTCACTGGTGAGGGAGTCAATAGCCACAGTCTGCCTCTCCTCCTGACAGGCTGCTTACAATCCTTCATCTGCCTCTTTCTCCCGGGGAGATTAAAACCCTTTCCGTCCAGTTAATATGAGAGCCAAAACTAATTACAGTACCTGGAAGAGTACAGAATTATTTCACTTCAAAGCCAAGCAAACCTGCTTCTTGTAATGCCAAGCCAGGACAGAGTGCCCCTGCATTCACCAGGAGCCACACACAACACAGCCCCTCCTTTAGCCTGGTCTGCACAGAAGTGAGGAATTTTTCTGACACAGAGAGAAGCACCAAATATTGCTACTTGTATTATAAAACACATTTGAGGTACTTCACTCTCTCTGTGGAGTTATAGAATGAAATTCAAGCTGACCTATATTAGCACTTAATTCTTAGCCCACCAGAAGAAAAAGCTTTACACACAATATCTATTAATTGTTTTAATATTATAAGTGCGGCTGTTACATCTTTGCTGCTTACAGTTTGCCTGGTAAGGTGCAAACAACGCAGTGTACTAATCAAGATGTTCTGTTTTACAATAACCAAGCAATAATTTTCAGAACCTGTTAGCAAGGATAATTTGATATTGGTAGGCACTCTGATCTGCAAATTTCAGACATGAGGCTAAGAGAAAAGCAACAAACTTCTCCACAGAAGGAGTTGCTTTCCAAATATCTTTTTCCTCTTTGGGATTAAGATTGCCATTTTAGTTTCAAAGCAGGTACTGTGAAGAAAAGATTATACTCTGGGAAACAGACCAGCTTTGTTTGAAGTTCTCAAAACAGGTTTTGTACTATTTTGTTCTGAACAAATAACACTGATGATTTTGGTTTGCTGTGCTTTGAAAACAGTATCCTGGGCAGAAGCTTTGCAGGCCATGCACAGACATATTAGACTGAAGAAAAGCTAGATTTTGGACTAGAACATGACAAGATGGAGGAGCTGTGTATGATCTCTCATTTCTTGTATATGTGTGCACTTAGATACCAGCATGTATTTTACCTGAGCAGGATTCAGGTCTGTGTTTGAACAAGCATATGCAGGAATTGTGGTCTTGGCTGAAGAAAGAACACATTGATGATTCCACTGTTATATCCTTAATCTCACATTGTCATTGCTTTGCTTTATCAGGGCTCAAGATTTTCTAAGCTTTTAAAGATTATATTTAGAGAGCTCAGCTGTGGCTATTTACGGATTTGGAGCTAAATTGCTTTCTGATGACATTGGACTGGTACAAGTGTACCTCCAGCGGGGTTGATATATTTAGTCTCTCTTGTTCCTAATTTAAATACTCCTACACTCTTCTGTTTTGATGATATTTGGATCATAGGAGTCAAAAGAAGTCTCTGTTTCTCAGTAGCCAACTATTTTGTAGCAGAGAAATGACTTTTGACTGAGGAAAGAACTGCTAGGATATAAAGGAAGCATTGAGGTTCTCACGGGTTAGCATGGCTGGATGTGGATCTAGAGGGAAAAGAAAGGCTCTTCTGAGAACTTATATCACCAAGTCTTGCTGTATTCTGAGAAGCAAAATAAGATTTGCCTTGTGGTTCATTTGCTAGAGATCCCCTTTTCCCCTTTTCTTCAGTGAGGGGGAGGAAAGTGTGTATCTGTCACAATACCAAGTTCAAAAGAACTTGGTTCAAAATCAAGTTTGGTTATGCAATGCACGCACTGATGGCATGAGGGATGTTGTCATTACAGATGAGCATTTTGGTATATGATCAATGCTTCCTGCCCTGCCCCTAATTCCAGCTGCAACAGCTCCTGGAAAATTGCAATCCCACATTTGATCATTTCACAAAATAATCCTCTCAGTTTTGCTTTTCACTGGTCACTGCCATGCCTTATTGTTGACTGAAACTTTATACTACTTCTGATGACATCACTGGCCTCCTGAGGATGTTGTCATCGTCTCACCTCAACACAGAGGTCAAAGAAGAAAGATAATAAATGATGTCAGAAGTGTATTGGCTGGCATGTGCAATTGTCAGCAAATGATTACAATACTCAGGAACTGCAATGGTACAGAAGGCAAAATCCCAAAGTTAGAGCTGTCAAACTGCAAGGATCTCAGGGCGACAGATACAAAGCAAAAGCAGCAGCATAGTCAAAACAGGCAACAAGTTAAAGTGTGTGTGTGGGGAGGGAATGTTTTAGAAATCTCTGCAACTAAATAACATCTACATTTACTTTTTAAAAATGGTCTCCAATCAAGCATTTAGAGGCAGATTAAATGCCAATATTTACATGCTACAACACCCTGCACTACTGTGCCTTCAAATGAAGCATGAAATAAAGTACTAGATAATTGTACTTGAAGGAAAAAGGAAGAGAAAAAGAAAGGATAAAACCCAAAAGTGAACCAGACAAAGAATTCAGTAGATTATTAGAGGCAGCTGTAGGTACTGTATAAAAATATCTACTTATGTTAGGAGAGAAATTCCTTTGTTAGAATAGTGGGATGTTTAATCAGGTAATTACAGAGTCAAATTGCTTTTTGATATTTACCCTGGAATAAAACTAGATCAACTCTTAATTTACACTGCATGAGCTACTCTGAGTTTATTACTTATTTAAAGGATGTCAGCATGATTCCAGAGCCATCTTTGCTTATGAGTTAATTAGAAATTAAAAGCTCATCTTTTCTATTTAGTGAATAATTTTTACCTGCACTTTGGGCATGCATTAACAATTGCAGTCATTCATAACCCAGATCCTGTGTGCCTGAACATCAACCTTACTTTTAGTGGAGGCAAAGCCAGACATTACTGCTAATGCACAATGGTTTGCATGGTTATTTTGCTCATTGGCAACATCTTTGCTAGGAATATCTAGTGTCCTAAAATAGAATTGAAAGCTTTTTTTTCCCCCTGCATGGACTTATGTAATTTTTTCTAGGAATCTGTTCTTGGATTTTATTAAATTCTTCTTGGATTTTATTAAATTCTTCAGTGCTTGTCAACTCTTTTTAAACTCAGTTTTATTAATTTACAAAAGACTACACAACTCAACTTTCTTCTTAAGTAGTTACTTCTTCTTTCATAGTAGTTATGAGCCCAGATCATAGGCTAGAACTCCACTGTGCCAGAACTGTACAGAGTGAATATGTAACTTATAAGGTCTTTGAAACAAGAATCAGAGGTAATAGGTAAAAATGAATTAATGTAATTTGACCATCAAAGAATGGAAAGAAAAACTTCCATGAGCAGGTCCTTCAAAATTTTGTGGACAGTTTTAGATCAAACCTTGGTAAACAAACATCTGCTGACTAACACAATGCATCTAGAAAGAAACCTGTCAAAGGGGAAACCTTTCAGGAAGAAAACAATAATACTTCAGAACATCATCATTCCTAAATATGTTTTGGAAATGACACTGTCAGGGGCTTTCCTCTTCCTTCCTCTTAGGGCCATTCTCCCTCTACCAGCTAATCTGTGGGTAACTGCAGGTTATTTTTAGGAACCATCCCTGACCACACTATCCTCCAAACTCTGCACTGGGCTGAATCAAATCCACAGCCATGACCATGCTAAGGCTTGGATGATATCGAAGTACTGGCTATGTACCTGTGTTTGGTCCTCTAGATAGAACTATTTGAGAAGTTATCAGCTGAAGTGCAGCACAGGTAAGGACTTCAGGATGAGTTGGCAGAGGTTGTTCCAGGGATGTGATCTGAGGAACATCACTCTGCATACTGGTCACACCATGAATAAGAATAGAGTGAAAAAGCACAGAAGGATGGTGCCCTGCTGTTAAGGGAAGCTCGCTGTTGCTGTGCAGGCATTTGGTGCTTCCCACAGCATCTTGTGTATATTGTGGCTGTATTTACTCTGCTTTGTAGGAAGAGAAAACATGACCCTGCACATGGAATCATTTAAAATGTAGAGCATTGTTCTGTGAGCAGCAGATGGTTGGATATTATAAGTATCTAAACACAATTTAGTACTTCCAAAAATGAGAATCTAGCTTCTGGATTTCTGAAAGAAACATGAAAGGGTGGGTGTTGTTGAAGCTGTGGCAAGACAGTGTTTTTGATTCAGTATATTCTTAGCATACTAATAGAAGGCCATAGTGGACCAGAATGTTAGAGGAGTCCTCCCAACTAACATGGATGGTGATGGCTGGAGGCTACCACTCTCTCAGAGAGAACAAAATATGGGATTGTATTCAACACAAATGCAGTAGGCAGAGCACTGGTAGGATCCAGAGTCAACACTGATAAAGCTTATTGTATTAACAGGCATGGGATTATTTACCAACATTTCTCATAGCTTACTGACTGCCCACTGGCAAGAGATTAGATATGAAATGCCTGGAAAATGAAACTGCAGCTGTGTATTACTTTCTCTTTGGGACTAAGTATACACCCTTGTTTGTCACATCCAGGCAGAAACTGTCTTCACTGACTTTTCTGTTCTAAAACTGAAATGTACTCATTAGTGTAGCTGTATAACCAGGAATGGAGGAGAGAACAAGAGGTAGCGATTGGAGTCTGTGAGTTTGCACCAAGTCCTATCACTCAGTGGCTCTGTCTTAGCTGTGAGCTATACAAAGACTGCCCAACATGTAGAGAGAACTAGGAGAGCTATAGGAGGAAGATGTGTTGCAGAAAAACAATTTGAAGGATTACAATCAGGTGATGACCCAGAGAGGATTCCACTAAGATTGTTTTGGAGTGTAACCAGAAATTCAAAAGAAATGGAAGGTTTAAGCACAAATTACTCAGCAAGGTACTCTTCCCAGGCTTCAGCTGCATGTGCATTTTTGGGGACTATAAAACAGAGATACAGGAAATCCAGCTCTCAACAAAATTGTTTTCAGGCCTAAAACTAGTGGAGTGCTTCAAAAATGACCTTTGATTTTTTTTTACTTATTTGTGTAAATTTTTTGACATCTTTTTTTACCCCGTGTTACTGTGTTTCCTGTTCATTTGTTTTGCACATACCATCACACTCTCCTGAGTTCTGTAAACAAGACTTCCAAAAGGCCTGGAAGATTCCTTCATCAGTTCGTTTTTAACACGCACATCCACTTCCCTTTGTAGTTGGGTAAGGCGCTCAGCGCAAAGTGAGGTTACAATACGGTTTACATAGAAGGAAACCACTATCAGGTAGAAAAGCTTTATTTCATCGCATTTATATAAAACGATAAAGCGTCTGACGCCGCAAGACGCGTTCCCGCTGGCGATGAATGCTAAGCTCTGGCAGCCTAAGCGACGCCTATCGCTGACCTGCCTTAGCTCAGCCCGCGCTGAGCGATTCCCTTTTCCGCTCTCCGTTTTTCCCAGCTAGAAGCTGACCCGCCCTCGGCCGCAGGATCACCCCACAGCACCGCGCCACAGCCCCGGCCCCGCCCCGGCCCCGGCAGCTCCGGCAGCTCCGGCAGCTCCGGCCCCTCCGGCCCCGGCGGCGGGCGGGGCTGGCCGGGCCCGCTCTGTGCCCCCGCCCCGCCGCACCTTCCCCGGGCCCCGCACTGCCTCCTCCGGGCCCCTCCTCCGGGGCGGCACCGCCGGCCGGCCCCAAGCGGCTCCGCGGCGCGCAGAGGCGGCGGCGAGCGGAGCTGCGGGAGCCGGCCCGAGGCTGAGGTGGGTGCCGGGGCTCTTAGCGGCGTCTGTAGGAGCAGGGAGGCCCTTCCTCCTCCGGCTGCCCGCGGGTAGGGAAGGCAAGGCCAGGAGCCGCTGAAGGCAGCGGGTCCGCCCGGCCTGGGCATCCTGGCGGGGCTCCGGGCGGCTTCCCGCATCCGCTGCCCTCATTCCCTGCCCGCCTTTCCTTGCGGAGCCGCCTGGCTCTGGGCAGTGACAGCTGCGCCCGGGTTGCTGCGTGCATCGTGGCTGGACGCTGCTTTGTGCACGGGATTAGAGGGAAGATGTGATGCTTTCCAGGTGTCCCCTCAGAGGGAGGCACCCTGCGTGGGGATCGCGGTCTGGGGTCCGTTCCCCGCCGAGCTGTGTGAGCTGGTGGTGGCCAGTGCCCCTCTGTGTGCTGCTGCTACTTTCTTTGCCTGGCAGCTGCTGATGCAAATCGCTGCACTATGCCACTGCTTCACTGATACTTGCACTGAGCCTGAATAGTGACAGCAGGAACAGGACAGAGGGATTTAATGACTTACCAGAGCCTGGCTAGCAGCGATGCAGTGGCTACTCAGGAAACTAAACTTTAAGATATTTTGTATTTCTTTTATGAAACACAATTATTTCTTTTGTATTTGTCCCCCCAACGATTATTACTTTTCTGTTGATTAGAGTATCTTCTGTACCTTCAAGAAGCAAAACTAAAAGCAAGCGTGTCTTGTGGGGGAGGAGGCAAAACACTACAATATTGTTATCCCTGTCAAATAGAGGAATTACGTAGAGGTAGTATGCCAGCCTTGATGTTGCAGACCGTCTAGCAGATAATTTTTCTTTTCACATGTAAAGTCATAACCATTGATAGATCTTTTGACCTCTAATTTGGCTCCTAGTCTGGAGGGTGTTTTGAAGTGGTGTATTATCTGGATAACTTTTATCTGTGTTCCTGCCTCTGGTGTCTCAGGAAGCAAACACTAGTAAATGCTTAGTGTACATACATGAAGTTTGTTGTCATCACTGCACGGTTAGAAGTTAAATAGGTGAACTCCTATTATAATAAAATGAGCCTGCTTCCATGAAGAGATCTGGAGAAAAAGTGGGGAGGCAGTGAAGGAGATTGGATGGAAAACACTCAACGTAATTATGTTACAATTTTAGGCATAAAGCCACGGAAATAACTTCTAATGGTTTTAGCTACTTTCTGTTTTCTTATAGCTCCAGGTCACTAATGCAGATATAGACTACCTGATAATATCTACTTACCTGATACAGTGGGCCCTGGTTTGTAAGGGAGTTGGGCAGGTTTTAGTCTTTGACCCTTTTCCATGCCTGAGCATATGCAGATGTACAGATTTATCTGTGAATATACATACTGGAGTCATCAAAACAAGTTGAAATACAGTAAAAGCTTACTTTAAACTCTAAAAATGCAGAAAATACAGAATCTAATGAACAAATTTGTTTTCCAATCCTGCTGAGAGATAGCATGCCAAGTCACGTGAGGTGTCTGTATAGAGTAGAACTACTGCTGTTTTTCCAGTCTGATTTGTGTTCTCACTGACCTCAGAACCAGTAGCACAGGGCAGCACAGTACATGACTTCCACAAATTCTTCAGCTACTGCAAAAGTTCTTGGTTTCAGGCATCAGTTTTTACTTTTCAATTTTTTGTAAAGTTTGAACTCCTTGACTCCAGGGTCAGTCCAAAGGGGTCTCAGTCCTTCTGTACATTCCCTTAAAGTGTCTTCATGAGGAGGGAAGTGCTCAACAGCTGTGAAGTTAAAGTACAATGAGTCCAAGGGAAATGAGGAAGGTCTCCCAAGAAATCTCTGGGAAAAGAGTAGATGACTCTTAGAAACTCTTTGTTTCTCTCTTTGTTTGGTAGTAGTAATTCTATGAGCATGTGGTAAGTCAGATCATCTCACTGGTCTAGCTGAAAATTATTTTTTCTGGCTTTAGTGGTGTTACTTTTCAGTGCTGACACAAGGGCAAGATTAGGAGAGTGGGGAATGTGCATCTGGGAGGATGGAATGGGGACTGTATGGCTGGTATGGTGGCTGTACTCTTCAGCTGGCCTTGAAATAATCCTTCTGGACTCTTGGGTACCAGTTTGATACCCTGACTGTGGGACTATGGGCCAGTTCCCCCTTTGTTTGAACATGGGGATTCATTGCAGGCAAGTTTTGAGTCTTCAGCTTGAGTTTTTGATTTTAGCTGCTCTCAAGAAAATATTCTGTCCTTTACAGGGACTTCATGAAATATAGTACCAAGTAAAGTTTTAACTCTTTGAGATATAGTGCAATATCAGAACCAGAGGAATAGTCATCTCATATTCAAAGTCCATGACTGTGAGGAAGTGTGAGTGGGTGGGTTCTTGGAGGGATAGGCAGCTTGGAAGATGAGTTTGACATTTGATCCATTTGACTCTCTGGCTGTTGGAAGAAGTCACAATTTTTGGCACTGGCCTTGGGTAACTTGGAATAGAAATCAAATAGTTCTAATAAAATTAAGCCCAGAATAATCCCAACCCTGAAATACTTCTGGAGGTTTGATGACAGGAAGCACAATGCTCTTATGGTGTCAAGCCAGCCACAGACTGAATTTTGCTTTCTGATGTGGGATGTAATAGTGCACTGCACCCATCTCCCAACTGTCCAGAGGTACTGTCAGATCACCTGCAGGAACACATGGTCTGTCCCATGCAGCTGTGACTATGGGGAAGTCTGGAACAAATGTTGGTATAATCAGACTTGGACAGAGTTTGCCCTCCTATTTACAGAACAGCCAAAGTCACACTGTGCAGCAGAGTGCTCTGGAGTTCTCCCTCAGCATCTTGTCCTAATTTGGGCCATGGCTTGCTTGTGGCTCCCTTTCAGGTCATGTGTCCAGGTTTCCTTTCCCAGGAAAAAAGAATATGCAAGGAGTGTTTGTCTGTGTCTCTCTTCGGAGAGCTTGGCCTGATGCAATTGGGATATAGCCACAGTGGTAGACCCTGCTTGAAACCAATGGGAGTTACACCCTCTGAGATAAAAGCCTCAGTAGCTTGCCAAAAATTATGTGGGGATCTTGTAGGAAAGTAGAGCTCTGAACTGAAGTCTCCCAAAACTGAAGTCTCTCTCTCTGTGCAATGTCTTCATGGCTCATCTAGGGAAAGTAAATCCAAGGCTCTGATTTTGCTCTGAAAAATGCACAACTTTGGGGTTCTGCCTGGGCGTTTACTCAAAAATGTAGGGTGGGAATTGTTTGCAGTGACAGTAGATTTAGATTGATGTAGGAACTCACAAATAGTTAAGAGAGGCTTTTGAGAGTTCTTAATGATTTTCAGTTTCCTACCCGAAATGGCTTAAAGTACTAAGGGATTTGAATGTGACAATCAAACAGCATTAGTGACTTTGCAGTGTGTTGACAGCTTACTAATAAACAAAAGTACATATTTTAAAAATGGAATGATAGTTATTAAGAGCTTTTATAGTTAAGAAGTCAACATTACTATGGCTGTTGCACAGACAGGAAGGGATAAGCTTAATTTTGAAAATATTTTTCTAGAGAATCTTTACCTGAAATATTTTCTTATCTCCCCTACCTTTTTATTAGACATCTGCTTTAGAACGTAACCTCTGAAACTGTTTTTCATGGTAAAGAATATGTCAGTAGTAAAATTCCATTAGTTGCAGCAGAGAGATTAGCAGACAAAACTGAATTACTTTAGAGTTAAGAAAAAAAATGTTTGATATGCAGTAAAAGAGAACTGACTTTGAAGTGTTATCGGTTACTAATTATTTTTTGTAAATGAGGAATAATTTTCTTGAAGGGACCACAGTCTGATTCCCAAATATAGTCTGGCCTCTCTCAAGCTTTACATCTTCAAAACAGAAACCAAGGGCAGGTCAGGGGACGAGATGGACCAGGTTTGTAAAATTGTCATAGTTTCAGTGTCAGAGGCAGAGCTTCAGTGATGTATTTTAACTGAATACCAGCCCATCAATTTTTATGTTCCGTTCACCATTTCACAACTTTTATGGAAGTTCTTAGGAGGAAAGTTGATTTGTTTTGTGCTTATGCCCATCATTACAGCCATGGACAAAAGTCTCATTGTCATATGAGGTATTAGAAGTGTAACTGAAATATGTGTCTGTATTTTTGTAGTTTTTTGGGGTTTTTGTTTGTGTTCTTTTTACCATTGCAAATCTTCCTCTCCTGGCCTACGAAGCCAGTGCACAGTCATAACCAATAGAACCTTAGAAAAGGGGCTGAAATGTTTCCAAAGCTCATTCTTGGTGACCAGACCAGCTAGCATCATCTATTCTACAAAGCTCTGTAAAGCTTTAAAAGAAGGTGACTGCTTCCAAACTGGCTATGGGAGTAGTGCCCAGTCCATCTTAGCTCCTTAGCTGTGCCTTGGAATTTTTGGGAGAGTGCTTCTAGGCCTATGCATAAAGCTGATTTTGAAATTTAAATAGATTCATTAAAGATGTCCAGATTGTAATGGTCAGGTCTGTGATGGGATATAGGTTAATTTACTGCCTTGGGCACAGGCACAGTGTCTTTCCCAAAGGTTGCAGTTGCCTGTTCTTAAACCAGTCCCAGCAAATGTTTGTCCTATTTTCAAAATGTTCTTCATTGGAAATTTCCTATCTTCCAGAGGAAGTGTTTTTGACTTTTTAATTACCCTTACAGCATGCCACCTAAACCAACCGTCTGTTCTTAGAGCATATTGAATAGCACTTGCATCCCTTAATAATTTGGCTATGAGGGGATATTCATTAATGTTGTGGCACCTGAAGAGACACCAGGTTTTGCAAAAGGAAAAAAGGCCCTTAGTTCTTATGATTTGCAGTATTTTATTTTGAAAAATGCAGTAAAGAAAGATGAAATGGTAAGGGGAAGTGCTGAGCTATGAAAAAATCACCAGAAAAAACCCAACCAAAACTATGCCACAAGGGGTAAAATTACTGGCTTTTCCAGTGGAATTAGGGCATAGTCTGGTGTACCTGTACAAAAGAAGTGTATTGTCTAGATGACAGTGTGTTTGATCTTACTGTGGCATCCAGCAGAGTGGGACTTTAAGGAATTAATTTTGTTAGGTCAATCTTTGCCAAGTGAATAAATCAGTTAAGTAATAAGGGAGATCATCTAGCTATTTAGTTTTGACTTATTTTCCCACATGATGGCAAATTCTAACAAAAAATGGCTGCTGTCTTTAACAATCAAAAGAGTTGGAAATTTTCTAGGCTTTGTCAAAAGTGATGCTAGTTAGATTTACATTAAAAATTATACTAGAAAATACCTTTAATTTTATAATAGATGCAAAATGTAGAGCTGTGAAATGTCTTCTGGCAAAGAATAAAATTCAAACCATTTGAGGATCCTGACAGAAGCAGTACAGACTGTTCTCACTTAGAAGCTTAGATCAAAGGATTCTGAATTTTTCCAGCACAGAAAAATGTTTTGTGCTGTGTCCACAAGCATGGTATGAGAACAAGAGTTTTACTAAACTGAGTATAATGAACAGGCAGGCACTGGGGGTTTAACCCATGATGTAAACTCATGTTTACTGCTGAAGTTGCTGCTGCCTGGTCAGTAAGTGAAAGGCTGCTTGGAGTGGCCAGAGTGAAGTGCTGCTCCAAAAACCACATCCGATCCCTCTGGGGTTTGAGGAGTGTTGGTTTCCTGGAGTGCTGACATGGCATGGACCAACTTTAGGTTCAGAGAACAAACAAACCTCAGACGCCAAACAATCTCAGCTTTGGTTGGCACATGTAAAAGGTAGGATAGAGGGCCTACAGCAATCAGAGTCTTAATTTCTGAACTCTTCCCCATTTTAACTACACCATCTTTTATTCCCTGCATTTGAAAAATAAACCCGTTTTTGCCAGTTTCTTGGAGAAGTGGGATTCATGTTATCAGTCTCCCAGCGCGTCTTTTAGTTCTGCAGTGACTTTGTTACCCATGCCAGGTTCAGCCCAGTTTGAGAGGAGTGTCCATAACCAGCTCACTGTTTGAATGTGGCACTTTTTAAGGGATAAGAGATTTCCACTGTATGGAAGCAAGCTGTGCTGAGCCGTTTGGCCTCAGAGCTTGGGGATGGTGTCCAACTTTTTTAATTTGGGGGTATAAAAATAATCTTTCTGTCCAAAGACAGGGCAGGCAGAGTAGCTAAGATTTGTTGTGAGAAAGAATAGTTGAAAAATTCTCTGTTTAGGATTTTAAGAGCCCCGCTGGTGTAACTTGTGAAGAGGACATGTGAGTCCTCATATTTGGATTGTCTGCCCAGAACTCTCCCAAACAGTGGGGTTTATGTCCCAGCAGCTCCTTCTCCACCAAGGAAGTCATGGCTGTTTTGCACCTAGAAATTTTGTTACTTCAACAGACCGAGAATTAACTGGGGTGAATACTGTGTAATTTTGACCATAACTGTAACTATCTTTGCATTTAATTTAGCTTAATAAGAAATGTGTTTGGTTTTGAGCTTTAGGTTGGAAAAATCCCCAGTAAAAACTGAAGTATTTTTCCACAGCAAAAGTGTAATTTTAAAAGTTAGCTTATATCTGCCACCCTTGGAGACTGACTTCTGAACTTAGATTTGCACCTGTGTCGTGCAAACTTTTTTAAGAGTTTAGATGGTGGCCCCCAAGATAATTAGGGGGCTAAGACCTTAGGATTTAAAGGCAGAGGCCAAGAAAACTAGTTTTATTTATTCTTCAGAATGCTCAGTTACTTTTTGGGGGGTATAGAGGAAACAGCTGGGATATTAGAAGGGCACAGTGGTGGGACAGGAGGCAGTGGCACAAGCTGCAGCAAGGGAAACTTGGATTAGGTAATGTGAAGAAAATTTCCTCTGTGAGGACATGGATATGTAGGATCAAGAGAGCAGAAAGGCTGAGAAATGTCCATTCTGAAGACACTGAGAACTCTGAGGGACTAAGGTTGTGGGTGGCCTTGGGCAGATGTTTGGACCAGGTGACTTTTAGAGGTCTGTTCCAGCCTGTTGTTCTGTGACACAGCTTATGGTGTGGGGTTTCAAGTGCTGTTCACTGTGAAACAGCTTGCCACTAGATTTGCATTCAGGAAGGCGATGTTTCTAGTGCATAATAGGAGCCCAGAAGTGCTGATACCAGTGCAGTGCTGGAGAAAGGAATATAATTGCCATGAAGTTTTTGTGTGTTGGTTTTTCAGTAAGGTGGCACTTTCTGGATGCCTGAATCAAGGGCTGTGCAGAAAGGCTTCTCCAAACATTATTTAGGGATTATTCTTCCATTAGTTAATATTTGTCCTGGTTTTGGCTGAGATAGAGGCTTCTTCCTAGTAGCTGATATAGTACTATGTTTGGGATTTAGGATGAGAATGTTGGTAACACACTGCTGGTTTAGGTGTTGCTGAGCAGTGCTTACATCATGTCAAGGATTTTTGGTGGCTTATGCCCTGCCAGTGACAGGGCTGGAGGAGCATAAGAAATAATAACAAGCCAGGGCAGCTGATCCTAACTGACTAAAGGGTTATTCCATACCCTAGACCCTCATGCCCAGAATACAGACTGGGGGAGGAAACTGGCCATAGACTGCTGCTTGTGGAATGTCTGGGAATTGGCCTGTGGGTGGTGAGCAATTACATTGGACATCACTTGTTTTGTATGTTGAAATTCTTTTATTCTTTGTATTATAATTTATTGTTATAATTTTTGTTACTTTCTCCCCCTTCTATCCCATTAAACTGTCTTTCTTTCAGCCCGTGAAGTTTATCACTTTCACGTTTCTGATTCCCTTGCCCATCATGCTTAGGATGGGGAATTGATTGTGAGTGAGTGACTGTGCAGTGCATTGTTGCTGGCTGGAGTTAAACCATGACAGCATCTTGTACACTGAATACTTTGAGAAATCAAACAGAATTTATTTTTAAGTTAGTGCCTAGTTTTAGTCTTAATCCTTTTGTGATTCTACTTCCCAGTTTTCAAATGGGGAAACCGTGATTACTTTCCAGGGACAATGTAGTGATGACTGCCATAAATAATTCCTCCTTCAGAGCACAGTTTGTGTCCTGACCCATGTATTGCAACAGAAACAGAGAAAAATGTAAAGCCTAACTCCACAGAATGTGGAGGGACTTTTGAAAAAAACCCACAGGTGAACATTAGTTAATTACAACAGCAATGCATGGAAGAAAAGTGCCTTAATTATAGCATTTCCTAACTTTCCGATTTTTTTTCTCTAGTGCTTTCATGTTACTCTTTAAATAGTCCTTTGTTTATAACTGTAAATCACAGTTAAAATTTGGAGCCATTTTACTGCATCTCATACATCTTTTTGTTGTTTGTGAAAGAACACATCTGAAAGAGTCTCTATTGTAGCAGATGCTGCTGCTGTGCAGTGACTGTCTCAGGCTCTGAGCTCAGTTCTGTTTTCATCACCATCAATGGGAGTTTCAGCATTGCCTACCCTGCAACTGTCTCTTTTAAAAATCTCCAGGTGGTGTAGTACAGCCTAGCAAAGAAGTTGTATGTGAATCTTATGCTCTGTCCTGTGTGCACAAGAACCTTGATGAAACCAGTATCTTAAAATCTGCAAGGGGTGCTGGAAAAATAGAAAAAACTATAGACTCTGTAAGTCTTTAAAACCTATCCTGTTCAGGAAGGTATCTGCTTAAATTCACTCGTATTTTGAGAGCTATTGAAGGACTTTGTTATTTTTTAAGTATGTCTGAATATACATGTTAATTATTTCTGGGGGACTAAATATGTTAAACAGGACATGTATTAATAATGTGGAAACAGCAAACTAAATTAATGCAGGAGCAGGGGAAATAAAGCAAATCACTTCAGCTGTCATATAGGTGTATTTTTAAAAAAACCTGCAGATACTGTTTGAAAAGGCTGTTTGAAACAAGAACATTAAAGTTGTATTAGGAAACAATGTTTGAATGCTCTGGGTTGAAGATCACTTGTCCGGCCTTAATGCATGTCTATTGTTTGAGTGCATTACAATGATCTTGTAATGGGAGAAATCTCTGTAAGATGGGAAAATAGTCTTTGCATTTAGTGTGGTGTAAAATTAGATATGCTCAAGGCCAGTCATTTGCCCTGCCCTTAAAAGCCTGTGGAAATACACAACAAAAGTATTTCTTGTGTTGAGGGTGCAATAAATGATAGGAAGAGATGTTATTCTGGAAGTAATGCTTTTCTCTTCAGAGATAATTGAAGACACTTACGAGCTTCAGAGCCTTAAAGTCTGACAGTGGTTTTGAATTCAACGGGTTTTAATGAACTTTCGGAAGTTGTTACAATTTTCTGACTTGCGAGGTCCCTTTTGTCTTTTAATTTGGTGGGAATTAATTTAAATTTGGTGGGAAATCCTGATTTTGTGCAAAACTGTTAATCTGTGAAACAGGAGAATACCCCACTGCAGGTTTCTCCATTTCTCAAATGTCTCTAAATACAAAGCAGGGATCAAAATCCAATGTGTTCCACCTTTTGCCTTTCAGGTCCAAACCATGAATTACGTTGGACAGTTAGCAGGGCAAGTGTTTGTAACTGTGAAGGAGCTCTATAAGGGTCTAAACCCAGCCACACTGTCAGGATGTATAGATATAATTGTTGTACGTCAGCCAGATGGAAATCTTCAGTGTTCCCCTTTCCATGTTCGCTTTGGGAAAATGGGAGTTCTTCGTTCCAGGGAGAAAGTGGTAAGAAAATGTGACAATTTTTATATGTCTTGTCTGTGAGTTAACCATTGTAGCATGGAAGTTACTGAATGTTTTTTGGCCTGCTAGTTGAGATTTTCTTCAGACACTCTTTATAAAGAGTCTGAATTAAGCCAGGCTTCAGTTAAAATGGTTGTTACTGATTCTTGCAATTCAAAGCGTACTTTGTAAGACATTGACTATAATAAAAACCAAAACTAGCCATGAATTTTGTAACATTCATGTTCAGTAAAGCAAAATTTCGCATGTGCTAATTTGAACCTATACTAGATTTCATTACTGACTCATTAAAACCCATTTCTTTGACATGTTCAATGATAGTTCCAAAAAGGGAGATATTAGTAAAGTAATATTTTCATATAATGGAACCTTGAGGTTAATTGAAGCTAGAAAAAATAGTGAGGACATTGAAATAAATGTAACTAGGCTGAGTGACTTGGCAGTGTATCAGATGTGAAGTTACCAATGTGACAGATTATTTTAGGAAGTAATTTATAACTCCATATAGTCTAGGTTCTAAGGAAGCTAGAATTTTCAGCAGAAGGATCCTAAAATCGGCATGGAGTTTTCAATTCTTACTTAGATCGGAAAGAATTTCCAATATTTAGAATTGATAAAAGTTGAACAATATTACTGTGCCAATGTGTGTCCTGAAATACAGCATAAATGTAGATTTGTGCAAGTCTCCAAAAAAATTTACAGAGAAAATGGAGTTGGTGACAAGCATGGTTATAGTCAAAGAGAGAGAGATCCTCCTGAGAAGAAATGGAGATAGTTAGGGCTGTACAGTGATTTGATAAATGTGTGACAGGAATAGACACAGGAATTGAATGTAAAATTATTTTTCTCGTTTGTGCTTCTCATAACATAAAAGAGAAGTCTCTTTAATGAATTTGGAAGCAAACTTATCAAGAATTTGCATTTGGAAGGACTTCTAGCACAATTTCAAAATAGGCTATGAATTAAAAGAGCAAATAAGATTTGTGTGGCAAGTGAAGCATTCAGAATTACATGTAAAAAGATGCAGAACTTTATGTAATGACTATAAACCTTTCTACATAGAGGAGCAAGGTATCAATGAGCTGAACAAGTGAGAAAAACATTTTTGTAATTGATTGCTTTGTGAAGGGGTACTAAGAAAACAGAGTAGGTCACTATTTCCTGTTTATTATAAGGTTTCCTACACTTCCCCGAGAAGCATTTGCCCAGAGCCAGCAGGAGGACTAACTTCCTTCTCATATGAGAATATATTTATTTCCTTCCAGGTTGACATAGAAATTAATGGAGAGTCCGTAGATTTGCATATGAAACTAGGAGACAATGGGGAGGCCTTTTTTGTGCAGGAGATGGATAATGATCAGGTAAGAGTAAAAACTACTTTTATTTCATTATAAATCAGATGTGTGCTTTTCAGAGTCAGTTTTGAGTTTAGGAATCTTGTTGAAAAATATACTTTTATTCATTTTATAGATTTGAAAGTTTCTGGACAATTTTCTGCTATGGAAATTTAATGCTATGCTGTTACTTTGTTTTTTTTTTTTTTAAATTGCTGAGATTTGAAAAAGCTGAAGGTAATCACATGAGCGAAAAATAAATCATATGCATGCCAAAGTGTGAACAGAAATAGCAACTACAGAGTTCACATGCTTCCAAGTTGTGTGCAGGCGGTTAATGTCCAGGGACTTGTTTTTTGCAGAAATCTTTAATTTGAACATATGCACCAGACTGCCAGTAAAAGTGCACATGCTCTGTAAACATCTGTGCACACATTAATTCTGGTGCTTCTCATAAACATGATCTCACACCATTATTCATGTGGGGCTGTATTTAAATGAGAATGTCTGCTGCTGAGATGTGGTTAAATACTGGTCCAAAGAAATTATGCTCACAGTAACTTTGACTAATCCACACGTAATATAATATAAGAAAATTTTTGCAGGCATTTCTCTTCAGATATCCCCAATAATATTTGACACTGTCCAGAGTAGGATGAGTGTTCAAATTCCTATGTTGAGTATGATGTTACCAGTTTCAGGTGAGAGTTTTGTGAATGTGCATCTCTATATTTTTAAAATTTTTGTGTGAGTGTCTAGAGATGTGTGTATATATATATATAGATATAGATATATATATATGATTGAATATAGGGTGTAGGGTGTTTGTGTGGCCTAATTATAAGCCATTCACCTATGTGACTCTGTGTTGTGAGGAGGAATTATATTTTATAAAATGTTCAGGTTCTAATATAAGATTCTGTTTCTGCTCTGTATCTTACATGAGGTGAACAGAGACTTACGCCACAACCTGGCCAATATTAGATGCCCAGATGATGCTGTATCAAGAGTATTGTCCCTGGTTTGTCTAAGGAGATGCAGCTATGGAAAAATTTCCATATGCCTTAGGAGCATAATGAACATTCAGATGTCTAATCCTTGTTATTTTTCTGAGCAGTAAAAAACTTACATTTTGGTAATTTGTGCATAGGTCTTAAAACCGGTTGTATGACTGGTGAAAGAGCTAACATGTTTTATGGTTTGAATTTTTAATTTTTCAGGAGGTAATTCCTTATCATCTCTCCACATCTCCCATTCTGTCTGAGGGGACTTCCTTAATGGAATCCCAACTGAAGAGGAATTCCATAGACAGGATACGAAACCTGGACACCAATGCATCCTCACAAGTCCAGCCCCAAGCCCATGGATCCCAGCCTTCTGAAACATCTCCAGTCTGTAGCTCTGTGAAAAAAAGGAGGAAGAAGAGGAGGAAGTCAACTCATAAAATAGACAGCCTGAAAAGAGAAGACACACATGGAGACACCTCAGAAGATGAAGACATGTTTCCCATAGAGATTAGCTCAGAGGAAGAAAAAGAGCCGTTGGACAATTCAAGGTATCATAGTGGAATTGAGACGTGTAATGAAAACCTGGGTTTGTTCCAGTCCATGCCTTCTAGCAGTAATTTCTAAGTCAGAACATATGGCTTATGATGGTGTTACTTTTAAAATAAATCTTTAGGCTAGAAAGATATTGGGAATGTTAGTAATTAAAGTAATGAAAATGACATTAAAAACATAAGAATCCTCTGAGGTGTTGTGAACTAGATGGTTTGAATCAGATAACATTTCTTTATCTCCTTTTAGTTCGGGTTATACTAATTCTTCTTTGTGACAGGGTTTGTTATCTGAGGTATATGAAAATTCAGTAATCAAGTATGTTTTTAAATGTCACTTCTTTCCCCTTATTTAGAGTGCCTGTTCCAGATGTGTTTGTTGATGATGTATCTGACATAAAGGCTCCTGCAGTTTCTGTGCTTTCTCAGTCTGCACCTTACCCTCATTCAGATGGAGAATGGTCACCTCTTCAAAGGTACCTTTTCTGATAGTAAACTTCTAGATAGTACCCTAATTTTAATTTTTCCATTAGTGTCTGCTGTGCGAGTACTATATGAAGTCTTACTATGGTTTTGATACCAGACACAGTCAGTGACTATTGTTAGATGAATGCTTTTATATTTGCAGTAAGATAGTGTACCAAAACATCAGGTTGGCTTTGTTCCTGATGCAGGAAATGCACGCATACAAATGCAGGTTCACAAATTCTGAAGAATATTTTATCTGTTACTGTCACTGTTTGCATATAAATACTGTAGAGAGGATGAATGTTTTGTGAAATCTGATTATTTGCCTGATGCACATAATCTGTAAGGACTTCAGTGAATGTAGGTTTATAACTCTTCAGTACTTTAACTGTAATCCTTTTAAGAATTTCCCAGATAGGAGTTAATATATAAAAATAAGATTTTTTTAAAGACTGTGAGCTTTTTATGTTGCTTTTAATATAGATATTTACGTATGAAAAGAACACGTTCAGTAATTTACTTACTTTTTCCTGTATGTGTATTTGTGTGTATGTGTATACCTTTCATGTCAAAGCAGAGCAGTTTGGACCTCCCTTTTTGTGTCTGTCAAAAAGAGACAATTTTTTGCTTAATGCATTGCACCATAATTCCAGTTAGGTCTGTGTGTGTGTGCTCCACGTCCCCCGTGCAGACTGCTGGAGTGCAGCAATATTCACAAGACATTTTCCTAAGAAGTCTGATCTCAATATCCTGCCTCTGTAGTTGAGGGGTAGAGGAAGGGAGTGTGAGGAGATTATTTCAGGGCAATGGTTAAATTGAACTGTTTTGAATTGCATTCTGGAAGAAATGTTCTCCAGTGCCTGTAAAGCTTAACATGATTGGCTTCACCAGGCTGCTGATAGCATTTGTCAGTACCCTGCCCTTTCCATGGCTTTTGGAACTGTGTGTTCTGTTTGTTTCTTGATTGCAGTATCCTGGATTTTGAAAAATCTCAATGTAAATTCAGTGTTTGTGTAACTAATGCACAAAGGGTTTATATTAATCAGCACTTGTGAATATCATGACACCCTGTCTTTTTTTTCCCCAACATGTTCTGCTGCCCAGTAAGGCTATAGATTGTACAGGGCAAACCACTGTCCTCACTGTTCCAGCACATGGATGCCTATCTAACTCTTGTCCTCAACAATCTTCTCACTTTTCTCTTCCAGACAGGTAGAACTGTTGTCCTCCCTCTTTTCTGGACTGCTTTTTAATCCTTTTAACATTTTAATACACCTTTAACACATTAAGACTATGTGAACTGCTGTTGAATTTGTAACTGTACTTATTGCTAACCCAGACACTTTGAAAATGACATTGGAAATCACTTTATCTGCTTGCTTCTTTCTGTGCATTGAGTAGAGGTAAGTTAGTTACCTTGATGAATCATCCATCAAAAGAGGGTGGCTGATACAAAACCATGTCAGTGAAAGCCTGGGTTAAAAATCAAGTTCATTAAGATGATAAGAAGCCAAAAAGGAAGAACTTAGCTAGTGAACTCATTCCTCTAAAGACTGACATTTCCACATAGCTTTTTACAATCAGTATATATTTTAATGACATTTTTATCCCATGGTTTTCCTGAGTTGTTTGCTTGTGCACAGATTGCTAAAATAAAAGCAAAACAAAAACCTCAGAGATAAGTGAGCAATAAAAAATGCAAATCTTGTAATGGGAGGAACCCAGTTCCAAAAGAGAACTTCTCCTTTGTTCCATGGTTTGGGAGGGGGAATTTCTGTATGTTGGATTGCAGCACGGGGGGAGCCTTGCAGAGTAAAGATGACACAATAGATAAGGCATCTTGGTTAAGGTTCAGAAGACTGAGAATAAGCCTTTGTGGTAGTGTAGGATTCTTCTTTTCCACAGAGCTCAATGTGGATAGAGACACTTTCTGTGTTATCTTAAATTCAAGAAGTCTCAAGATTCTGCAGTCAAGCTCTTTCACTACATTAAGTCAGTGGAGAGAAGTCACATTTAATTTAAAAAATTTGAAGTAATAGAGTTAAAAAATTTAAAGTAGTAGAATATGACCTCTACATTTCTCCATTAATGCTGGGAAATCTTTGAGTAATGAATACATCAGGCTAAATTACTCATTGCTTATATCAACATAATTGCCATACTAGGTGCCTAAAGCCATATCAGAACTGATAATCTTGAGGTTTTCCCAGCTTCTAGGTCTGCCCTCTTTAACCTGACCGTGTTGCAGCATCAAGTCAAAGTGAGATCCTGGGATATTCAAAACTGTTCTCCGTAGCATGTTCTCATGGCAAGGAAGGGTAGGAGCACAGGTTGGGATGGAGCAGTGATGTGCTCTGGGTGGCTCCATGAACTTTGGAGTTCACCTGTCTTAAAGACTAGATACACATTTAAAGTGCTGTAGCAACTTGTCTGAATGAGGCTCTGTGTTTGCAGCTGTTAACGTAAGAAATACTTAGTGGGTCTTTCAGCAAATTTTTTCCCCTGTGTGTGAAATAAGGAATGCTATTATGGCCACCTAAGGAGGAGGTTCAGAGGCTCTCAGTCATTGCTGTAACATGTAACAAGGCCTCTTTCCTTCTGATCATCTTCATCACAGGTATTTTTCATCTCACAAGACAGGACTTTTCTTAGGTCGCATTTCTGCTTTTTCAGGGATCTCTTTGCTTCCAGTGGAAAACACTGCAAAGATCATTGTAGTCTGTTATTGAAGAATTGCCAATTACTGGACAAGTTCCTTGTTCTTTGTCATTAAATTAGATTAAATGCAATCATAGCTGTTAAGGAATACATAGGACTGTGACACAAATTCAGCATCTACGGGATGTGAATCAGAGATGCTGATCTAAATACCTAAGTTTCCTTTCCTTCTTGTGTACTGTTGACAGGATGGGTGGCTCTGGTTTGATCTGCAGTATCTCAGCAATCTGTGCAAGGCAAGGAAATTTCAGCTGGGCTGAGTCAGTGCATAACTTAAGGACATAGTTCAGCCCAAGGCAAACCCAGATCACTGGGCAGCAGTTGCAGCAAGAATCCTCACAGAGCAGAATTCTGCCTTCTTTAAAATAAACACATATGTGAGTACCACATTTCTGGTACTTCCACTGTGTCTCTGAGAATATAAATCATGGTGCTGAGTAACAGCTGGGGCTCTTCCCCACTCAGCTGTGTGTACAAGGGAACTGTATTTTCAGGGAAAATTATGGACAAGACCAGGTTCCCCTCCACACCAAATCTGTTTTCTTACTCCAAAATGCAGAGGTATCCAAGCTGAAGCAATACCTCTATTCTCTCAGGGTGTCTGAGTAAGTGAACTTGGGCTGAACAAAGACAGATTGGAGGTTTTTCGAAATTAACAATATGTTAAAAAAAATTCTTGGTGGTTAAAATGTCTGTAAGTAAGACATGAAGTGACAAGGCTTCCTTAAATCTAGGTATTTTAGGCTTAAAGCAGCAGTAGCAGCATTATTGCCTACTGAGATTTTCTGAAGTACTCAGGCTACTGATTTCCAAGGTTTCAATGGCCTCTAAGTGTGAACGTACTGCACATCCTACAAACTTTTCAGTGGGACATTTAGAAGTTGCTGAAAAACTCACTAGGCTTTCCTGGAATCCTTAGAGCTTGAAAATACTTTTAAAGTTGCACTGAATTGATTTCTTCATCTGTCAAATTATAGAATTATAATTTGGGTAGGAAGATTATACTCTAAGGACTGATAAAAAATTGAAATTCTTAGGCTCTAAAAGGATGGATTATAAATGTTATAATTTAATTAGGTAACATAAATATCTGTAGCTAAAAAGTCCTAATGTCTGTCCATATTCAAAGTGTATTTTACTGCATAGATGGAAACAGTGAATAATATAGATAATTACGTTGCTGTTTTTTCAGATGTGAATGTGAATTATTTTGCTGTGGTCAGTGAAATCCCTACCAGTTGGCTCTACAGAACACTGAAAAAGGGAGACTTTATACCACCTTGCAGTGGTTAAATGGACTTTTCACAGGGGCATGTAGTGACAGGACAAGGAGCAATGGCTTTAAACTGTGAGCATGGACTTTTGGCAAGAAATTCTTCACTGTGAAGGTGTTGAGGCAGTGGAACAGGTTGCCATGAAAATTTGTGGGTACCCCATCTCTGGAAGTGTTCAATGCCAGGCTGGATAGCCTTTGAGCAACTTGGTCTCATGGCAAGGTGTTTGGACTAGATAATACCTTACAACCCAAAGGTCAGGTTGCTCACTCTTCAGGTCCAGTGTTCTTGTTCTGTCTCTTTCAGCTTCTCAAATACTACTTCTCTGACAGCACTTACTGAAAAAGGGATGAAATCTCTGAATGGCAGTGTAAGAGGATCCTGAACTGCTTAAATTATTTTTCTATGCTTTCATCCTTTCAGTTTGCTCTTGATTATTTCAGTCTTCAGTTCCTTATATTGGTGGACATCACTTTGGAAAGCACTAAGTGCATTGTGGTTACTTTTGCTTTTGTAACTTTTTTTTGTTTGTTTGTTTTTCTTTAGCCCATCAGATTCACGTCCTCCTACTCCTCAAAGTGACTCAGAATTAGTCAGTAAACCTACAGACAGAAGTGGACTGAAGGATAATCCCCACATGCACTGGGCATGGGGAGAGCTACCCCAGGCTGCAAAGGTATTCAACATAAGTTCTTTAGTTCCTGCTAGCACCTCTTGTGCTTTAATAGGGCACATGTTCTTAGTCTATTGCAGACTGATGAAGAGGAAGTGAATCCTGGTTTTACATAAAATTAGTGTTTTATGTAAGAGAATTGAATCTTACTCCATAGGAGGTATAGGAAAGTACCTTATGGCATGGATATTCTCAATACTGATTATATACAGTAGAAAATAAAGAAGTACCTGAGACCCAGTCTTGCAAAAGTTAGCAGCTCAAAAATCAGAAAAAGCCCAACGTCCTTTGGTAAATCACTGGAATTCATAAATGATCTTAAATGGAAATTAGGTGCTTGGCATTAGCAGTCTGACTCACAGAAATGAAAATGGGCTGCTTCAGTACAAAAGCATCCAGAGATACCTGCAGTTCTGTATCTGTGGATGTGCAGACGTGCTGTTCTCTTGGCTGATAGGATTGGCTTGGTGCCTGTTTCCTCCTGGAGCCATTTGTCCCAGTTATCAGGTGTGGGATCTGCAGCCAGCAGTGTTGTTTGCAGTGCTGCACAGAAACTGTGGGCAGCTGCCCACACTGCAGGCTGGTCAGGTGCTGGCTGGCTCCTCCTGACAGCTCCTGTGGAGTCACAGCATTCACACAGGAAAGGGCAGCCTTAGGGTTTAGGTGCACCAGGGTATGAGAAGTAGAGGTCATGTTTCTGTGGAATACTGCAACTGGGGGGGATGGGATAGTGCAGAGTTTGGCACCTCCTGCTGAAGGCTGCCTTCTCTGCAGAAAGAAGTGCAAGAGAGATAGGCTCACACAAGGTAAAGAGGAAAATTGCTGCTTTGCAGGCCAGGGAAGTGGGCATCCTATTAAGAAAGACTTCTGTGTTCTGATGATGACTCCAGAATTATAATGGCACTATTGTAATTTATTGTAATTAATTCACTGTTGGTAATTAGTGGGCAAAGGAGGGATGGGAATCCAGAACTCTTAATTTCTTTAGTGGAGCTCTAGCCTCTTCTTTTATTTGCCAGTGGTGAGCTGTCTCATCACCTCTGCACTGTTCTCTCTGTGTGTATTACAAGAAATTTGGGAACTATTTTCTGCTCAAAGAAAAGTGATTTAAGTGTACAGGTCCATGCAGGAATTCCAAATTGGCATTTTCAGTCTAGAATGTAGGGTTTCCTGCTAGGAAATTTAGGTGTATCTTTTTTATCCCAGTCACACACCCTGGTATGTATTACAAATCTTACTGCCAGAGGCCTTTCTCTATACAGTCCTTGTCTGTTTTCCTAGCCAAGCTATTCTGATCTTGCTGTACCTGAACTGTGAGTCGTACTTTGGCTGCTGTTGAACTTCATATAAGAGTTGTTTTGTTTGCTATGACATGAAGGTTATAGCAGCTGTGCAGCTGCTGCTGTAGTTCAGCTCCACTCTGTCCCTCTGTAAGAACACTTCCTGTCCCACACTCAGAAGATCTGGAATTGTTCCTATAAAGTGATTAAAATTTTAAATCTGGGGATTAGACAATGTCCTGGTGCCTGAGACCATCTTGATTGTTCAGGGACTACAGTCTGCACTACCTTCTCTTGTTTGTCAGGTTTACCTTCTGAGGGAAAGCCAGGATTTTCATAGGAAGAGAGGAAGGTAGGGTGGGAGGTTGGATGTGCAGGTGAATGGAAAATGAAGACTGTAGAGCACATTGCAGAACAAATTTTTCCTGGCCCCAAGATGCAAATGAATTTTGCACAAACACACAGCAGAGTGGTCTTTTGCATATTCTAGTCTCTGTCTTAGTGGTGGCTTTCTTCTGTAGTTGGTTATCCTGACAATCTGATGTCATTGGAGTGAACAGAACAGGTTAAACACTGGCTGTTGTATTTTTTAAGAGCTTTTCTTTGTAGTAATCTGTTTAATTTTCCTCACAGGCCAGTTCTCTTCCCAAAGCAAAGGAACCCAGCATGGCAGATGTAAATCCTTCTGAAAGCACTCACTTTCGGGTCATCCAAAGTTCTCCTGTAGAGGAGTTTAACACAGTGTCTCCTCTGCCTGCCCTTGGACAAGCAGATGCAGCAACTGCTGATGAAAGTGAGCCCTTACCAGCTGAGACAAATAAGCCAGAGACAGAACTGCCAGGAGCAGCTGAACCCCCATTGCCTGCAAATGAAGAAATAAAGCAAGCTGCAGCTTGCTCAGCCCAACCGACTGGCAAGATGGATTCCCCTTCCAGAAAGAAAGGTAAAACTGTTGATCCTGCACTTCTATATGTATGATTTTATCTTCAAATTTCATGGTGATAAAGCATCTTATTGCCATATAAATTAATCCATACCCTGAAGGCACTTTCAGATCAGGAAAGGAATAAGCTTTGGAATGAGCCTTCAAAACCTGAGTTGTGCATCAAGCTGTTCACATGAGATATGTATTAGAAGAATCTTCTTGGTCTGAAGTTTTTGGCAGCTCCATGCATATGAGGAAGACTATAAAGCTTGCTCCATTTGGCAGATTGAAGGATTTCACTTTTATGTATAAGCAGGCTAGATTTGCTGGTTCACCTGAGTAATGTGTTGTTGGTAATGTGGAAAATCTCTTCCCTAGTGCAAAGTTGTAGTATGTCTTTTGCACAATGAACAGATTTGCCATAAAAAAAAGGTGCTTTTGTTTTATATGCTTTTCAGTTCTCTGTGGTACATGCCCTGTCCTGAATATGTGAAATATAACTTCATCTGCTTTTCTGTGTTCTATTTCCATGGTATTTTATAACAAGTGAACAAGTGTTACAATTTTCATATGTAATTTATTTGCTTACAAATGTTCTGTTTTAGAGCGCTGATTATTCCATAATTATGTAATCTCTCTATAAGCCTAGTTCGTGCAGCTGCTTTTTAATCAGTAAACATACAAGTTTCTTGGCATCTTCCCCATGCATTCCACTGTCTTTGGAAACAAAAAATGATGTGTTTCTCTACTTACTATTCAGTCCTTGTATAGATTTTCTGATTGCTTTTGTGATGCTTTGTGTTGGAAATTGGGACGGTGAGAAGTTGTGGGTTTGAGAATGAATTTCAGATTAGGTTTTGGCCTTACAGTGGTTACTTACCTCGGTGTACTGGCAACAACAGGACAGTGGTGGCTCTGTGTTGGTCCTAGTGGCAGGCCTAGAAGGGGTGTGTTGTCCCCTACAGTGGTGCATGTGCACACACAACACATCAGCTGTATGTGCTTAAAAGTGAGTTGTCTCCATAAGGAACTAGTTATAGTGTATTAATGACTATATTTTAGTCAGTTATTTCCCTTTTTCAAGGAGGGATGGAAGATTAGTTCTCAAGCATTAAGTGTTCTGACTGCCATACTGTGATAATAGGCCTGTTCAAATACACAGAGGGTTTTCCTTGTGCTGTTTTCCTCTGGTGACCACTAACGTTTTATTCACTATGGTTTAGTCTGGGATAGGGAGTCTTTGGCATGTCTCAAAACTAGTCCTCCACTGTCCCATTCTGTTAATTCATACTTGAAGCAATGTATATAAACTACTTGTTTTGAAATTTTTGGCAGTGTCATTTTGTACAAATACAGTTCACAAACCATTACAACTTAGTGGTTTCTCAATCATAAAATGAATAACTAAACAGTAATAACAGCTCTGGATTGTTACTCAGAAAATATTAATTAATAGGCTTATTTATTCTGTGCCTCACAGACAAACGGAGCCGGCATCTTGGTGCTGATGGTGTCTATTTAGATGACCTCACTGACATGGATCCAGAAGTTGCTGCACTTTATTTCCCCAAAAAGTATAAGTCCTTTTCTTATATTTTTAGATTTTAAAGAGCTCTTTTCACCTTTCCATATTTAGATCAAACTCTCCATTGCCAACCAGATGTCTTTTTTAGCGTTCAAACAGAGACGAAGGATGAAGGAAAGTAAAATTTTGTAGTGAGGATTAGAACTTTTGGAAGGTGCTGCTGCATTGGGGCCTGAGAAAAGTGCTTGCAGCTGGTTTTCTATTTTGGTCAATTAAGCATCATATATTGATTGTGGATGGTTATGTAATATACCCTGATGTTCGTGAGTGTTACTCACATGTCCTGGAAGAGCAGTTTGCCTTGGGGTATATTAATCCCCATGTCCTGAGTTATTACCATAAAGAACATACTTTACTGTTAACAGTATTAGCAGAAAATTATTGCTCTAATGTTGCTTTACTGTGGTTGATTCACCTATAAATATGAATGTGAGAAGATAATTTTCAGATGAAGATACATGACAGAGGTATATATGAAAATACTGCACCCTGAACATACAATTTCCCACTTGCTCTGATCCTTACTGGAGTCTTGCAACATTTATAGGTTTCTTTCAGCATATACTCTAGTCACTTGATGAAAGTCATTGAGCAACAACTAAAGGAGCTTGTGTACTTTCTTTTTCTTTTTTTTGCTTGCTTAAACTCAGCTGCTGTAATATTAGCATTTCAATAAAACTGAGAAGGATTAGTTATATGGGGAAAATGTTGGACTGAAAATTTCTTTCTCAAATACTTTCATATAAATCTGGAGTGGTAAGCAGAATTTGATGAGCTTGCACTTCGTAATAAAGATCTCATCAGATTTTATGTGTGTATGATTTTTTGTTTCTGGAAAATTTAATCCTAGTAGTTTACATGTAGAGTGTTTTATTTATATATACGTAACAGATAAATACACAAACATACACACCATTTGTTTGGGTTTAGCTATCAATTTATATAGTTAAATTAAATAATAAACTTATATGCTTATTCTTGTTCCTGTGTCGGAATAGTTCTACTAATATAAATCTGTTTATCATGCTATTATTTTGTCTAGTAAGATTATACAGTTTATTGTCTGATTTTCCTAGCTTTTATAAATAAGTGAAGCTATAATTATACAGGCCTAGTTCAGGCAAGTAAGTAGAATATTGGAGGGCACACGAGGCCTAAGATACTTTGTTTTGTTTTCCTGTAAAATTTAAGCAAAGGTTTTTCTTTTTTTTTTTTCCCTAAGCGTGTATCAGATATAAACAGTGAATTTGGGAATGAACACATGAAGACTGAACTCAGAAACTGATTTTTCTTTTCCAGTGGTGATAATGCCCAAAGCAAGAGCACGGCCGACGTGGGGCCACGGCCAGCCAGCCACTCTCCACAGTCTGTCGGGAGCTCAGGTGTTGACAGTGGGGCTGAAAGCACCTCGGATGGAATTCGGGATTTGCCCTCCATTGCTATTTCTCTCTGCGGAGGCCTTACTGAGAACAAAGAGATAACCAAAGGTAAAGCATGACTGTGAATTGCAGACATGTGCTGGCAGCTGGGTTTGAGCTGCCCAGACTGAGGCTGCAGAGCCCTCCTGTGGCTGTGCTCAGCACTGAGTTGAGAAGATAAATACTGGCCATGTAATGATAAACTTCCTAGAACTTCTCATTATTTGTAACACATCTGAACAATCCACTATGTATGAAAAATTTTTGAAGTGTTTTATTGGTGTTTTTATTTCATGATAGTTTTGTGTTTCGTATCACTTTAGTGTTAATGATACTTTTGCCACTTAGTACAGTGTATAGCTAGGAAATCCACACTTTTTGGAGACAGGAGTGAAAAAGGTGGTCCATAAATGCCAACATGAGGAGAAGGAGTTGAAAAGTTTAACCTGATTCTTGCCCTTCAGTTTCTTGTCTAACTTTTAGATAAATCACAATACTTTGTGCCTTAAACTTGCAGTGGCATAATGTGAAAATAAATGTGTTGACTTGCACTTTCTGCAGTAATGTGACATAAAATCATATGAGCCTGATGCTGCACGGACTACTGCTCACAAGCTACTTATTAAAATGTTTCAAATATACTGTGATTTGAGTCATACTGTCATCTGAATCACTTTAAAATTACATAATTTTTCTAAAAGGAGATTTTCCTCCCTCACAATTCCATCCCTGAGCTTTCACTTTAGGTTGTATTTTGAAAGGAAATGTACCCAAAACCAAAGAAACTCTCATCTTCTGAGATTGAGAGTCTCTGAACAACTTGCTTCAATATTGCAATTATACCTCAGCACCCATGTAATGAAGGTGAAACCAATGTGTCTGAGAGGTGCTGAGAGGTTTAGGTTGGCCCATCCCAGGCATCTATAATGCATGCTTTACAACTGTAACTTCTTTCCTCCACAGAAGAATTCTTAGAACATGCAGTAACATATCAGCAGTTTGTGGACAATCCTGCTATCATTGATGACCCTAACCTTGTGGTTAAGATTGGAAATAAGTAAGTATATTTCAGAAAAAAAAGATACTGTTGTAACAAAGACACTTCTTTGTCACTTCAGTGCATTACATCAGTATAACTGTAGCTGAAAACCAGGTTTTGAATGTAGCTTGGATTCATCCAGAAAGAGTCAACTCCCTAGTGAATCCAGGTCCTTGTAGTTACCTTTCCTCCTTTGAATTGAAAGTGAAGAGCAGCTTCAGATGACCCATTACAGCTAACTGACAGAGTTTGAATTTCAAGAAGCTTATTAAATGCTAATAGATTCACATTCAATTGACAGAGTAAAAATGAAATATGATGTGAACTTGCTAAGGCTTGCCCTGAGCCAGGTTGAATAATTAATATTTACAGGGATATGTCAGTCTGCTTGCAGTCACTCAGTACTAAGCAGTTTTTTTGTATATAATGAATATTTTGCTAATATGCTCTGTGGAGGCATTGCTTTTCAAGTCCTGTCGAACTTCACCCACTGAGTATGAGACTTCCATTTCTGCAAGGCTAAGACATTATTTTGAGTCTTTATATTGGTGGCAGCAGGGCAGTGCTGTGGTCTAAGACAGATACAGCTTTTTGGGGGTTTCTTTAACTTGACAGTTCCTTGCACTTTGCAAACAGCGTTAGAGGAGAGATCATGGCTTTGTGCTGTGCTTAGAGAGGTTTGGCTACCCTTAGTCATAGATGTGGCTCATGCAAGGCTGATGTGTAGCAGGTGATAAGTTTGTATTGTGTATACTGCAGCCTCACACCTGACCTCCCTGTGGTCTGAGGTGAGTCAGTCACTGCTTCCCTGACACGGTTCTCTGAATCTGATGGTAGTATTTATCTGCCTACTGAATGTATTGAGAAGAGAGGAGACCTTAGTGAGGATCTTAATGTCATGTGAGCTTCATCTTCCCTAAACAATGGATACTGTAATTGTCCTACTGTCTGCAACAAGAGTTGAGCCATGTTCAGTGTATAACAGCAGGAGCCTGACATCCTATGGACTACAGCCTCTAAGTTTTATGTAGTTCCTTGATGGAAAAACAGTGCAAAAGCTTGTAAAAATGTGGCTTCTGCCACAATAAAGAGGAACATAATAAGGACTGTAGCTGGATGGGTGCAGCCAGAGAGTTGCTGTCAACAGCTCTGTCCACATGGAAGCTGGTGATGAGTGGTGTCCCTGAGGGCCCTGTCTTGGGACTGGTGCTCTTCGGTATCTTTATCAATGACACAGACAATAGCACTGAGTGTACCCTCAGCACATTTGCAGATGACACAAATCTGAGGGGTGCAGTGGACTCAAGAGAAGGAAGTGATACTATCCAGAGGGACCTGAACAGACTTGAGAAAAGGGCCTGTGAGAAACTCATGAAATTCAACAAGTTAAAATGCAAGGTGCTGCAGGTGGTTTGGGGCAATCCCAGATATGAGTACAGGCTGGGAGATGAACTCACTGAAAGCAGACCTGTAGAGAAGGACTTGGGAGTTCTGATGAATGAAAATCTGAACATGAGCCAAGAGTGTGTGTTTGCAGCCTAGAAAGGCAGACATGTCCTGAGCTGCATCCAAAGCAGTGTCGAGGGAGGTGATTCTGCCCCTCTGCTCTGGTGAGAGCCCACCTGCAGTGCTGCATCCAGCTCCGGGATTCCTTCCAGCAAAGGAAGGACATGGACCTGTTGGAACAAGTGCAGAGGAGGGACATAAAGGTGATCAGAGGGCTGGAGTGCCTCTTGTATAAAGACAGGCTGAAAGAGTTAGGGTTCAGCCTGGAAAAGAGAAGGCTCTGGGGAGACTTCATTGCAGCTTTTTAGTACTTAAAGGGGACTTAGAAAAAAGAAAGAGAGCAACTTTTGAAAAGGTAATAGCAATCAGATACAGGAGAAGTTTTAGACAAAAATAAGGAGAGGTCTAGATTAGATGTTAGGAGGAATTCTTTATTAGTAAAGGATAGTGAGTTACTGAAGAGAGGAGTCCAGAGAAGTGGTGGATGTGCTATCCCTGGAAGTGCTTAAGGCCAGGTTGGATGAGGCCCTGAACAACCTGATCTGTCGAAGGTGTTCCTGCCCAAGGCAGGTGAGTTGGAATTATGGCCTTTAAGATCCCTTCCAGCCCAACCATTCTGTGATTCCATGATGACTGGAAGTGTGACAAATACCCTTTCTACTAATGGCCTGGCTTCTCTTGCATATCCTGAAAAATATATGTGGTAAATGCCTGTAAGCATTCTGTGGAATAAGATGTTATTAGTACAGTAATTACTGTAGTTATTATTACAGTTATTACTGTTATTACTAGTGCAGGCCAGAGTTTGACTTGTGCTTCATGGTTTTAACCTGCCAGGTGGTGAATACCAGGTAGATTGTGAATTGGGACTTTGGGATTACAAAATGCTGTAATTGTCTCCTTTGCATGCCCAGGTATTACAACTGGACGACAGCTGGTCCCCTTCTGCTGGCAATGCAGGCATTCCAGAAACCTCTGCCAAAGGTGAGATTGAATATGAGGGCTGGTAAGATGAGGAGTTTTGAAATGATGCCACTGATTAAGGGAGGGAAATGGGTTGTTGTACAAGAGAATTTGCACATCAGTAAAATCTGCCCACACATAACCATTCGTCTATCTTATGGCCTAAATAAGGACTTGGTTTGGTCTGTGAATAATGTTTGTTTACTAGGCTAAAGTTATTACAACAATTTTGAAGTAGGAAAATTTCTTTATTTCATTAATGTGGATTGTAAACATAAATTATATTGACCCATGTTAGTGTTTGCTGTAGCGGAATAGTTGGTGTTTGCTTTCTGTTTTATATGTATACAGCATATATTATTAAGCAAATACAAATAATCTCAGTGAATAAGCTTTAAGTACTAGATGAAGAAGGCCTGCAGCTTGGTAGCTTTTTGTTTCTCAGTTGGTTGTTCATAACCCAGGTAGGTAGTGCCAGACAGCTCTGACTGTGTGACACCTGTGTGTGTCGGTTTGTAGAATTGTGCTGAAGAAGTTAGTTCAATGCCACATGACCTGGTGCCATGTAGGTGCTCAGGGCAGAAATACTGTAAATATATATAAAGAAGTAGTATCACCACTATCACTATTTTGTGTCCTGGTTAGACATGGATTTTTGAACCTAGACTTTCTTTCTGCCATTTGCAGCATTTCACATATCTTTGGGATTGTTCTGTGTGAATTCAAATGCTATCTCTGTTGCCAATGGTGTGGACTGAAAATTTCTTAAAAGCCCAGGATACTCTTTGCCAATGTTTCTTTCTTAGTGCCACATTACCTCTATATGCAGTCATGTGCAGCAGCATGGTACCATCCCAGTATAAAACAAATTGAGCCTAAAAATCCCAAGTATCTGGTAAACATGGCTTGAATTTCAAAGATGTTACAGAACCAGATGTTTTGTGCGTTACTGCAAATGTTCTGGTAATCATCAAAGTTACATAGAAGAAGATACCTAAGTTATCCTACTCTGCATTTGTTGGATGCTCACACAGTGTGGTTCAGACCTTGATAGGTAACTATTGGGTCTTCAGTGGCAATAAAAATAATATAACGTTAATTGCATTTTAAATTAAACACTTCAAAGCCTGAGCCAGATGTCTTGGGTTTTGCTAGGATGGGTAAATGAAGTGTTATAAAAGATTTTTTCATAATGCTACAGGAGAGGGCAATTCTTTCAACAGCTTTATACTTATGTCATTATTCATATAGGTTGTCAGTTGAGAAAGATCTTCTGTGAAGGTTTAATTCAATGTGCTTGGGTTTTTTTTAATGGTTAATTTACATTCTGAATGCTGATAACTTTCTATAGAGTGCAGTTTTGATTTAGAAGAGAAGCCAGTATTTATAGTTGGAACAATCTCTATGACTGGAAAGGCTTACTTGGTTTACTGTACCTCTGAAACTAAAATGTCTCATTTATGTTACCAGTTATCCTACTGGTTTTCTTCATGAATTGTTACTTAGAGTTTTGATTTGCTGTAGTAATGAAGCTAAGGAATTGAAATACCAAGATACTTTATTAATAATTGGAGTTTATGAAGTGTTTGAAAATGGAACTTTTTGCTAAAAAATTCATTGATGTTCTGCAAAAAACACTAAGTGCACATCTAATTGTAAGCATGTGAATTCCCCCACTAAAGTTTTTCTTATTTTCTTTGAAAAACTCAACTTTATTCCTCTGTAATTTCTTTTTTTTTTCTCAAATACTTTAGATAATATAGCAAAGAAAACCTGTGGAAAAACTGAGAAAAGGGATCCATTGTGCCATGTATTATCTGAACACAGACCACTCTTAAGTGTAAAGAGTTATTTGAAATTTTTAAAATTTTTAAAAAATCATTAACCTACAGCTTCCTTTTGGTGACCTTCCTTGCAGTGGAAGCTATCAGCTCAGAAATACAGTGGCCAAGCTGTTTGAGGGTACCAAACACTGTGGCTGCTTTTACTGTAATATTTTCCCGTTCCATCTGTGGCTTCTCTCTGAGTGAAAGAATTCAGCTCCCCTTGTAACAATGCATAAAGCTCCAGTCATTATGGATACTGAAGGAAACTTTTCTACTGGTGTCTAGTATGTAGAAGCAATGAAAAGTAGAAAAGGCTTATAAAAGAAACAATTCTAGCATTTTCAGTCAAATTCATAGCATGATAATTCATAAACTCATAATTCATAAAAGCTAGTAACTGCTTTGCTTTTTTCTAAGCTGGTGATTAAATACAAACTTTGTAAATAATTCTCTTGCATGTCAGTTTGTTACTGTTTTGCATGATGCTTCCTTCAGGAAGTGATTTTTTTCTTATGTATAATTTGTACTAAATAACTTAGAAACAGCAGGTTCTCCATGCTAGACATTATACTAATATCTCTTTATGCGTTTTTTTTCTTCTTTGATTTGATTTCTTTTTCGTTTTCCTTTTAAAAATACCATAAGTATTCATGCTTAAGTTACTTCAGAGCAGCTCTGGATACCATTAGATTTTGCTTTAGTAGAATTTATGGTCCACAGACAGTATGTTTGCTTTTATTCTATTTATTATCAGTTAAAATTGTGTGTTTGGCACTTTTTTATTTACGTATGTCAGGTTGTCCTTTATTTTGGGCCTTTTTTATGTTACCATCCATTTATCACAGGCAACTGTGGAATCTATAATGAGGGACAAGATGCCCAAGAAAGGTGGAAGATGGTGGTTTTCATGGCGAGGGAGGAACAGCACTATTAAAGAGGTAAGGTTAAGAAGCAAGCATTTCCTTCTGGTTGCAGTGGGAAGGCTGAGTATCTGCATATTCATCCCTCAAAACTTCAGAGGGATACTGGTACTCTCCAGAGGGTAAGCTGGTACTCAGTTTGACTGAGGATATACACATTAAATACACTCTGAAGTCTGGTTTATTTTCATTTCATAAAGCTTTGGATCAGACCCTACCTGAAACATTTTCCTGAAGAGTTTTAGTTGTGCATGTATTTCCATTACACAGATCTGAGGCAGTAGTATCTAATGTATTAAATCTCTGCCTGGAAATCTAGAATCAAAGAGTTGTGGCACTAATTTAAAGTTTTCACACAGATTGCCTATCTGTCTACATCTTTCTTTTGATGGTCGAAGAGCAGACATATTTCTGAGCAGTGTGAGCTGTAAAACTCAGCAAAACCTAAGATGGCAAACCGACTATATATATTGGTTTAAAAGCATTTTTGAGGTTCTTTTCAGAGCATTTGCGATAACAATCCTTAAGTCATGGATGAACATTAGAAAACTGAAAAAAACAAAGCTTTATATGAAATACTTTTTGCTAGTAAAACTTCTTCATATTAATTCATACTCTGAAGCGTTAGTATTGAGGGGAGAAAATGACTTCTAATACAATTTTATGGTTGTGCCTCAGTCAAGAACTTCTTTAACCTTGCGTGAAATAACCATTGCACTGACCTGTGGGTATGGGTTTCAGAGCATGAGATTTTAGTTTTATAGTTCCTTGAAGTTTTTAGGGTTTTCTCTGGAAGTATTTGGTTATCTCTGGAGCTGTGGCAACTTTAAAAGGAACTATGTAACACAGAACTATTCACTATTTTAAAAATCTTGCAGAATGACTTTGATAGTGTTCAGCATGTACTCAAGATAAAAGTTTAGAAAGTTTTACTGGATTAAAGATCTTAATGATTCTACAAAAGGTAGTTTTTGAGGTTTTTTTTTTCCTTCTCCCAAGTCATACTTTGCTTTCTCAGGTGAAATCTAGCTATTTGAGGTGAATGAACTGAGCAGCTATGGAGTTGATCCCAGAACTTCAACTAGATGTTAAAGCTGGTATTTCTCTACTTCTTCCCTGCAAAACTAAATCTTAATTATTCTGAGTTTTATAGTTACAGTTTTTAGTTCTTTGTACTGCCTTTATTCTTCTTATTTTGCCTACAAGCAAAGGAGACAAACATGCTGTTGTTTTTAACCAAGTCTGTACAAGGCAGAATTTTATTTTCAAATATTTTTCTAAAAACATCTACTTTCTGCTCAACAGGAGATGCAAAACTACTCACACTTCTATTTTTACAGGAAACAAAGCCAGAGCAAGGTATGAGTGAGAGTGGACTTACAGAAGACTCTTCACAGATCAGCAGGGCAAACAGGTACCCTCAAAATCATCTGCACCTGAAACAAGCAAGAGTTACCATTTAAAAATAAAAGCAAGTTATTTCAAGTTTTTGAACTAAGAAATACTGTGTCAGCGAAATACTTTTAATTTGTTACTCATTGCACCAGGTAAGTGCAAATAGGAGGCCCTTACCCATGGCAGGGCTGCAGACCTTGTGAGTGCACTCTGGAATTTCTGTGGTTTGGCTGGCAGCTCTGGGACACATATTCCAGCCCCTTGGAAGCAAACTGTAATTGGAGCAGTTCTCTAAGGATATGTGTATTTCTCTAGAGTTTTTAAGGAAACATCATAGATGAACCCAAGCTGTTGTCAGATCCCAATTGCTTTATTTTTTATTTATTTATTTAGGTTTATGGCTTGACAAATCAATTGGTTCCTGCGTATTTTGGAAAGTTAAGGGACTTTCCAGAGTGTTTTTCACGGGCAATAGTCATGTTTTTCTGTTACTGCTTTCCAGGTTTGCAGAAGTCTTCCATCTTGTGCCCCTGACCAATCACACTGTAGAGCCAGAATCTCACCTTGGAGGGTTCCATAACATGAGTTTGAGCTTGCTTTGGAGGGATGAGTTAGCCAGAGGCAGCTCTCCTACCTTGTCCCTTTTCTCTGCATGTAGATCTTAGTGTAGACATCTCCTTTGTGCTGGCTGCAGTTACAGCTGAAAAGGGCCAGATTCAAATATGCTTCATGCTCATTAAGTGAGGTTCAGGGGCCACCCTCCTGAAACAAAAAGCTCTCATTCTTTCTGGTGGTCCAGGCACATGTGCTGGAAGGAGGATTCCTCATTCTGTAGGAGATGTGCTGTTGTATCTGTTGGCTCTCTGACATTGAGAACCAGAGTAAATTGGAAAGGCTGATTTTCTTTCTAAGGATGACAAGTGACATATAGGTCTGATTCTTACATGGTTGTTTTAAGATAAGCTTTAAAGTGGGATTAAGAGTTCAAGCAGACTAGATTCTGAAATTGGTGTTCTTTGTTTAAATTTCAACTGCCCTTAGAAATCTCTCATTAAAAATTCATTGTTTGCAAGTAAAATGTGACAAGTGGAATGTTGAGTAAAGCTTTTGAGATCATATGTCACAAAGGATATGATAGGCTTTTAAATATTTCTAGTCATGACATGCAGTGCCTTGATATTGGGTCAACACTTTCTAACATCAAACAACATCCAGATGTGATTGAAATAAAAGGCTAAATACTGATTGTTTTAAAGATTAATTTTGTAGGATCTGAAAGAGTTTTAACTTACTCTTACAGTGATAGATTTTTTTTACTGTAGGAAAACTTCCTTTTTCAGGAAGAATACCCTTAACAAGTTTCTGGAAAATGGTTGTAGCAGAACAAAAGTAATTATTTCAATGTGTGTTTAAACAGAATACTGTGAGGGAGCTTAGGTTTTATGACTTTTCATCATTGCATTCTGAACAGGGTAATCCTGCAAATCCTGGAAAAAAATAATCCAGTTGTCTGAAGTTTCTCATTGAAAGAAAAGGAAGAGTTATTCTGTATAATAAAACTTCCATAAACTGCTTTTTTTAAAATTTATTTTTAAATTCCTTGGGGAAGGAGAGAAGAAGGAAAGAGAAAGACAGCATAACAGAAAAGAAAAGAGGATTTCTTTTGAGAAAAGAGGATTTTTTTTGTAGTTATCTAATGGATATTATTTTTTTATCATAGGAGATTTTTGGAGTTAATATACTGCATTAATTTATATTCATTAAATTTAAATAATGAAAACTGTGGTTATAGCCATTCACTTGCCTGTAACACTTCCAATTTTGAATAATGAGGAAGGTGTGAATGAAAGTTTGGTATTTCATTGATATATTACAGCTCATGATATGAATGACCTCCTGTGAGACAGTACTTGGTAGCAGAGAATCAATTACTTATTTGGTGACTCACTGTTAATGCATTTTTAATGGATACTGAGATGCATTTACTGACATGATAACATCATTTTCTGTGTGTGCAATGTTCCAGAATAAAAGATGAATCTTCTTCAAGCGATGAAGACCCTAGAGCTGCCAAGCAAAACCTTGGGTCATTACAAACCAACTCCAGTCATCTCTCATTATTGTCTGGAATCAGTTACAAAAAATCTCTTCGACTCACTTCTGACCAGCTTGTGAGTTAATTTTACATCCCTGTCCTGAAATGTCATTTCTAATACATCGTGAACCTTTACTGTTATTCAGGCTTCAAAGCTTAATTAGCTGGTACGTCTTGCGTTTAATTCTCTCTCGTTATATTTTTCAAAAAAAGCCTTTTCAGTTCTCTTTTCTGTATTAAACATGAATGTTGTTCCTTGCAGCAAGTGCTGGCGTTTGGAGATGGTATCTCATTTAGAAAATTATCAAAATTAAATTCCAAAGTGTGTATTTGTCGCCTGAGTAAGTGTATTGGAACCACATCCTTTCTTGTAGTATGTGAAACATATATATGTTGAGGCCTCACTTCTTTCTCCTTCTCTTTTCCTTTTCTCTCATTTATAGGCAGATAGTCACGTTTTGCATAAATAAAGTTTTCTGTTAGTAACTTGCGAAAGGGCTGCTTGTGAATTTATAATGAGGCCAGGCTGTTAATTTCTTTGGAGCTTATTGATTTCTTTGGAGCCAGTTCTCTTCCTCTGTGACAGAGGTGTTTTGGCTAATGATGAAAAACTGTTGCAGTTTTGTGTTCTGTATATTTCAATTTGAAATGGAAAATGGGCTACTATAGGGAAATACTTCTTGTCATCTTAGGTACAGATAAATTTTCTGAAGGAAACCCACATGAGGTGTACAGCATTTAACAGCCCATCACTCACTGCCTAGATAATTTGTATGAAATGCAGAGTTTTTCCCAAGATACAGATGAGATGTGTTGGTTATTTTCTGTTGCAAAGAGAAAGCAGGCTTACACCAATAAAATGGGATATTCAGATTCCGAAACCTTGCAGAAATTAGCTAAGCTAAAACTGCTCTTAAATTGATTTCTTGATGAAACAGTGGGTGAGATTCATCAGTTACCCATGAGTTCTGTATTCACACCTCCTTTTCACTTTTTAACTAATTGAAAAGCTGCAATGAAAGATAATGAAGAAAAAGATATACTAAGAGTATTAAATTTCTACAGGTCTTGGGAAAATGAACAGCTAGGGTCACAAATAAAATCAAATCAGAAGCCTCTTGTCCCATGTGTCACTAAGTGGCACAGGGTACCGTGAAGGGTAGCGAAGTGGGAGAGTTAAGGTTAGTTAGTGGAGGCTGAAGGATAATAGTTCATATGGTATGAGAGGTTGATTATTGTACAGAAGAGATGTAATATTGTAGAACACTAATCCCCCGAGGGAAGATCTTAATTAGAGTTTATGGAACTTTTTGTTACTCATGTATCTCTCTGCATATATATCTGCCTTTCAGAATGGGGAACACCCATGGATGGGTCACTATTCCATCATTTGTACTGTTTATGTGAACATTTGCAGATTTTTTTTTTAAATTTACCCGATTGTGAAACAGATTGTTTTGTTCTGTTCTATACATCAATGCCTAATATACACCACACAGAGGGTAAGCCTCTGCTTTGTAATTCAGAATACCTCCACTGAAAGCAGTAAAATTCAGTGTGACCAAATTGGGTTGACTGGTTGGATGCCAGGTGCCCAGCCAAGCTACTCTGTCACTCCCCTTCTCAGTGGGACAGGGGAAAGAACATAAAGTGGATTAGCAAATTATAAAACAAGGATATTCTCTACTTCCCTCCAGTGAGGGATGCTCAGCCACTTCCCAGAAAACAGGGCTTCAGCTCTGGATGGCAAACATTGTAAAATAACAAATTCCCCCCATTCCTCCACCTTTCCTTAACTTTGGTATCTAAGCTGATGTCCTGTGGTATGAAATACCTCTTTGGTTAATTTGGATTGTCTGGCCTGGTTGTGTCCCCTCCCAGGATCCTGCCCATCCCCAGCCCCTTGATGCGAGAGGAATGTTGGAGAGACAGTGCTGGTGCTGTGCCAGTGGTGCTCAGCAGCACCCACAACAGCAGTGTGTTACCAACACCTTTCCAGCTGCCAATGCAGAGCATGCACTGTGAGGGAACCCTTATTCCGTACCATTTGTCTCATACTCAGTTCCCACATAACTGATACATCTTCTAACTGTTCCATTATATTTATTTCTCTTTACTGAAATCCCTCCTTACCCTCAGATACAACTTAAGTACGTTCTTAAAGCATCTCTATACCAAACACCCATTTCATTAACTACTATTCCATCCTTTCACAGATATATATTACTTTCCCATTTCATGGGCTTCCTCTACCCCTCCAGATCCATGACTTGGGCTCCATTGCATCAGGATGGGTGGTCAGGACAGGAAAGCAGCATACCTGACTGTTGGGTACCAACACCGGCCTGGCTCAGGTCATCATCGCATTCCCCTTTCTCCTTGCAAAATTCATTCTTCATCAGTTCATGTGGTTCCTGCTACTTTGCTTCCTTCAGCCTATGACGTACCCCACGGATTATTTTTTCCCCCAAGGTTAAATCTCCCTGAGGCACATTCTGGGTCTCCCTATCCTTCTGCATTACCCCCCAAGTACACCCTGGTATTTGGGCAAAAACAATCCCACAGGTGGGTTTGCCTTTATGGGAGGAGAAGTTCACACCAGCTTCCCCAGCCAAATACACCAAGGCAATGATCATGTGCAGCTTTTAAACTGTCTCCATTTCACATGCTCAGTTTGTTGATCATCTTGATGATAATGTCTTGCAGAAAAGCTTAAAGCTCAAGAATGGCCCCAATGATGTGACCTTTAGCGTTACAACCCAGTATCAAGGGACTTGCCGCTGTGAAGGCACCATTTACCTGTGGAATTGGGATGATAAAGTTGTTATTTCTGATATTGATGGAACAATCACACGGTGAGTTCATGAATAGGGAGAGACTTCACATGGCAGGATTTTCCCCTTTAGTTGAAAGGAAAACATAATTAACAGGGAATGTTAATCACAGAATCTTCATACAACAGTGTTTTGGGAGGTTTTTGTTTCTTCGTTTGTTTTTGTTGGGTTTTTTATTTTTAAATTTGGCTTTCAAACAATGCAACAATCTTTAGCTGAATTCTTAATTTAATAGACACTTGCAGTATCTGCCCATTATTCTTCACCTGTTAGTGTTCCATGATAGTATTAAAGTAGTGTTTGGAGGACCTTCTGCAAAATTCAAACCTTTTTGTTGCATCACACTTATGAAGTAAGTAGTAATTACAAGAAGTAATTAAATATGGAGTATATAAAAAAAAAGAAATATGTGAATTTTGTTTTAAATGGCATTCCTGGGGCATTCCAGTGGTAGGCAGTATTACTTACAAGACTAGACTCCAATATCAATGTCAGAACTAGAATCTGATGGAAAGTGTCAGATTAGCACTTGGTGTAAAACTTGTAATTTTGGAGTGACCAAAATGATTCACCAACTTGCTGGTTTCTATTTATTTAGTGTATTTAACACTGTGGAAAATGATTGTGTATGGAACAGGGAAAGCATGAAATAAAAATGCATGCATTGTCTTTTGAAGTGCGATGTTTAATTTGTTTTGAAATCAATTTCAAAATCAAACTTAGCTATATCTAATTAGGAAAAAGAACAAGAAAAAATAGGTTTCAAGAGTAATCTGAGGGAAACTGGAATACTTGATTTAAACTGAAACTCTCTTCTTTCTTGTGATTTGTTAATTGTATGTCAAACTTCTCATTTGGTGCCAATGTAAATTAACATCTCTCCCCATTTTGTTTTCTTAAGCTTCAGTGAAGCTAGTGGGATCTATTCTCTGCTATTGATCTGCCCAGAGTTACTGAATCACTTCACCTTACAATGCCAAGGCAAATCCATCCTAAACCACTGCTCCATATTTCTTCCTCTAAGATGCAAGTTATTCAGGATGTGGACTTCTTGCTGTCTATCTGTACGGTGCTTAGTCAAGCAAGATGCTCATTTTCCCTATTTGTTATTATAGTGTAAATAATTTTCTCTCATATAAAGTGGGAAATACATTGAAGCCACAATAAATACTTCAAAATAGTTTATACCTGACCAACACCTGGCTTAATGTGGAGTTAGTTTAAGTAAGCTAGAATGTGACTTCTTTTCATACTTTCAATTTCCCATAAACTTCCATTATGGGTAGGTTTGGTTTATTTAGAAAACATTTAGTGTAAACCTCAAAAAGTGTGCTTAGCACTGGTGGCCTCCTAGAGGGTCTGATTGATGGCCTTAGTGCTGTGTCTTCCATATTCCCTTTTGGGGCACAAGCTTATCCATCTTGGGGCACAGGAGGAACTTTAACATGGCCAAAGATGAGCATGTCAGTCTATCTCAAAAGAGGAATAAATTAATTCTCTTCTGGTGACAATCAGTCCCTTACAGAACACCTTATTTTCATTTGCAGCTACCCAGCTAAGTTAGTGGGATTCATATTAGACTTGACTATTATTATGGGTTTTTTTTAAGTTCAGTTGTATTGTTTTTCCTTTATTCAGGTCAGATACTTTAGGTCATATTTTGCCAACTCTTGGCAAAGACTGGACACACCAAGGGATTGCGAAATTGTACCATAAAGTGAGCCAGTGAGTATTCAGTAAATCTGCTCATGCATCTGTGGCTTCTTTGTGTTTATTCATTTGTGAAAGAAATTTCTCTTTTGTAATATTTGTGATAGGCTTCTCTTATCCTATAAGAGTGACAATTTTATCAATATCTTGTTGCGTCAGTGATGCTTACACAGTGTAAATATTGCCTGCATGATATCAAAACCTGCTTTATGGTAGTAAAAAGCAGAAGCCCCCTATCTGTGAGCATTGATTGCTCTTCCAACCATCCCAAACAGATACAGACAGTTCCCAAGACTGCAGTAATTTGAATGAGTTATGCAATTGCAGCAAGTGGAACATTCTTGCAAACTGGGAATTGCAGCAGTATTAATTCATAAGAAGCTAATAGACCTTCCTTTCACTCCTTATTGAGGAGACTGTGAAATGTGTACAGACTCTGTGGCCCAGGGTGTTCACTGTAGTTGGAATTCTTCTTGCCCAGCCTGATTTACCTGTAGTTGTGCAAGGATGGAACCTAAAATGAATGGAATGAATCTGTTTGGGGGAGTTCCCTTTCTTTCCAGTGAGTAGAAAGGGAGTTCAGTGAAACAGCTTTGATTTGAATTGTCTAAACATGGGAATTTTTAATTACCCATTGAGAGAAAAAAAGGAAATAAGGAAAAATGAATTAATGTCTGAATGGGATCAGATGAAGTATCTGATTTTAACTTTTACAAGGAGGGTTAGTGATTACTGTTTTCTTTTATTGCAAGAATGTTAGCTTTTCTTATATATTTAAATTATACCATAAATGTTGGAAGAGCCTCTGGTACACATCACAACTCTCCTCTTAGTTAATCTGATTTGTTCTGTGTGCTAGAGTTATGCTAAGGTTCGTTACTGCTTTTTGTTTTACTTGGATGATGGATTATAAATTATAGATGTTGGAATCTAAATTATGCCAGAGACACTTGTCTGCAAGTTAGACATACATGTTCACAGAGAAGACAGGACAGCCAGGGAATCACATGCTGAGTTCTGTGTATAATCTCTGCATTACATTTAGTGAAAATGTTAATTAATTTTTTAATTGCAGTTGTTATTTCTGTGCCTGCTAGCATTATCAGTTGTTAGGGCTTAGATGATCATAAACATAGGGGAGAAAATAGATTTGAGTCATGTTGGTTTTTAAATGACTGAGTTAATTATGTCGTGTCTAGATATTACAGCTGAAAACCATATAAATGCTTAATAGTTAGATCTAATGACCATACATGCACTGAATACAATATTTCTTTATTTTTATAAAAACCAATTTTTTAATGGGAGTTGGAAAGTAAGCTACTATTAAGGTGAACTAATATCAGGTTCTATCATGAACAGAATCAAAGGCAACTTGTGACTTATGCCATGACTTTCATTTCAGTGTCAAGTTAAAGATTACTTCTCATACTGTGTTTTGAAGCTCAAGTTGTTCCAGCTTGAGGAAATGTTACTGCTGCACATGGTTTTTGCAGAGGCCCCAGAGGCAGGAACGCAACACCGTTAATACAGCAAAGGCCAATATACCATTGTCTGCTTTCTGCCAAGGGTTTTCCTCTTTGCAGATGTCTTTTCAGTTAATTCTAAGGACAGTGGTTCCACCACACAGGGTGGAAAGGTAACTGTGAGGAGTCATAAGTCCTGAGAGGAGCAGGGATAAATGAGCCCTCTTTAGGTGTACTTGCTAAATGCAGAGGGGCTAGATGGCTTTTAGTTACTGAGTTTCCTGACATAAATGTTTTTACTCCTTTTAAATTAAGTCTGGGTTAAACATAAAAGTATGTAACAGAAATGATTTGATTCATGTAAAAGTAAACTCTCAAAATCATTAATATCTAAACGCTTGCTTTATTTTTACAGTAGTTTCTTCTTTTATATCTGCTCACAGAAATGGATATAAATTTTTGTACTGCTCAGCACGAGCTATTGGAATGGCAGGCATGACCAGAGGATACTTGCACTGGGTTAATGAAAGAGGAACTGTACTGCCTCAGGGGCCAGTTTTGCTGAGTCCCAGCAGCCTATTCTCAGCTCTTCACAGGTAATACAATTTTGCTTTTACAGGGGAGGAAACTCTGAGGTTGGTGGAGGCTGAATTATCAGTTTTTTTAAATGGAAGCGCTTGAAATAATTCATAATTTAATTTCTTTTTTACATATTTGTGCTAAATTTAATTAAGAAGAAATTTTTTTAGAGAAAGACCAAAATTCAGTAGTTACTCAGTAGCTGTTTTTTGCCTAGTTTTACATCTTAGATGCATATTAAGGCACAGCTGTGTTGACTGTTTACCAATAGGTACTGCTTTGTGACTTCATGTGTTTAACATCGTGTTGATATTTAGCTAAGGGAGAAATGTGGACATTTTCATAGCAATCACTCTTGTCTTTACCTGTGAGGTGTTTCAGTTGGCATAAGTATATTTTTGTGGAAGGTTATTTCTTGATGAGTTTTGAAGAAATTAATGTGAAAATCAACTTTTTATATGCCTGACTGCACTGTGGGATTCTGTGAGGACAATGTTGTCTTTTCTAGGTGTTGAACTGTGGTGAGTGAATAATAACAGCACAGATGATGAATATTGTACCTTCTGCCTAATTCAGCGAAGCGTGTCAAGTGATTACTGAAAATATTTTAAGCTGTTAAAAGCTGCTGTGACAGGATATATTTCATTAGAATTTTTAATGGAAGGTTGTTCAGATGTTCTCCTGATTGAGTGACATGCTACAGGCTGTCTTACCAGTCATGTTCTAAATATAAGAAACTGTGGAGGTACTACAGTGCACTTCTCAGACTGATTAAGTAATAAATGCAGTGAAAGGTAGTTACTGTTAGATTATGCTCCATGTATCTAGAAATACATTTAAATTATACTCCTTTGGGTATCTTGTTTAGACTAAGGAATGCCCATCTTTCAGTGTACACTATTGTAACTGCTGAGGTTTACGGAGAATAAATGACTTCACTGTTTTATCCATAGATTTAATCCTTGTAGGTTTGAGATCAAGTGTTTGTGAGACTGAAGAAAGGTGCACATTCTCAGACATTGATTTATACGTGGATCTGCTATTCCAAAGGGCTGCTTTACTCCTATGAAGCTTCTGTACTATTCACATCTTCCTTGACATATGTGTTGGTGCTAGGATCTTGGATTCTGAGCTTCTTAAGTGCTTTTGTGTCATGCTGGCATCTTCCTATGTTATGGGAACTCCAGACTCTGCCACCTGTTCAGTCCTCTTGCCAAGAGAAGCTGTTTTGAAAGGGCTTTTGCCCAAAGATGAGATAACTCCTCTGTTCATTAATGAATTCTGTATTCTGTAAGGAACAGCTGAAGAGAAATAGAAGATTCCTTTACTCCTTAACTTTTGCTAATTAGCAGTGGTGGAGAACCTGACTGCAATTCTGTCTTAAAAGTCTGAGGCTCTTCTAGTACATATGGTGATTGAAATCCTTTTAAAAATAAAATTTGAAAAAAAAAGCACCATAAACAGTGAGGGCTGATCTAATCTATGAATCATGCTGCAGTTCTCAGGAGGCAGTTTACTTGATAAGAGTTTATGCCTCATAAGGATTGATTTAGCAGCTATTCCCTGTAATCCACTATTCTGGCTCAGTAGCCATCACTGTATTGTAGGTTTCAATAGAAGTTACCTTGTTTCAGAGGATTTATTTACTGTGCCCATTATGTAACTTTGGGAATACTGTTTTGTCTTCATGGGCAATATGACTTCTAAAAGATTTATTGGGCAAGGGTGGATGCTACGCAGTAGTCTCTAGCTAGGTGAAAATGTTGAATAAAAAGATAAAATGGTTTGTGGTATATTTCATGTGTACTTATTCAGCTTTCCTTTTTTATTTTTTCAGGGAGGTCATAGAAAAGAAGCCAGAAAAATTTAAAGTTCAGTGTTTAACAGACATCAAAAATTTGTTTTATCCCAACACAGAACCCTTTTATGCTGCTTTTGGAAACAGACCTGCTGTAAGTAATAGCTGAATTTATTTCTATTGCAGAGAACAGAACTGTTGCTGTTATTTCATGGTTCTGTTTTACTAGAACCTAGAAGCTTTAAATGAGAATTAGGAGCATTTTATTAAGCCCTGTACAAAAGAAAATATTAAGGTTCTTCATCAAAAATACCATGATGTAGGATTCAGAGATGGAAAAGCAGCAGACTATGTTATAGCTGCATAAATTAGCAGTTAGGTTTGTGTAGAAATAGTGATCTCATTTCAGTCCACACAGATAAAGTGTCAGTGAGATACCTGTGGGCAGAAAGAAAATATTTAAGATTAATATTGGTGCGACTTACACTTCAGACTCTTAAGTACACTCAAAAGACCTTGAATGTCCCATTGAAGTCAAAAGGTTCTACTTGTATGTAAAGTGATACATTGGACATAGAAAAGGAAAGACAGGAAGGCTAGATATTTGTGCCACAGATGGCTCCTGCTCCTGCCCTGGATCAAAGAATGCTGTTATGCTTCCAGAAAAGGAAACAAGCTCATGGGCTTGGGCTGAAGGTGGACCCTGTCATGTGATTATCCCTTCTTTAAAAGCATTATGTCAGAGGTGACAGAGATCCTCACTGTCTCATTGCTGTATTGAATTCTTGTATTATAGGCAGCTTAGTTTCCATTATCAAGGCACCTTTAAACATATGATTATGAAATATCATTTTAAAAACTTCTATGATGTTGCATTATGGAGAATAACTACCTTTAGTTTAATTATTTTTGAACCTCAGGGAAGTATGCTTTAAAATAATGATTTTATTCAGTAAAATTTTAAGTAAAAGAGCAAGTTACTGTTTCTAAGGTAATTACTGGTGGCTCACTCCCATGCTTGCTGCTGGAGTACAGGCTTCAGGTGTGCAACGTGCCACAGGCTTTGTATAGCTCAGGATCACAGCTTTCTCAATTTTCTGCTCTGGGTTTTCTGATTCTTTTCTATTTTGGTTGTTTTGATTTTGTTTTTGGTTTAGTTTGGTGTGTTTTCCAAGAACAAACTGAGGGAAATTTCTGTAGACGTGGATGTTACGGGTGTAGACAGTGAGTGGACTGCCATGATGCTGAATTCATTAAGTGACTGCTATTCACTTTTGTTCAGTTATTTTTTCTTAACAGTCTTTACAATATAGTTATAAAAATAAACTTTGCTTATTTGCTTCATTAAAATTCCAATTTTTCATCATCCTGGATTTTAAAAGCATGATTGATGTTAGCAAAATGGAAATTGATTTTGCTCTGATCTTCTGGGAGATATTTTCAACTTTGCTTTTGTCAAGCTTTTTTTCAGATCAAGACTTACTTATTGTTTTCCTTAACAATGTGAGTTTCTTAGAAGACATTCTTAATTCTGACTTCTAATTGTACTTCCCATAATTATATCTGTATTACCTGCTGGGGCTCACTGCTGCTGTTTTGGCATATATTTCTTGCTTTCCCTTCTTTTCCCCTTTCTCTGACGTGGAGTATGGCATATGGATGTGCCACAAATCTGAACTCAGGAGCTAAATGTTGCCTTTAATAGAGACATATTTGTTATGAATTTTGTGAACTTGTCCTTAAAAAACAATTCCTGTTTTATGTGTCAGTTACATTTTAACCTCTGTACACTGTTGTAACATGCTTGGTGCAATGCACACAGGACATTAAATATTCTCTGAAAGAAAAATGAAGGTGTTAATGCTGTTACACCAAATGTCATTAGTTCTTTACTGAATGTTATTGTTGTGTCAAGGGAAGGTACTGAAAAAAATGAACATGATTTTGATTAACAGTTTAAACTGAAGTGGCAAACTTTTTACCTAGCAGCAAATTGTCAGTTTCATGAACATTTCACTAGATTGACCTCATTTGTAACATAATGGAGAATTTCAGGCTCACAATAACTAAGTAAATTTAGTACCAGTTCTGTGTAAATATGTTCTTTTGTATAATATATTGCAGCAAGATTATACATGATTTTGCAAAGACAGAATCATGATTCTTCTTTTATATTCTTTTTAGGATGTTTATTCATACAAACAAGTGGGGGTTTCTTTAAACAGGATATTTACAGTTAACCCCAAAGGAGAACTTATACAAGAGCATGCAAAGACAAACATCTCATCGTAAGTAACCTTGTAACCCTAACACTTTATGGACTAAATTAATTTGCTGTGCTAACTTAACGTTTCAAGTTCCTCAAAGATCCATTCAATTTTAGTAATTAAAGAGTCCTTAGAATACTTCAAACAAAACAAAAAAGATTTAGAATAAAATAGACTTTCACCTCTCTTCAGTTAAACTGACAAAAAGAAGTTTTTCGTATTTAGTATAATATATTCCATCTGCTTTAATCATGTAAAAGATTTAGAAGGGATGATTTGATCTGCATAAAAATGAGACTCACTAGTTTGCTGATGCTATCTGCCTTTTCCTGGTCTTTTAAAATTTTTCTTTTCCTGGCTCTTCTATCAAGAAGAGCCAGAAAACAAAATCTAGAGGGTATTCCATCTAGATGCTTAGGCAGTGGTAACCCCTAACACTGGAATGGCTTTTAGTAATGTTGTGTTGGTGCCCTTAATTGAAGGGGAGCCATATGTGTATAAAATATGAATAATTGATTGAGCAGGGAGCTGCTTGAGCCAAGCTGGACAGAAATGGAGAAGCAGAATGTGGTGCTTGGATATTTTAGCAGATAATCTGGGTGTAAAATGGTATCTATTTCTCACTAGGTTAGTATCACTTGTTAGAATGAATGGATTAGAATGAATTTCTTATCCTAACTGTGAATCCTTTCTAGAAGCTGGGCACCAAAATTAAATTTAGTGTTATTGCTTTGAGGAGGGTGACTTGTCCACCTTTTTCTGTTTGTAAATGTAGTCATGCCTTAGTGGTTGGGGACTTGAAATAAGATGATCTGAAATGGTTCAGCATTTTTTTTTTGTTTTGTTTTTTTTTTGTTTGTTTTTTTTGTTTTTTATTTTCCAGCTATGTCAGACTCTGTGAAGTGGTAGATCACATTTTCCCTTTGCTGAAAAGAAGTCATTCTTCAGACTTCCCTTGTTCTGATACCTACAGCCAGTTCACTTACTGGAGAGAACCTCTGCCACCGTTTGAAACTCAGGATGTGCATCAAGCCTCATCTTAAACCCATTTCCAAATTGTTGGTCTCATCTCAAAGAATGGGCTGGCTTGTGTTGAAAGAACACCACTTGGCTTTTGCATTTGACAGTTCAATTGGAAGCTGTGAAGTTGTGAGCATTGTATTCTTGTGAGCCAACTTAGATTGCTTTTTTATACTTAGGTTTCCAGACAAGAGGAGTCTTGCTAGGAATAGGAGTTGCTTTCCTAGGCCCACTCCCAGCTCCTCAAATTTTGCCATGCACTTCGTTATATAAGGTCAATTAAAAGTGCAGTGATGTTGGAGTTGCAGTTAAACATGCCAAAAGGTTGTAAAGTGATTCCATGTCTGTTCTGCATCACTGAAGCCATCTTCCATCCTGTCAGAAGCCCTTGCCAATAAGGGAGCTTCAGGTGCTCACCATTCCTGACATTACCTGGTGACACAGACAGGGATTGCAATCTGTATATCAAAATTCTTCTCTCTGGAGGAGCAAAGGATTCTTCCCATCTCCCCTTGCTTGACCAACTGTTTGTTTAAGAGTTAATTACTGCTCTAGATCCTCAGCAGATGTAAATCAGTGTAGCTGTCAAAACCAATTGAGCTGGGTTTGATTTATTCCAGCCTGTTTTGACATGGGACATTTCTGAGGAAATAAATTATGTGTGATCTAAATAGAAAGTAAATGAAATAGGATGGCCAGATTCTTCCAGTCTTTCTCAGTTTGAGAATTATCATGCTTCAAGAGTAGTTTTTTGGATCAAAGTAAGTGTGTGAGTGGAAGATACAGGCCACTGTGGATAGTGCCCACCTTACTGAAGTGGGTTATTTTCAGTAAACGCATAAAGTAAAATCTTTCCTCCACACAGTGTGCTGAGGTTGAAGATTTGTTACTGAGCCAAAAATAGTAAGGATTTTATTAAAACGGAATAGTTTTGTTTGAAATATTATTTTGGTTAAAATGTGAATTTTGATGATGGTGAATGATGCATCTCAGGTTTTTGCTGTATGGATTTTTTTGCTTTGTTTTGTATCTTAAAGAATAGATACTTATAGTGCAATTTGCTCTCCTTTAAAGTAATAAAATCTGTTTTTTCTTTTTTTTTTTTTTTCTTATTTATCCAGACACAAGCTGTAGATACTGCTTTTGACAGCCTTAAGACTGAACTGTGTGCACTAAAAGCAATACTGTGGATCAGTTGATAACATTTTCCAAATGGTCTGCCTTTACACAATGTGGCACTTAAAATATGGACTCTGAGTGCCCACATGCCAAATGATTTCATATGTGTTGTAGTTAGGATAGAAACTTTCTTTTTCCTTTTGAAATATACTGAAAAGTCTAATTGCTCTCTGAAATGCTAAAGATGGCATCATGGGCTTCTATGTACATTGTACTTCAGTGTGATTACATTGGTGGTTCACAGGCTGTGGTCACTGCCAGCTTGTGATCTGAGGCTACAGTACCTGTTTTGGAGCTGCTTTGTAGTGTTTTCACTTTAGAGTTTAATGACAGGAAGGCAGAGTGGTCCAGGAGAAATTTAAAAATGTGATTATGGTTGGTTATCATCCAGAAATTTTGAAATGGCTTCTCTGTATCACATTTGTTCTTTAACAACAAATTCTGGTTTTGCATGTCAAGACTGATAACAACTTAGACAGGATGGTAACTCTCTGTTAGGGGTTTTCTACTGAAGACATTATCTGGGATATTAGTGGGCCAATTTATGATTTCTCTGTGCCTTCAATAGTAATGAAAACAAGTGCAATGCTTTACACAGCTGCAGTGTGCAGTGGAGAGCCCTCCCTAAGTCTTCCTTTCACACGAACGTTGCTACTTTGTCCCCTTTGGACACACCAGGATTAGACACAAAGAGGAAGAAATGAGTGTCTGACAACTCAGAACTGATTGTGTTCTCTTGAAAGTTTAAAGAAAATGTGAATATCTTTTTACTTCAAGGTGTGAGAAATATGGGGTGGATTTTCTGAAAGACAATCGGTGGGGATTGCAGATTGCCAAACTGAGATGGTTGCATCTCTAAATATAGCCACACTTTCCTTTAATTATCTATTAATACTTTTCATTAATGATTGAATAAATGGATGAATGTACTAGCTGCATCCTGTTTAAATTCGGTTTTGGTAAAGGTCTATTTCAAACCATTTATTATGTAAAACATACAAAATAAAACCAACCCTTCTCTTCAGTGAGAGGCTGTCAGTTTTGTGGTTTTTGTCCTTAACATTAGTTAAAATGTATTTTCCCAAGGTACTACACACAGCATCTCCCACTAGAAAAGATGGTCCCTGAAAGCTCTCCTCAATTAAAGCTTGTGATATATTTATTTATAATTTAATAAATAGGCAATCCAGGGTTGTTTGTTGCCTTTAGTATATAAAATCAAATGATAGAGTGAATGAGAAACTGTTTAAATTCTGTCAGATTGTTACTACAGTGCAGTGCTGGTACAGGTAACCCTGAGGTACTGCAGAATCTGTCCTTGAGTTTCTCAAGATTTGGTTAAAAAGGGTTGAGGCTGACTTGATCTAGTGTTGGTAACCGTCTGCTTCAAGGCTGAAGTTGGACTGCATGACCTCCAGGGGTCCCTTCTGACCAACTTTTCTGTGATTCTGTGACGTTCACACTTCACTTCTGACTTGCTGCATCCCCCTTTGTATCCAAAACTGAAATACAGCTGATCACTGTCAGGAATGTGTGTTGCTGTAACTTTTATCAAATTTACTGACAAAAAAGGCACTTACCTGAAAATCAAGGGTTTGAGCTGCTGGAAATTATCATACTTGTCCAGAAAGTATAAAACATTTTGATTTGGTAGCTGAATAATTTTAGTATAATATTTGAACTGCTTTCTTAATTCATGTAGAAGAAAAAGTATGGTTTAAAAAATTGCTAATCTTTCTGTGAAAGAAAAAAAAAATCAACCTTGCTTGCAGTGTAGTGATGGTTTTTGTTACAGAAAGAAAATGTTAATGTAAGTATGCAGACACATTAAATCACACTATATTCTATTCATACAATACGCAGAAACTATAATATGCAGCAGTGAGGAGTGAATAATGTTTATTTTTTTGATGGTGATGACCACACCACTCTAGCTGTGTCATGGGAGATAATGTTGTACTTGTGACATTAGTTGTGCTGAAGGTAAAATATTACTGCTGTAATTTGGGGAATGAGGAGAAAGAGGTGTTGGGTATTTTTTATTTGTAGATACGGTTTGTTTTTATTTGAAAGCCTATTTATATACAGTGTTTATTCTGTATATGTATGTGCTACTGCAGTGATGAAAATAGTTTTAACACTTCATTTTGATCTGCTGAATGCAACAAAGGTAGAAATATATATTGTAATAAAGGCAAAAATAATTTTTTTCCTGACTTTTCTATTTTCTGTTTTCTTTGATAATGGCAGAGTGCTTTTGCAGAACTGCTGAACCTGTAAAGCATGGCTTTTGTATCTCCAGTCTCCACTGCCTGTTTCTTACTGGGGCTGTCCATTGTAACTTACATTATTTTTGCTGTTCAGCTGCAGTTTTACCCAGAGCCTTTTAAAACTGAAAAGAGTTTACTGAGGGAGACAGGGCCAGGAGCTGGGCTCTGGCTGTTTTGGGACATAGGAACAGCACCTTGGAGCCAAGAGCAACCCGATGGTACTGGAGCAAATTGGAGCAGTCGGGAATCCTACCTCACCCCAGAATTTTTTCAGTCTTCCTTTTGTCTAATTCCTAGTGTGACCTAAGCAGAAGCTGTCCATCTGTTTTGAATGGGGATGTTGTCATCCATGGCAATGAGACCAGATAACCTGGTTTTTTGGGGCTTCTCTTCTTTGACATAGGCCATCCTGCTGGGGAAATGCCAGTAACCTTTTTTCCTCCTGTGCCTGAGAACACAGTGCTGCCTTTTGCTCCCACTGCCAGGTTTGCTGAGCAGACTCACTGCAGTATAGTGATGCTGCCAGAATTGTGCGTGCTGGTATGAAAACAAAGATGTTTGGGGTTGATAAGGCCCTGTGGCATCTCAAGTTCTCTGTTAAAAATACAAGAGCAGCCGTATTTAGGCAGCCTGCAGCCACTGCTTCTTCAGTCTTCTCTATTTTCTGTATGTCTCTGCCCTGTATAAACATTTATCCTGGAGCTCTAGAGACAGACTTTGAAATGAAGGTACCCTTTTAATTAAAAGTCAGAGAAATGGTGCTTTTGCATCAGCAAACCAAACTTTATGAGCACACACACTTACTGCTCCTGGAATATCCCATTGCCACTAGAGATGCAACAGTATCTCTAGTGGGATAGGAGGGAGGAAGCTCCTTAGGAGCAAAGGCCATAAAGTTGTTTCGGGCAAGGGGGAGGAGGGCAGTCTTTTGATGCCATGGGGAAGGTAAGGAATATTTCCTGAATACTACATTTTCATCTGTACAGATAGCCTTAATTCAATATGCATTGCATACGCCATCAACTACCTCTGGATAGTTCATTGCAAGAGACAGAAGGTGGTTGATGTTAAGAGTTAGTGCCAAAAAAAATTACTAGTGTAACTTTCAGCTCTTTTATGAATGCATGAAAATGTGAAGTCTGAAGGTTGTTGATAGTGGGTTTTTCTTTGGTTTATGTTTTTTTTTTCTTTCTTTTCATAAAAGTCCAGCAAAGTATGATGGTGAAGGTAACATACTCACAGTGCCATGACCTTAGGTAGTCTCACTCTTGTGCTTGCAGTAAAATACAGCCCCTCTTTGTGTTCAGTTGCATTTTGGAAATATGCAATCAAAGGGCTGCTTGTAAATGGGAGGCAAGAGATGGTGCTGAGGAATACAGCTGCTGGATGCTTTGGGAAGAGACCATCATCAAGACCTTTCCAGCCATTTGGGAAGTGAGGGAGGTAAAGGTAAAATGAGAAATAAAAGTAAAATGAGAAGTAAAATGAGAAATAAAAGTAAAATGAGAATAATTTTTTTTCTGGGGGGAACTAGAGAAAGAAAAAAAAGACAGAACAAGTGGCGAAAAAGCACCTTCTTGTTCCTACCCCTGTGCTGACCCTGGGTGGTGCTGGGTCAGGCACTGAGCTCTGCCTTGTGCCCCCTAAGCAGCCTGACATCCCGTGTGGCTGTGCTGCACAGAAGACATCAGAAGGCCATTTTGGCTTCATTTGCCAGACAGAAGAGATTAACATTGAACAAAAGGAATTCTATGCTCAAGTGTCCAAGGAGTTCTGCTAACAGCAAAACAAAGTTGCAATTACAGCTAAATTTTAAGCTTATGTAAGGACTAGGGCTTCTTTATTATTTCATGAACTTGTGAAACAAAGCTTTGACCTGCAATATCTGCACCTCGGTGGTACCATGCGTGCATCGTCTTAATACAGCTTGCTTCAGTGAATAAATACAGACATCATCATTTTCAGCCTATTTTAGCAAGTGTTTAACTCATCTCTCCCTGAGCTGAAACTTATGCATATTCTTAAACACTTTGCTGGATTAAGCCAACTAATTCCAAGAAAACTGTGTACTGGGGAGATACACTTCCTGAGCTGAAGAATTGATCTGACTTTACTAATGGTTACCCTTGGACCAGTTTTTAGCCTCCAGCACTGTCAGGTGTTCTGCCTACTGCCAGCAATCTATTTATTGATACAGGAAATCCATTTTGCCTTGCCTTGCTTTTAATGAGTTTTGCAAGCAAGTGGCCCCTTCCTGTGACTCATTCTGTGTTTTCTGAGCAGGAGATTGTGGTTTTAAGTTTCACATTGGAAAGTAACCGCTGTGTCTGCTTTCCTTGTCTGCTGGAATCTCAACAAGAGGAATACATTTTGGAACAAAGAAGTGTAAATGGAGTAGAACAGTTCATGTTTCTTTGCAAAATTGTATAAACATCCTTCTTTTCAGGACAGTTAAAAACACTAGTGAAAAGTGAAAATAAGTCATGTTTTAAAATAACAGCTTTATCTTAGAACAGTACTCTTAACACAGGCAAAAAAAGATATTCCCCCTGATATCTCAATATGTGTTGGCCCTTCGATTTATAGGCAATAAATATCCACAAATTTAACTGTGGAGGCTTTCCTCTAATCTTACTGACTCAGGATCAGCTCCATTAGCAGCTGGATGGCTGCTCAGATATGCACAGCTATGATTGCAATCTGAAGTGTGAATAGTAAGTGCTACAGTTTTCCATCCAATTCACAATCCCTTTCATCCCTTCAGAATACTGGAGGCAAAGAGGTGGAGATGTGAATGTATTTGTTTTTGACTTTTGCCAAAATATGGTGGCGGAAGGAGAGAATCCTCAGCAGGCTTGGACCGTTAGCACTGAAAACTTAGGTTTACGTTAAAAACAGCCATAAATACATCAAAACCAATGACCAGGACAGTTTCCATTCCCCATTGCTAGATATAACTATTTATATTTCAAGCTCATGGGCTATGTCTGTGCAGATAAATTGCCGCCCAGTAAAGGGAAGGGATGGTTTTAGGTGCCTGTGCCAATGGGCTCGCTTGGCCGGTGCCCAACTGTCTGCCTGCACACAGGGGGACTGCTGGCCTCTGCTGACCGTGCCCAGACCTTGCCTGGGTGCCCTGGATGAGGCCACAGGAGACTGGACAGGCTCCTGTTCCAGGGCTGGGGCTCATGCCTGGATGCTTTGCTGATGTGTCTGTACTGTACCTGGGAAGAGCCAGGTCTGGGGCTTGGGGCTGGCACTGGTTCCTTTCCCCATGCATGTCCCAGCTGGTTATGAGATATTGGGACCTCTCTTTCCAGATGCTTTGAGATGTGTGGAGCTCTTCCTATGGCTTCAGGAGGTGCTTCAGTTCATCTGTAACTCAGTTCTGTCTCAAGAGGAGGCACTCTCTGGTCCTGAACTGCTTTCACCTATCTGCTGGGAGCCTGTGCAATATTAATGTGTTCGAGAAGCTGCAGTTCTGCAACAAGGCCAGAAAAATCTAATAGGTTTGTTAGCACAGACTGTTTAGAGATGAAGTGTGGAAAACAAACTGTGCACAAAAAAACATACCCGAGAGCAAATAGTACATTGGGAAAGCAGAAATTCAACTGATCATGCTTAAAATGTAACCTTCCAGTTACCCCTCTCAATTGTCAAGTTCAAGCTGGCAGAGACAACAGTTGGAAGGAAAAATTATGAGGCTCGGAAAGTGAAGCAGCTTTATTGGGAATGTACTGAGAGGAAAGAAAGAGGAAGACTCAATATTATCCTACTTCTTTCCTGTAGGAGTCCAGATACTGTGTAAAAATTCGGTGCCCTGTATTGTGGACTTTTTTTCTGATCCATGTATTGTGTGAATGGAAATAACAAGACACATTTCTATTCCTCAAAGTATGAAGGAGTGGAGTGGTTTTTGAAACATTGTTTTGTGTCAGTAACAGATTGTATGGAGTTACAGTGACTTGGGGAGCAATTCAGCTGTTCATACACGCATTGCTTTCTCGTGTACTCTCTGCATAACCTGAGAGCCTGAACAGGTACTGCACCTCTCTGCAAAGCTCATTTCTTCTCTTGATCTGCACTGCTTTTTTCACGTCATTGGTGTGGAATCATTTCCATTTCTTTTGACCTAGTAAATTCTTGTAAATCAGGGCTGTGGTTTTATGGGTGGCTGATCTGATCTACTAGGTTTTTTACTGCCTAAAGGAAAAAGTCACTTTGCCTGTTTGTTCCTCCTGATTCTCCACCCTTACCCCCTCTCTGTACTCCTGGGATTATTTTGTTCGGCATTAGGGAGTTACATGGTTTTATGCTTCTGTCTAAGTCTCATGAAACTGTAACCTCAATTTTACTATGTCCATCTCAATTCTATACTTCACCTCTTTATTCTTATCTTATGATTATATCATAATCATCATATAATTGTGGGCAGACCTTATTAATTGACATGCCTGGTGTCCATCAGTGAACTTGAGAGCATGGCATAACCACATTCAGTTGAGTAACTGAATGGTAGCATATCACATGTAAAGAAATTGCAGGATCAAAACCACCTGCTTAAAAGCAAAACTCTGTAAGAAAGGAACTGGATGAAGTCTATGCTCTGGCACAGAAATCTTGTGTTTACTGAGTGAATCCTTCACCGTGCTTAGTGCCATAGTTCTCCATGCAGAAGGAGGGGATGATGACAGTTCTCTGTCCCAGGCATGCCCTGAAAGCAAGGCTTTAATGCCTAGAGATGCTGTGATATGAAACTGAGGGGTCATGCAAGAAAGCTGTTTGAACCACCAGCAGTGGCTCAGCTTCTGAACACCTGACAGTGAAGTTTTATCCTTGCTGAGCAAGAGAGATGGAAGAATATTGTCTCCATTTAATGTCAGGAAACAGAACATCATGGTAGCCTCAGTAATATCAGCTTTCATTTCCTGAATGTGATGCCAGGGTCCCAGGTGTCAGCTTTCAGTTTGTTCAGAACAAAGATTGAAAGGAAGCAGAGAGTTCAGGGGCAGATCCTAATGTGTCAAGTAAAAGCTTCTGGCCTTCAAACTCATGAAGGCTAAGCTAATGCCTTTTGGTACTGTGGTGACCTGTAGGATGCATTATCATCATCCCTGTAGTAAGAGACCTCCTTCAAGTACAGCCCAACTAGAAGAGAAACATCTACCAGAAAAACCCAGAAAAAATGGTATTGCAAGTATAAGGTTATTTGGATTTGCTGGAAATGAGCAGTGGATTAGGCTGGTGCAAAGAAGCACCAGATTAGTATTAGTCCCTGTAACAGGGACTAATACCGGTACATACCAGGGCATCCTGGCTTGTGTGAGCTAACATTGCTCTTGGGGTCACTGCCTGATGTCTGTTTGCTTGCTGGTTATGTCCCAGCTAATTTTACAATGCAAGTCTAAATCCTTCAAACCACACATCCAGTTTGTAATTTAAGCCTGCATAATTTTATCTCTCCTTGCTTACTCCCACTGTCTCCTGGTTTATACAGGCCACTGCTGGTTTCTGTAAGAATTACTGCATTGATTGGTACGTGAAACAGGAAGGTAGGATGTTTTAATGTGGAATGGTATTTAGAGAGATGCAGCATCTGTGTCTAAAGTGAGAGATAGTTACAGGGTTAGACAAGTAGGCCATCAATTACCGGAGACTGAGGTTAGGACCATCTGGCTGTTTGAAACAACACCAGGTGTTAGCAGAAGCAAATTTCCTGTGTTGCAACATAGGAGCGGCAGGCAAGAAGCAGCCCTCCAGAGTGAATCTCAGCCACAAAAGAGGCCGCTTCTCATTTCCTTCTTTAGTACTGTCTTGTGGGAAAAAAAAATCACTCCAAGAGCCTGACACACCTGTGTCTCCTGCACTGGGGGCGTTCTCAGCCAGGGGTGGGGACCCCTCCTCTGAGGAGGGCAGAGCAGGACCAGTACCCTCCCAGTTGGCTTTGCCAGCTCCTGGCATTCAGTCACAGCTGCAGCGTGGCCCTTGCTGATGAACCTGAGCACCAAAGTCTTGATTTGTATACCCGGGATCCATGGTTCCCTAGAGGCCCTCCTTGCTGCCAAACCCACAGAACAAGGTATCTCCACCCACATCCCTGTCTCAGAGTCCCTCCCCACCCTGCCAGGGCAGAGGCAGCCGAGGGTGGGCTGATTGCTGGTGGAGTGCCAAGAGGTGCAAAGAGATGACTGTTACCCACAACCTGCTCAGCAGATGAGCCATTTTCAGCTATTCAGGGCTACTGGGCTGTAGTTTTAAATAGTCAGTGGCTTGGTATATGCAAAAAATATTGCTGCATAGTCCAAGTGTATGTTGTTAAAACTGAAGGATTTTCTCATGTGGTTGTATTGTTCCAAATTTTCTCATTTATCCTTGAAAATATTATTATTTATATTAAAAGGAGGAATAAACCATGATGCTAAAATTCATCCAACCTAAAAGTTACATAAATATCAAGAAGCAATCTCCCACTACAGTTGTTCTTACTGTACTAAACTTTAACTGTAGTGAAGACTTGATGGAGGCTCTGGCAAGGCACATTGTCCAAGGCAATTGTTCCCAGGAGGCATCCCAACTCAGCAGTGTCCTCTCACAACATGAAGGCAAAAGGTTAAAATCTAAGTAAATGAAATCTCAGTAACTCACAGCACAACTTTAGAAACTTTAATTTCTATTTCTGTCACAGAGACAAAGCCCTCACAGGTTTATTTTAAGCTTTAATTATGATACTTTAATTATCAGAGGGAAAACCCCTCTGATTTGGTTATAAAAGCCAAACTTACATGAATTCCTTGAAAAAACACTTCATTTAGGGACCATGGCAAAGGTTGCTAAGTGACAGTGATGCAGCTTTGTATCAGAGCCCTTCCAAACCCCTACTGCCGAGGAGAAAATGAAATAGCTGGAGACAGTGGCATGTAGGCAGGGTGGGAGGCTAAAGGGCTCTGGCTTATAAGCAGCCCGTGCCTATGTATTTTTAGCTACCTATTAAATGCAGGCCGGTTTTCAGAAGCTCTGAGCACTTATGACATCCACTGAATAATAGCAACAGTGAGGTGTCCAGGTCACTGCTAGCCAGGTACTCTCATGGAAGGGGATAATAAGGTGTTAGCTCCGGCAGGATTTGAAACCATCGGCTATTATGCAAATAAGAAGAGCTCACACTGTTCATTAAAATGCAACAAGATGAGTGTTGACCCAGGGATAACATTTCCAAAATGTCTCTGTGACAAACAGAATTTTGGCTAGTGAGAATTTCTAGACATTGCCTTCAAAGAGAGAGCATCTGGTAGGGAATACTGCAGATAACAGCCATAACCATTCCTGAAAATAATGCTCTGATTGCAATTCATACTTTTAAAAATTATGGAAAATTTCAGATATCTGGTCAAATTAGCTTCCTACTGATTTACCTGTGAAACTGATTGGTATATATGAGTAATAACCTCATGCACGACCTTTCATACTGGTAAGCAAAGACTTATTAAATTCAAGAGGTGTAAGCACATAAGTCACATAAAACCTGCCTATTTTCAGGAGCAGAGTAGTAAATTTTGTATTCTTTACTTTGGTGAAATGTTTTTTGTATGTGACTATTTCGTATTTTGCACTTAGGGATAAAAAAGTAATATTTATTTTATTGTTGTGCACTACAAATACATATTTTAGTCCTTAACTCTTTAAAATGCTTTATAAAGTTTTTACATGACAATCTGTCAGTTGTTGACTTGGGAATAATTTTACTTTAAAAGGAAATCTTATTTGCAAACCAAATAAAATGCTAATTTCTAAAGCTAGGTAAAAATGAGACAGGGGGTTGGTTTTACTGCTAAATGAATGTATAAAAGTAACACACAACCACAGGTTTCTGAGATCGGGCTGGAAAGCAAAATATCCAGAAAAATGTACTGGCTGCATCTATCCAGGACATTTGCCTTTAAGCGTTTTGGGTGGCTAGGTGCCTATTATGTATTTTTCTGTTCTTTTTCATCCATCTCTTTAAAATTTCAAATTCCACTCTCTTCCTCTGTGTTTTATCTTTACCTTCCTTATGAAGTGCCTGTTTTGTGTGCAAGTATCAAGACCTGTTTCTATTTCAGAAGGACATGAGATGGAGATGTGTTGGGCCTGATCCCTCCTATGTGCTCATCTACTTCTCTGCCGTCAGGAGGCTGTGCTGTGCGGTTGTTACAGGAACCAAACCACTGCTCATTGCCCCAAGGCCAACTGCAAAGATTTCACGAGGACTTAGTTTGTTTACTAAGTTTGTTTACTAACCCCTTGAAAACTGATAGGGCTGCCCACCTAAATCAACCCTCAGCCTATCCAACAACGAGTCTTAGCTGAGCAATGGTGCACTGGGTTTGTGCAGAGACATGGCATAGCATCACTGTACAACAGCACCTATAAAGTGACCTTTAAAGGCCCTCATACAGGGCAGCTCCAGCCTGGCTTCACATGTACTTTCAACCCCGTGTAAAAACATTCAGAAAATTTGGCCCCAGACAGCAAAAATGTTTTGGTAAGAGAAGTGGAGCTCAGTCCAGCTTAGGCTCAGTTTGGGTCTCCTCTAAGCTGCAGGGTGATGAGTCTGGCACAGAGCTGTTGTGCTGGATGAAATGTGGGTGCTTGGGCATCCACCACCTCTTTGGCTTCTCTCATCACAGCCCAGCACTGGTGCTGATGGGGCAAGGCTGAAATTTGTAAGTTTGAAAGAGCAAGGCCCACCTGCCAAGCAGTTCCTCTGCTTGGTCAGGTCCATGCAGGCAGGTGATAACTGGGCTGGCAGTGGGTTGCTCCATGGTAGAAGAAGTCTGGCCAGCAGGGATGTGATGCTGTCACATCCTGAGTGATCTCCTGCAGTCAGACTGGTGCCCCAGGAAGTACCCTGGGATATTTGAATTCCCCAGGCTGAGGGCAGTGCTGAGGATGATTTTGGCTCCTTGACTGTTGAGTCAGTTGCTGGGGCTTATGGGCCAGGGGACTATTCCAGGTACAGCTTTGGGCTGATGCCTAAGCCACTGCTCTGCAAGCAGCCCTGGGAGGCTCTGGACAATTTTGGTGCACCTCCTGCCTTTCTGGTCTGCAGGACAGGATAGAAAACTTGAAGCTGGGATCTGTGATACAGCCTCTTTGGTAGGAGGAGCCAAAAAAACCCAGAAAAAGAAATATTAAGACAACTGTCTTTTGATCTCATTGAAAAATGTGTTCTCAAGGATAATATGTGAGAAAGGCATCGGAATTTTTGCCTGCTTAAAATTTCCCATTGTCTTCTAAGGAGCAAATACTTTGGTGTATATTTTGTTTAGCTGGATTCTTTTGCTATGATGGTCTGTCTACACTGACTAAATTCTTGTGCTAATGGCTCCATGATGCTGCATTTCAAGATTATAATAAATTTTTAGCCCACTGATAAAAAAAATAAAAAATAGAAGCAAGCAGCTGTATAAAAGCCAGGTATTAGCTGTTACTAAATAAAAATAATTTACAGCTTACCACAGTCAAAATGAATGAGATTGACTCACTCATGGGCTTTAGGACATTTTTTCTAGTTTTTGTTTTACGAGTCTGTACATGAAGGATGTTAGCTCAGTTGGAGATTTTCTCTTTTACTTTATGCCAAGGTTTTCAGAAGTGACTAATGACTTTGGGTGCTTAACTGGAAACATTGTAATAACGCCTGAATTTCAGAATGGCTGAGCACCCATCATCTGAAATTTAAGTCCTTTTATGGTCATTTAAATTCAGCTCTCAGGATTGAGATCCTCTAATTCATCAGGAGCTCTTGAAAAGCTTAGAAGTTATGAAAATATATTAAAAAATTTAAGATGCAATTTCCTCCTTAAAAGCTTCCCCATGCCAAATTTTCCATGTCCCAATATGTGTGGAATTAGTAGAAAGAAATTGGCAATTATTGAATGCAATATGCTTTGAGTTTATGATAAGAAAACATTGTGTTCATTTCCTTACCACAGTGTGGTAGCCCAGCTTTTCTGATAAATTGTGATAACCATAACTTGTTGTTAAAGAGCATTGTGTCAGTTCTTTAGATCTTCAGCATAAATCAGTGAAGCAATTGAGGGAATTTAGCCTTTTTTTTTTTTTTTTTTTTTTTTTTTTTGCAAAGATGGACAGAACAGCTCTGTTGTCTTTAGACAGAGAGGAATGATTCACGGGACATAGTAAGCACAATAGGCTTGGGGTACCCAGGAATGAATGTCACACACAAGATGACAACACTCTTTATTTCATAGACTTTTTGGTGCTGTGTTACCAGAAACCCTCATAACCCACAGTTATATAGTGGGCACATATTACCTTTATTAACACTGCCTTTGCAGATACCAAGTCAGATCTGTCTTTGATATCCACTGGTGTAAATTACCACCAGTTAAATTATGGCATCTGACACCAGGTGGGTTTAGCATTTCATTGCTCATTGGGAGGTGAAACCTTCCCTCAGATAACTGGAGAACACTGGCTGATCATCTCATAAAACCAGCTATTGCATCAGGTGTAGAATAGAAGGAAGTGAATCTCTTAAAGGAATTGTAACTGTAAGCTTATTTTTAGTCAGGCTGTTACCCACAGCTTAGATTAGATCTCATCTTTTTATGCTTCCCTACAGGTTTGTTCTGATTGTCTCCCCATTTTCCAATAAACACTCTCAGAGACCACTGAGCAATTACTGAGGAAGTGCCTGGGAACTTTTCCCAGCATGTCTGATCTGTGGCATGCACGGTCTACAGGACTTGCCCAGGATCACATGCTCCCAGATACACAGGGCACATGGATGACTGTTCCCAGAAGTGGATGCCAAGAAGTAAACTAGTGAGGGGCATGGGAACAACCTTGTGACTGCAGCCCACGGCAGCAGTGGGAGACTGAGGGCTACAGCAGGACTGTGAGAAATGCAACAACAGGTTTGGTCATGAAGGGAGAAACCCAAATGCTTGTTTAAAGCATACTGGACATCACTGAGCACCCAGATTTGCAGTGACAATGCTGCACAGAGGTGCTGCAAATCCTTTATCTTTGCCTGATTGATCTTTCATCACCTGGATGGTCCTGAAAATTTAGCTCCAGGCAAAGACAGAAGAGTAAGTTCTTCTTGGCATTCTCTATTCTATTTTTATTAAAGGGTTGTAGCAACTATGACTTCCTCCAAATGCTTTTCCACATCCTACCTCTCTGACCCTGGCCTGTAATACACTCATTCCTGCACTGGCTCATTACCTTTCCAGTCTCTGTTTTCACATCATTTGAGCAAGTTCTCTCCCTGGCTTCAGCCAGGTGACCTACTGCCTTTGTGGAGGACACACTGGAGACAGCAGCTTCTTGCACCTTTTTTTGTAACAGACTGTTTTATTCTCATTTAGATGACTCTACTCGAGTCTGTTTTATTGAAATCCAGCAAGACACATGGGAATCTCCCACTGTGCAACCCCAGCTGTGGCCAGGATCTCCAGGACCTTGCTGCCCTCAATAGTTCCTCTTGCTGGGTAGACTCCACTCTTCCTGACTGTGCCAGGTCCTCTCAGGTGCAAGGTCTGGCCAGCCAGGCCTGTTGTGCAGCTGAGGCTGCACCGTCTGCAGTGGCAGCACAGAGTCATACAATCATACAATATCCTGAGCTGGAAGGGACCCACATCGAAGTTCAACTCCTGACCCTGCATAAGACAATCCCAAGAGTCATACCATGTATGATTTGGCTTTTTTATTCAGTTCCAAGAATCACATAATGAGTGATATGGTTTTATTTTCTCTTTCCTGTTGTTCTGCATCCTCTGAATTACCAGCCTGGTGCTTGAGTCCTCAATAAGGCAGACAGCCCAATGCCAAGGGCAGCCTAATGCCACATGTCCCTGCGTTATTCCTCCTTCTCTCTCTCCTCATAATATGTTGTGCTGGAGTGATTGCAGGAAACATAACAGAGAAGGAGGGTTTGTGAAACCTTCTGGCTTCTCCAGCTAAGGGTGAGCAGCTTGTGCTCTTAGACACACCCAGATGCCCAGAAACTTCTGTTCCTGGTACCTGTCCTTCAGCTAAAATATGATGATGTCTGTTTTAATAAGTGCAGACTGGCAAGATAGGTATGTCAGACATCATGAGTTTTGGGACTTAAGGGATTTGCAGGTATAAAGTGAAGCTGATATTTTATTTTTAAAATTAAATTAGTCTAAGAGTTTGGACAACAGCATTGCACAGGGGAGAATAAAATTGACTCTGCTTGTACTCAAGCAAAGGTACATTGTACTGAGTTAGCATCCAGACTGGGTAGAAAATGTAGGGCAGTGGACTCTGCAAGGAGGGTCTGAGAGATAATGCTGGAGGCATAATGAAACCAGCAACCTATTGCCTGCCTCATCACCAGGGAATAAGGTTTACCTTACTTACAAGGAAGGGAACAGGACCCTGGAGGTATTTCAGAGGAATGTGACACCATCATCTGCACTAAACATGCCTTGATATGACCACAAAACCTCCAAGGCCACATCTGCTGCTGCTAAGGAAGCAGAAGCTGCCCTGGCAGCACAATGTCTGTGAACACAGTGTTGCTACAGCCCCACTGGCAGTGCCCGGGGCAGTGAGGTGCCCAGTAGAGTCACAGCTGCAGGGAAAACCTCTGACACCCCAACCACATCCCACCTTGTCCCATTTCTGCTGCCAGAGTGATTTTGGTAGCTAACTAGATGATTATGTAGGTCCCTTCCAACCCAAACCATTCCATGGTTCCATGATGACACTTTTTTCTCTTTTCCGTCTGTCCATCTATGACTGTGCTGTGCCGATAAACAGCACAAAGGAGCCTGCCAGTTCTGACAATACGGCATTTTTGGGATGTCTCCCCCAGCTCCATCCCATCCTAGCACAGCATCAGCCCCGCCTCCAACATCCCTCTCAGGCGCTCAGGCGCCTGTGCCTAATTGAGGCAGCGGCTGGTTTTAATATGAGTTCGGAACACTGTTTTGGAGGTTTTTTTAGTCCTAAATTGCTTTCAATGGGATGGTGCATCATTCCCCCCTCAGCCCGGCCCACACTGCCCCGGGAGTGGCGGGACAGCCTGTGCAGCCTCCAGAAGATGGTGCCCTGCTGTTAGGAACAATGCTGCGAGCACAGTCATTCCAGTTCACTGGCACAATGTCACACAGAACGCTTTGTGTCTGTCAGCACATTCCTGGAAGGTCACAGTGAATGATGAATGCTCCTGTGTAGGAGCTGAGGAGGGTTTGGTATTTTTTTCTTCCTTTTTTTTTTTTTTTTTTCCCTCTTCCCGATGAATTGCATCACTTGGCAGTCTCGGCTTCATTCATTTGACTCCTGTGGTTACAAACCTTTCCCAATTGTTGTGAGCCTGCTTCCTCCACAACCCCTCTGTGGCCAAAGCAGGATATTCATGACTGACTGCCCTGGAGAAGCTGGATGACTTCCAGCTACTTTCCACAGCAGCGTTGCTCACTTCCCTCCCCCCGAGGGCTGAAATATCCTGTGGTTCTGGTTAGCTTTCTCTCCGGATGCACATCAGCTAAAGCATATGCATCATCATGTGATATCCAAGGTTGTTTCAGCACAGCTAATTGTGACAGAGGCTTTATTTAGATGCCATGTATAAAAAGATGTGTATAGCACTCCAGTGTGAAGTCAGAAGGATATTTGACTTGATCCTGAATGAAAAGCTAATTTTAACTGGCATGTAGCATTGGAGTTCTCCATTGAGCTTCACACATATGTCTAAGATGTTTAAATAATTCCAATAAACTATGATGTCATCTTTTTAGCTCTGCTGCCATTTCCTATGATTTAGTTCATGATTTCTTTCCACTCTGAGTTACTAATTGCTCATGAAGCTTGTGCAATTGAATGTGTCTCTTCTATTTTTTCACACCCCCTTCCCCATGTAGAAAGCACACAGACCTGCAAGTTTTAATTGGGGAAAAACACCTACAGCAAAATTCAGCAATACTTCTCAATGGGAATTGACCAGCCCCTGAGTAGCAGTAGTCACTTGGCACAGTCCAACCAACCCCACTGAGGGGTATTTTGCTGGCATGGGGAGTGTCTCCATGGGGAGGAGGGTTCTGAAAAAAACATGAAATTGGGTTAGGAACTAACCCCTAAGTGAAATTGGATTAGGAACACCTGCAAGTGGTGTTCATGGGCCTGTTCATAGGCTCATGTGGGCACACGTTCTCACAGATGCAGATGCATTCAGTGGTCGGAACATTTAACAGCCTCCAGTACCCCTGCTTTTGTTTGAACGAATGCAGCAGATCCTGAGAAGGCACCACTGGTTCTCCAAGAGTACCTTTGTTGAGGTCTCATTGTCTCTGAAGCCATCTGGCAATGTCTTTACTCTTAAACTCTCTTTGTCTCCAAAACAGGGTGCTTGTGTCCAACCTGGCCAGTAAACAGTGCCTGGTCTAATGCTTTAGCTGTGCCATTCTCTGGTGCAGATGATGGTGATCTGTCCTTGTGTCCTGGCTCTACTGAATTAGCAGGTTGGACAGATTCCTCTGTACAGGGTTCACTTGCAGAACTGGGAATCTTCATCTTGGAAATAAGAAAAACATCCTTGAGCAGGAGGAACTAGATAGGGCCAAGATAGAAAGTCAATTCTGTGTGAGGAAAAGTGTCTGGACTTCAATAAAAAAAACTAAATCAACTCAGAGATAAAGAAAAATAAAATCATCAGGGACGAAATGAGTTCTTGGGAGTCAAAGTTTGTGAACTAGGGCAGGATATTATATTTTCCAGAAAACTGCAAAAAAGCACATGTTGCTACAAGTTCATTGGCATGTAGGGAGAAACTAATCAGAACATCAAGGGGATTTTTCAGCAGCAACAAATAAGGACATTTTGCACAATCAAATTGTAGAATGCTATCCAATAATGGATACATGGTGCAAAATGTGGGATGAAAGGAAAAGAATCCTGAGGATGTTTCATACTTTATATATTTCCAGAGAATTCATCAGAACTTTCAAGTTGTTGAAGAAGTATCAGGAAATAGAAAATTAGAGGTTTTGCATTTCCTATGAGTAATTAAAAAACAAGCAAACAAAACCAAAAGTACTCCAGTCAGAAAAGGAAATCTAAACTTGTTAGGGTTGATTTTTGTTTTCATGAAATCCCTTGGTTATTATTTCCCAGGTCTACATTTACAGGATCAGGTTTCTTTATCACTTCCCTTTGTGCAGAACAAGAGTTGTTCCATATACAGGCACACAAACAGCATCAAAAACCTCTGGGCAAAGGTCACTTCAGATCCAGTGAGCTCTGTCAGCATCTCTAGCAACCTGACAATGATAAGTGGAAGCAGGTTTGCCAAGAAACTGGACCGAAATTTTTCTTTCCTCTTCAGCATTTCTTGATGTCACTGAAGGGCGTTGCCAGCCAGACCCTTATCCCCGTATTGCTGTATCAAGCTGTGGTGGGCTGCCCCGTGTGCCAGTTGTGAAAAACACAAGGGAGTACTGATGTCTGCAGGGCTTTGGATAAAGAGCAGGAGGCACTTTATGGTGTGAAACCACATCTGCAGCATATTCCAGAGATGTGGCAGAAGTCCATGCAGAGATGACATAACCAGCTGGAACAGCCCAGCTTCACCAGAGGCTGTACATGCTCATGCAGGATGCTGGGTTTGCAGTTGGTGGCTGTAAGTCCAGTGTGTCTGCTTTTCATAGGTTGCCTATAGCTCTCTCCACTGTGCCTTCCTGAGGATGGGAGATCCTCAGGTCTCCTTGCCACATAGGAACCATACACCCAAATCCTTTGAGGGAGAAATCACAGAGTGACAAAGTGGATTAGGTTGGAAGGGACCACAGTGGGTCATCTGGTATAGCCTGCCTGGTCTAACAGAGTTATCCCAGAGCACATGGCACAGAATTGTGTCCAAAATGGTTCATAAAATCTCCAGTGAGGGAGACTCCACACTCTCTCTGGGCAATCTCAGTCACTTGCACAGTAAAATTGTTCTTCCTTATATGCAGGTCAAACTTCCTGTGCAAATGTATATGTGTATGATGCCAAGTATACAAAAAACAATAAGAAGGGCAATGGTGCTGTCTGCACCTGTCTTTCAGGGCTGTCACAGAGATATTTTTATAATTACTCAGTGATAAGGACTACAGCTCATCCCATTGCACATGAGAAGAAGGCCTGCCAAATCTGCCTTTTCCATCTGTCCAAGAGCAAACCTCAGTGTGTCCTGATGCAGCCAGAAGAGCCTGTAGCAGAGAAGATAAGGAAAAGCAGTCTGCTGTCATTCTCAGTGCAACACAGCTTGGGTACTCATGAGTCACAGTTTGCTTTCACCCTTGATTGAAGAAAAATGCCTCCTGACGTGTGAGGAACTTGAGAAAAGTAAGGACTCCAATGGTCTTCTCAAGGTATTTTGACATGCATACCACACCTGGATAACTGAACCTGAATAACAGCAGAACTGTTACCAACATCTGTAGGGTGACACTAAAAGGCACTCATCACCAGGATGATGGAAGGAAGGATTTAGTACATGCCCACATGCGTATGAGGAAGAAGGGTTAGAACTTCTGGAGTTCTTCAAAGTAGGTGGTTTGTTCTGCATACTGGTGTTTGACCCATGCAAATAAAAAATTCCTGTGTATATTGGCCTTTGCAAATGGCACTTACATACCAATGTTCTGAGCACTTATTTGGGAACAAAATCTCCTCTACCACTGACAGTGCACCTGGAGGTTTCCTGGCTGTCTTTATCCACAGTGGCACGAAAGCTACCTTGGAAAGGCAACAAGACTTCTCTGCTATGGTTCATAACCAGCACTGGCAGAGGAAGGCAGCTTGGTAGCTGTTTCCTCATCTTCTCTCACTGCTGTCCCAGTGAGGATGCAGGTGGGCAGGGACAAACATTCTCTGCATGTGCTATGGCTTGCTCTTGGGTGGTGTGGCACTCCTATGTCCTGACTTCCTCATGTGTTTGTCATGGGTAAAACCCACACTTGGTTTTAATTCTGTTCTTCTGAGGGCCGTGGGAGGGAAAGGCCAGGACACTGCAGGGTGGATGTGAAAGCTATCAAACACGATTTTCAATTACCAGTAGAGTAAGTCCAGGCGAATCCACCATTGAAGTCAACAGGGGTCTTTTTAATGGCTTCAGCTGGGCTTGGATTCTTACTCTAATTGTGTGCAGAGTTTGAAGACTAGGATTCATCCACCTAAATGTAGGTATTTGATGAAGATGTCTGAGGTAGACAAGTACAAAGAGACAGATGTAGTCAGGCAGCAGGTCAGACTCTTTGATTGAGCCCATCCCACGCTGTTAACTGTGAAGAGTCAATAAAGGAGCTTAATCTTCCAATTTGGTGCCTTGAACAGTGCCCAAACCTAGTGGGAAGAACAGGTTGAAGCATCTCAGTACCCAACTGAAGCAGTGAGAAAATTATTGCATAATTTTCCTGTGCCAGCCTTACTAAGATGAGTGTGGAAATGTTCAAGTGTTGCTAGGTATGACTGAGGGACAAAGAAGGAATATAATAAAATAGAAAAATTAAAATTAAAACAAAATTTAATTTTTATGCTTTATCCTAGTGTAGCCAGAATGTTAAGAATTTATCACCTGAGATAAAAGACTTAATCATTACTAAACCCTTTGGCAATTGTTTTAATAACATTAATCAAGATGAGCTCATTTAGTGCTAATAGGGGTATTTTAAGTACTTTTATAGGATTTTCACTGAAATTCAGAATTAAATAATTGGGCCATTATTCTAAAGTGTTTTCGTCATCCCTCAGGGAAGTCTCAGTATCCTGGATTTCATCTGCTTGGTTTTATTTCCTTTCAAGCATTAATTCTGATTGCCCTTGACAATGTTGAAGCACCTCCTCCCAGTTATAATTTGACCTCTTCTGGGCACTCTGAGGTTGGTTGCCCCGATAATCTATTTTGTCAATGCAGTCACGGACAAGAAAGACTTAAAATACCACGTAATTAATGTGGTGATGGATGATGAGACAAGAAGGGTGTTGATTGCCATTGGCTAAAGGTTCAGATGAGTTGAGTTTTTCCCAACACCCAGACTGGATGAGCAATTGGCTAATTAATTGTCCAATTATACCCAGTGTTTCCTTAAGTGAGCTTAGTCCTTATTGGGGGCTGTAGCCTTTGCAATCTGCAACACATTGGCAGTTACTGAAGGAAGGAAGGCAAAGAGTTATGAACTTAGGTCACCCGTCTGAATTTATGCTTTTAATGCCAGCTGGTACACCCAAATGTATCTGGGGCATCCACATGATGTCAGGTGTAATGTAGGATGTAGAATAGACCTTTGCCTTCCCTGACAGGCAGTTATATGCCATGAGTGATCTGAAACAACGCTAAGAGTTGTGGACATACAGCCCTGTTGAGCTCTACAGCTGTGAATCTGTTTGAGATTAGGATTCCATTTTTACTTTAGCTAGGTACCTAGACTGTCACAGTCATTGGAGATCTAGTTAATGTAGTCACTGGCATCCAGCTCATCACTTGGTTGCTTAGCCACTATCTGTCTCCAGTCAGACAAGCTGAGCCACCCTCCAGACTCTGGTGACTGGATCAAGTAGATCTCTGCTATCACACGATGAACTTGGTTGCCTCAGGCTCAGTTCAGCTGACTGAAATTAGATGCCTATGGTAGAAGCTCTAGACTATCCTGGCTGGCCTCCAGCTCTATTTTTATATAGAGGCATGTCATCCCTGCCAGCCCAATGAGGACATCTCAGACATTCTATGACACCTAAAAAATTACAAAATGGCTACAGATGGGCACCAAAGTATTGCCTTTTGTCACACAGCACAGGATGCAATGCTCAAAGTAATTTCAATAAAAATGCTAAAACTCTCTGAGTCATCTCTACAATATACATTCATTTATATGATAGTCATATTGGAAGGTTTTATTTGATCTGGTTGGAAAGCCTGTACCAGCCATTCACAATTTTGATAGTTGTAAGAGATATTGCCACTTCAATCTTACTCAGCAAATTTTCAGGTCATATTCCACCAGCACATTTGACAATTCACATACCTAGGCCTCAAGAATGACAGTGAAGGTTAACTGTAATACATTTAAACATGAAATAGTGCATATTTTTTCATTTTCTTAGGCTTTTTGTAGTTTTATGATGCTGTTTTCTATTTTTTCTTAGAATAACTGAAAGTTTCTTACTCCATTTCTACTGATCCAAAATAGTACAGGGTGGTATATATGTGAGGGGGTAAAAAGTGGAAGGAAACATTCTTACTATATATCTTGTTTGGAAAATAAGCTCTGAAATTTCTTTGAGAAGATTATCCTCAGTGCAAAGATCTTTGCTCCTATCATTGTATCAAGCACAATAAACCACCTACATTACATACAGCAAAACTTCAGTTCCATAAATCCCATTTTCCAACACTTTCTGTCATAACAAAGATCAAATTTTGTAACTGAAATGTGTAGATCTTGTATAATATAAATTTTGTTTGGTTTCAGCATAATATAACAATACATTTAAGATAAATTTAATAATTTCTAATTTTTCATTCACAGATGGAAATTTAAAAAAATACACCAAGCAATATGACTAAGGATAGTTCTTTTCAGGATAGCTTAATAATTGTGTAGGATCATTAAGATGTTGTATTTTTGCTGTGCAAAGCATCTTTATTTTTGTGTGCTTTGTGATCCCACAGATAGGTTTCAGGTTTTGCAGCATCCATTGAACATGGCTTATGACCACAAACAGCAAACATATAAGGAAGTCAGAATCCAGGTAAAAATATGCACATGTATCCTTTTTACACCTATATAATTATAACAGTTCAATCTTTTACAAAAAAATTGATGCATAAAGTTTTCATTTTTGGAGGTTACACTCTGTGCACATAGGTGACACAACTCTATTGCAGGCTACAGCTGACATTTATGTGTCTCCACTACAGCTGCATGTTACTGGTCTAAAGACTACTGCATCCAGTCCTTGAAATTACTTAATCTTCTAAACATCTAACTCGATTTGAACTTTAACTAAGCCAGAATTGACTAAAGATTTCAGTATTTCAGCTGCAGCAGGTAACTGATGAAAAAATGAAGCTGAAATATTGGCACCTCCTGTGCCTTTAATTCATGCCTCCGTTGCTCCAAACAACAGCTGGAACAGCTATGTCTGGAGATACTAGATGGTCATAATCTGGTGGGCTAGAGCAGAGGAAAAGCAGCTTGACTAATTGTATAACATTTGTTTTCATTTAATAGCTTCACAGATTCCAAGGTCAAAAGGGAGCACTCTGTTTATCTGGTCTGACCTCATGTGGAGCAGAGGCTTCACCAGGTGATTCCTGCACAGTTTGAACAGTTCTTCCCTGGGCCATAAGGAAACTCTCCAACCAGCTATATGGGTGAGCATTACCTCATGCAATATATTGAGCTGTATCCTGAGTTCATTTTACTATCTTGTAAATCTTGAGAAGTTTCACTTTGCAGCCCAGGGCTTACATGAATGAAAGAGAAATCAGAATTTGGTTCGCCCTTCTTCACAGTATGGTACCCAGTGAAAACTTTTCTTTACTCTCCTGAATAGAAAGTCTAAGATACATATTTAGGAACTTGTGTACATTGCTTTATTCTGAAGCTCAATGTTTTGATGGAATCAATGATTTTGATATAACTGGCCCCTTGGTCCATTCGTAGATTTTGGCACTGTTTAGATGACAAGGAAGAATCTTCAATGTTTTTATTTCAGTTTATAGATGTGTGACCTTCAGCCTTGTACATATTTACATTTCATCCCTAATATTAGCACTGAATCCATCACTTCTCATGTAATCAGAGAAAAACCTCCAAAAGACTTAATTTAAGAATCTACCATATCACTAAGCAACTATTTTCAAGCACTTTCAGAGGCTATGTGCCTACCTCCAGAGAGGGAAAAAGTAAAAAGAATGACATTATAGACTGAAAATCCTTAGTTGTAGTTAGATTACATATTTATCTTTCCTCCTAAAAGAAAAACCAGTATATTTTAAATGCAGCTAAATCTAATGTGACAAGAAATAAAACAATTCAAATGCAGTCACTATTTTAGGTAGTATTCTGATGTTTAGAAAAACTCTGCATCTGTGTATCTAATTATGACTAAATAACAGAAAAATGCTGTTATGTTGTAGTCAGCAGGGAGAAGAGGGGCTAGGACAGCTAATGTCAATCAGGTTACGGGGGAGCTAAATCTGGGTTTCTCCCAGCTACAACTTTTGGGGCCTGTATTTGGCTGAGATCACCTGTTTTCCTTGACATACTTATTTGCATATCTGTATCTTGCACATTATGTCACAGTTCTTTTCAAAAGAAAAGGAAGGAGTTCCTTTAAGGCCTGACTCTAAAGCGGGTATATGAAAATGATCCATGATGCTATTATCCCAACCACACTCCCCGAGTGATACTTTCTAATATCAGAAAAATTTGTTGCCATGGTGACTGGCCTGACCTGAAACAGTTCAATTGATGCTGAGCTTCCTTTCCCTTCCCCAAAAAAAGAAGCTAAATATAATCTTTTGGATAGGCAATTTTTCTTTTGATTAGTTAACAGCAATCTCTCTCGACCTGTTGTTCATGCCATTTTGGCTTATTAACACTCTCAGTTAGAACAAATAGAGAATTTCAAGAAAAGTGAGCTTCAAAGCAGGCTACAGTTTTAACTGAAAATTATCCTTATAAAAGGATGCTGTGCCCACCCGTCTCAGGTCACCATCTAATTTAGCCTCTTCTGAATGGAAATGGAAAGTTCAAATGTGCCATTAAAATCTAAGAATCCCAAGAATGAGTGAATTCAGCATTGCCTGCCCACAGATAAAACAGACAGTGGCATGTTAAATGTTTCCTTTGATCCTTAGTAACTTAGTTAATTTGCCCTATCATTAGCATGCATCTTACTTTAATCCTCTGTTGGATTAAAAGGTGACCTTTGCATGTCCCTCAAGAGAAGAAAGTTTTTGCTGAAAATTTCCTTTTCTTTGAAAGGGAGGCTGAGAAGGCAGAAAAGTCAGGAGTGACATCCTTCTTCAGCTCCAGTAGCAGCCAGGACATGTTGCATTAATGGTCAAACAAGGGTTGAAATCCACAAAAGGCCACAGGTGCTAAGGAAGGATGTCTTAACAGTTTTTAAAGGCCAATAAAAAAAAAAAAAAAAAATCACAGGGCCATAATCAGCACCAAACTATGACTTCACTGGTTAAGTTTTCTAGGTACCTAGGGAAAGGCTCTGACTGTTTAGTGTCATCCAGCTTGCCTAAGGCACGTACCTGGTGTTCCTAAGGGCAGTATGTTGAAGAAGTTTATAAATATAACTTAGGGCTGAGGGCAGTCTGTCTTTAGAACGTAGACCAGATTTCTTCCCAGGTACCTCAGACTTTCTGTATTTCTCAGATTCATTTTTTTAATAACTTCGGTTATTAAATATTATTTAATATTTAGTAACTTATGTTTAGGGATGTCAGCTGCAGTCCAGGAGTGGAGTTCAGGGAAAGGATTTTGGGATCTTTCTTGCCAATTACTTCAGAATGAAGTAGCATTGCCCACTGTGAAAGGATACTGGGCCTCTTTTCCCTCACCGTTTCAGTCACCTCTCATGGGTCATCCTTCCCACACCAGCATCCTCCTCCTCCTGACTTAGTGCTTTCACCATCATGTTCCAGACATAGACTTCGTCTTGCTTCTTCTTTTTGGCTCAGGGCTTTTGCAGGTCTGGTGCAAATGATGTTCTTACTTTCTGACAGGATTTCAAACTGTGAATTTTACCCTGTGCTTTGGAGACACACTTACTGGCATTTACTGGAGTGCCTTTTAGGAATCAATTCATCCAGTGTGTAGGCATCCAGGTCTGAACAGGGAAATGAGGGTCTGAATGCAGCATAGTGAGCTCAAAGAAACATGGGAAGTGTCCCTAGGTCTCTTTGTGGGATATGCTAATGTTGAGAGAAGCAGCTAACTTGCTCTGTGTTCTTGGCACATCAGTTTACCTTTCCAAAGGCTCTTTCACAAACAACAAAAGGTTCTCATTAACTGCTGCTCGGAATATGTCCACTGAATCAATGCCTGAATTGAAAATTAGTTTCTTAGCTGAAAGATTTTGATGAAGAACTTCTGCATTGCTCTAAATTTTCCCCTTTTGGTCGGAAAAATTCTAAAGCAGAATTGTTTGGCTTTCAGCCATGTTTAGCTTACAAGATTTTTGCTTTGCTAGATCTTTTTTCAGGAAAAGATCATTCTGAGCACCAATATTTACATAAGACATTTCAGAAACTAGCAATGAAAAATGATCTTGAAATGCAAGAAGCAGTGGTGTTATAACTGGGGACACCATCAAGAGAAGATTTGTAGGGAAAATAAAATTTTTCAGTATATCATCTTGTATAAATGAGAGGAAAAAAATGGGGATGTAAACCCCTCCTCAGACGTCACTAACTTACAGAAAGGTCCTAGCTGGTAATAAAGGGCAAAGAAGTATGCCTTCAACTTCTCCAGAATTGCTCTCCAGAGTCTCTAATTGCTCTCTTTCACACACAGAGACATACACAAACAAGTTTTAAAACCACTTATCTTGAACAGGTCTGCAATCTGCCAAATACCATGTTCTCTGAAAGGTTACAAAGGAACATGGGATTCCTCTTACCCCAACAAACTAACTGACTTTGACAGCTAAATTTCCCTTTAAATATGTTTAGAACTTCCTTTATATAGAAGTGCGAGTCATTCTGACAGACCTAATTTGTACTGAAAAATGAATGTGTTAAACTTATTAGCCATTCAGGTTAGAAAGACTGTAAACAGTAGACTGATGACATTTGCACTTGGTGTACTACACCCTGTGTGCCTAAAAGTGAAATTATGAGAGTCAGTGAAAGACGTGTTGAAGATTTGCTAGAAATTGTATCTTAATCCTTTTTTGCTCTTGACTTTATGTTTTCTTGATATTTCATTTTCTATAATGAGGAGAACACGTATGAGAAAATGGCCCTTTTTTAGCAACATTGTATTTATGGCAATTTATTCATATTTCCATCAGAACTAAACAACAGTTTATAGCAGTTTGTTTGAGCTAATAAAACACTGCATGACAGACTAAGAGATCTGTTTGAGTCTGAAGATCCATCAAGTGATACTTAAGGAGATGTTGAAGTTCCAACCTTTGTTTAGAGATCTTGATGGTATCTGTATCTGCCTTGGTTTCTGTGCTAAAAGCTTTCCTGACTTGTAAATAAAAATGAGTGGAAAGGACATGGTATTCACAAAGTCAAGTGTGATTTACTTGGGAAATCTCTCAGTCTCTCTTGTTCTCTGTAAGAAAAGCTCTCCAGAAGGTTAATTCAGAGGTGAAGCCGATCTCAGGTGTTCACTCACGATGTTTAGTGTTGTCGGATGAGCTCGGGGTGTGAGAGGACTCCTCAGTCCAGCCTGCACATGCCTCTGTGTTGGCTTGTCTGGGCAGAGCTGGCAGGTCCTCCAGGCAGGGGAACTCAGGCAGGAGTGTTCATGAGCATTCTCCAAGCTCTGAGTCTACTGGCTGTACTATTGGATCAGGCACTTAGGACTCAAGCATTGCTATGAGGGAGGATAGAGATCTCATTTGAACTGTGTGAGTCAGCTTTTGGCTTTGAGTGGTCCTCTAGATTACTAATAGGGACATATAAAACTGGAAAATTAAGTTTAAAAATGCTAGAATCGACCTCTCTGTGCCCTTCATAATCAAAGAGTGGACAAAAACATACAGTGTGAGGAGACGTGCTTGTGTGCTATGATCTTGTATGTCTTTGGAAACTGTTGTATAGCACTGTGGATCCAAATCAGCCATTGTTTCAGTAGGTCAGGCAGAATGTGGGAGCCACTAGCTAAAGTTGAGGCTGATCTTGTCAGTATACACTTTTCCCTGTCTCCTTTTTTCAGCAACTAGCAGTTCAAGAAGATTTAAGAAGCCTAAGCATAAAATGTAGAATTGAAAATATTTCAATTTCCTTCATATTTATTTTATGGAAAATTCTCTATTGCCAAACAATTGAAGTATGGTGAGTATGGGGAGATATCTGAAAATTAGAGATGTTTTAGGGGTTTGCTTAGGAATCATAGCCTTGTCACTGATTCTTGAAAAAATCTTCATAGCTCATCATCAAATCCAGCAAGTATATCCCTAATCAGGAAGGAAATGTCTGCTGAGATTATTTTCTAGTGCTATGCAGACCCTCTTCATTTCTCTTGATTGTGTCAGGAGTGTGAAAGAGAAGATAATGAGAATGATGATTCCCTGTCAAATAAAAGCACACTAGAACAAAAGAGGATTAGGGGTGTGTGAAAATGAACACTCATCTGATCTGAATGTGCCAATTCTATGAACCCTTGTATAGCTGACAGCTTTGTTGTGATGTACTCTGCAGAGGACTTTGTTTTTCTCCCTTTGCTGACAAATTTCGGCTGGGAATTTAATGAATTATTATATTCCATGGCAAATATTTGCTGCCCATGGAATGAATAGAGAAAACAAGTGACTCATTTGGAGCATTTCATCCTCTTCATGTGTGTGTGTGTGTGTGTGTGTGTGTGTGTGTGCTTTCAGAACTGTTCCATGTGTTGTACATCACCTTTGCCATCAGGCCATACTGCAGCTCTCCAAAGGCCTCGAGGATTAGGACTCCTGTAAAACCATGTATCAGAAAAAGATGCAATTTTATATACAGCAACAGTACAAGCACACAAAGCTCATGTAGAAGTACAAATGAATCCAAGTATTTTGGATATCTTTTGGATATGACTATCTTTTTTGGATAGAACTACAATAAATTATTAGTTTCATACTTTTATTATAGTGCATCAGAAAAGATAAATTAAAAGATAAATCCAAGTGAATTTCTGTGCTCTTGTTGCCCTGGGAATATAAAACTGATTTCATGTGGTGCAGCCTAAGATAGATTGTACCAGAAAGCAAAATGAAACCAAATATCCCACCCAATATCTAACAACCCTTAAAAGAACATTTCTAGAGTTGCAGATGCAGAGATTTAAAAAATAACAACATACCAGAATTAATGTCATCTGTGGTTTTCCATTCACTTTCTTGGGTTACAATATTGAATTAAATAGTTACATATGATTTTTCCCACTTTGCCAGGGGGGTGAATCAGACTTGTGTTGTGAAGGCATCTGTTGTCTGTTATATCTCCTGACTCATTTGTTGCACAAGTTGGAAGATGTGAGTTGAATGAGGCGGGGGAGAGTAGGGAGAAAGAGGTTGTTTGGTGGCTGGGGTAGGTGGATGTCACTCAGGAGAACTGGATTTCATCCCTGACTCTGACACAAAGATCATATGAGGAACTGCAAATATTTAAACTGGAATATCTTTTATCTAATTGTTATTTTCAGCCACGAAGAAGAAGATTGATCTTCCCATTGCAGAGATATAGATTTAAGTTCCTTCATGGACTTCCCTGTAACAACCAAGCTTTTTCTGGCCCTCCTGCTTTGTCCTTGCTCTAGAGAGCATATTAATGAGTCCCTTTGATTCCATGCCAGCACCTTGGCCTTTACCTTACAGGGTCTTTGGCACTTCCAAAGCACTTCCAAAGCTCAGGACAGGGCAGATGTTTTCCAGAGAGGTAAGGGCACAGACTGCATACTGCAACCAATGGAGGACCATCTAGCTCACCAGTCTCATGATCTTTTCCTCAAGTTTTGGGAAGCAAAAAAGATCAGATTTTGTTCATATTCAAGAGGATGGAGCTGATGTCCTCTTACCAGCAATGCCTTTCTGTTATCCTTGGTAAGCTCAATGCTTAGTAGATTGTATGGGAATGAACCTGGCTGCTGGATGTAACAGGGATGCTGCAAATTTCACACATGTACACTAAGAAGGGATGGGACGTAGTCAGGGAAGAGGTTGAACTGAAAGATTTTGAGCTTAGTTTGCAGATCTGAGGATGGTTGTGTTTGTCTTTTCTGCTCTTCAAGCAGAACACTTGTGCCTTGTTTTAGTCTCATGCTTAGCTCTCCAGTTAACATGGGAATCTCCGCAAATTCAGGTATGTCCCACTTGAGGATTTGTATCACAGTCTCACTCTTTCCCTTTCCCAAAAGTTTTCCCTCACCAAATATTCAGTCAGTGTTGGTCAGCCCACAAACTTCTTTCTCTGACCTTCATTCCTCTGCACTGGCATCCCTGCAATGGGGTTCTCCTCCCATCCTTGTGCACCCCTGAGCACAGTTTCTTTGCACACAAACAACCCCATCTCTTTCCTCAGCACGACTGTGGCCACTGCTTGGACCTATGGCACACCTAGGCTCTAGCCTCTATTCCTCTTCCAGGCTTCCCAGTGTGCTGTATTCTTCCCAGAACAGACTTGAGGACAGAATTTTTAGTGGGGCATGCAGCAATAGGACAAGGGGTAATGATTTTAAACGAAAAGAAGGCAGATTCAGACTAGATACATGGGAGTGACTTTTGAATGAGAGAGATACCCAGAGAAGCTATAGATGGCTCATCCTTGGGAACATTCAAAGTCAGGTTGGACAGGGCTCTGAGCCCAGTCTAGTTGAAGATGTCCCTGCTCATTGCAGGGGTTTGGACTGGATGGCCTGTAAAGCCCTGTCCAAACTATCCTGTGATTCTGTATTTTCATGGATTATTCCCAGTCTCTATTCCTTGGCAACACCTAGAATTAGGAGTTCTCCTTCAGAGAAATTCACATTTTTCCACATATTTCCTTTTCCTGACAGTCTTTGTTCTCCTCTTGTCCAACAGGAGGTAGGTATTTCCTTCTCTGTGATGCTCCGTTTCAGCAGTGGGTGGACTGAGAGTATAGGAGATATCAGTTCCCTGGGGCCAGATCCAGTGCCCAGACTGCTCTAGCTCCAGAAATGTGGGGACAACCATTACAAAGGAAAACTGATTTAATTCCTATAACCAATTCTGAAAAATACTATTAAAAAAAAAAAATTCTTTTTGCAATGATTATGAAGCACATATGATTCAGCATATACAGAAATTGTAAGGAGCTGGGACATGCTCAGTGAATACCGACTGCCTGCGGATTCTGGGTGTTAAATTTTGGCAAGTCTTTATGAAATATGTGCAAACTACTACTTGTCCAAGACCTGTACATTTTTAGGTTGTGTATGTATTTCACAGAGAATAAAAAATGAGTAAATGAGGTTTATTCTTAACAAAAGCCACACTCTTCCACCACACAAAGTTCCTGCAAAACACAGAATTCCAAGGCTTTTTAGCAACATTTTAAAAAACAATATTTAGCAGTTATTTTACTTTTTTTTCTTTAAAAAAAATTTGTTTTTAAGTCTTAGCAATTTTAAAAGAAATAAGGTATCATGAAAGATGAAAAGTGTGAAATCTCAAAAAATTTCTCCAAGCTTTGAATGAAAACCAAACAATACAATACAAAATAAAATAATAGGCAATCTTAGTTGGGACAAAAGGATAGATATGACGCTGAAGTACAAAAGGACCTGTTATGTATGTTCATGTCCATTATTGAGTCAAAAATTGTCTTGGAAGTCAATTAGACTCTCTCTAATGCTTCTGCTCAAGTAATCTGACTAAGACTATATGGGCATGCAGATACAAAAGCAAATGCCGTCCCCATTCTTCAGTGTCTCTATTTGGAGTCAGATCCTTATTGCCTTGTTCACTGAGGAGTAAAACACCTTAAAAGGAATGGAAAAAGTGAATATATGGTATGCTGCTGCGATCACCAAGCTGCAGTGGTGGTTCAGAGCCTCTTAATGGCAGCGCCTGGCTGTGTGCAGCCTTGTGGAGCAGTGGCACTGCCTCCTTGGCATGTGCAGCTGGGTTCTGGGAAGCCACAAATGGGGCCGTTCACATCTGTCTGGCCGTGAAGCTCATCTGAAAGGAAGAGGAGAGGGAGATCTCATAGCTCTACCACTAAGTAATTTTTGTTATGGAAACTAGTTTTAATTTGTTCCATACGAATCTTGGGAAAACGAAACATTCAAGAAGTTTATCATAATTCTAGTCTAGATAAACAGCTCAATAAAGAATGGAAAATATGTATTTTGTCAGAAGGCACCACTAAAAATATTCACATATGGCAATAATTTCCTCAGGATTCAACAAAGGGTTGGCTCAGGAGCCTTCTCCTGTAGATACAGATCAGATTTATCACTGCGGTAATGTCACCTGACTTGTACAATGTTTAAGCTATGAGTCAGTAGAGCAGAAAGACATAGATCCCCAGCATGTACAGTATTTATCCTCTCCTTTTCCACTCACTGGCGCTGATTTTGTTTTTAACATTATTAAGGAGTGATTCTTCATAGCTAAGGTTACAAATGAGTTTGTCTTAAAAGTTTGTTTTGGCTTCTTCCTACGACCTACCCTGCCACTCCAATGCTACAGGACTTTGGATACCATAATCCCAAATGAGAACAAGATAATCCATCTTTTCAAAATGTGAATCAAATGGAAGGCTTGCTGGATTCCATTTCTCAGAAAATGAAAGTGCTCCCACACCAGAAAAAGAAGTCGTCTTTGTTTTGTGGCTTTGTCCATCTTCAGGGAATTAGCAGAGACTTGCTTTATTTCTCTGTGGGATATTCTGGATGTTTCCCCATCATCCTGAAAAGAGACCTCCTGTTTTACTCATCACAATTTAAAGACAGACATTGGCTAGAATAAGAAATAAAAACAATTAAAAAAAAATGTCACTGTTAGTTCTTTGTAATGGATGAGCTGAACAGACTGTGGATTTGAGCTCTTAAAGCCTGCAGGGCAGTGATGTAGAGACAGACACAGAATTTCTTCTACATGAAGAAGATGATAAACTTAATAAAAAATGTAAATAACTAAACAAGAACTTTCAACCTGAGGACACTAAAGTTGCAGACTCCTCTGTTGAGCCAGTGTGACTCTGTATGTGTTGTGCCCAGCGTGTTAATGCCAGGAGCAGCAGGGAGCTGGAGGAGGAACAGGGCAGAGCAGCAGCTGGATCCTTCAGGGTCCACATCTGCCAGTCAGGGACCCCTAACTCCCTTTCAGCACCTGCCTGCTCCTGACACATACCCATGGCAGCATCCTTCTGCTTTCTCCACTGAAAGAGACTGCCAAGTGTGAGGATAGCACACGGCCTTCCTCCACCATGTCCTTCCTAGGCAGGATTGAAAAATTCTCAAATCATAGACTGAAGTGCCTCATTGCTAGGAAGATGTGGAATTGAGAAACTTCAAATCTTTCTCTTTTGTTGCTGTTGTATTTCCTTTCACCTAGGACTACCTGTAACAGGCAGTTTGAGAAGCAATTATTTTCTGATGTATCAATTTTTAAACAAAAACTTGGTAGAAGTTGTGGGAGCTTAATACACATACATCTTATCTGTTATGTACATAAAAATTGGCTATTGTGGTAGACAACACATGAGTAGCTTTGTACCGGACTGGTTTCCCTGAACAACAATGGAGAGCATCCAAATTCAGTTTAATGTTTAAATGTTTTGGTGCAGTTCAGTATATTACTGTTACAAGATGCAGAGATCTCAGTCTAGGCTTGCAAAGAGTAGGGTTTTTGTATCTGAGGGTTGCTCAATCAGCATAACCATCACATGCACCCCTAACTCTTCCACTGGCAGACTGACATACCTGGTACATGCCCCACTTACCAGGTGCAGTTCACAGGCAGCCTGTGCATAAAGTCACAGAAAATTAGGGCAGAAAGTATTTCAGGAAATCGTATATTCCAGCCTCCCAGTCCTAGATCACCAATACATTTGACACTTGTGAATTATTAAAGTGACCTGTTTCTAAAGATACATCACAGCACTCCCAGGCAGTCCATTACACCAGGCTCATAATTTTTTTCTTGCTTCTTCTTTGCAATGTCATTTAAGCTCATTATGCTGTTTTCTTTCCCACCTCTAGACACAGAGAAAAGAATACTCCTTCCTCTTTGCAGCTGCTTTTCCGTGTTTGAACACAGCTGTTCTGAGGCTACTCACCCTCATTTCCAGTCTATGCAACTACATTTTTTTCATTCTTACCTGGTAAGCCTGGTAGGCAAGGTCTGACACACACTTTCTGATGAAGGTAGTAGGTCTTGAAGTAGATTAAAAACCTTGGACATTAGTTAAAAAGAAAATAACGTGGGAACACCATTGTGATGGGGTCAGCTGGACACTTGCTCAACCAGAAAACATGTTGACTACTTCAGATGTAACAGAATAATTTGTGTCAAATGAGGCAGCACTACAGATTTTTAGCCCAGAAAGTGCTATCCTACAGTAGGAGGGTTCCCTTTGCAGAAGTGGGAAATGGACACTAACATCAACATTAGAGTTGAAACCAGTACAGCTGAACAATATCACAAGATAGACCAATACAAGGCTTGTAACTGTCTTAAAATAGTGAGCTTTAGAAATGAGGAAGCATTATTAACTACTCTTCCTTGCCTTTGGTTTGTGAGCCTGCAGGAATAACATTTCCAAGATATCTCCTGGAAGCCTCTGCGAAAGAGACTGAAAACTGAGATACTTGTCTAATCACTTGGCTCTAGAAATAGAGTCCTTGGGAGAACACCAAATGTTGTAATTACATTACTAGCATAGGTGTCATAACATTTTGTTTCTTTCTGCGTGGAAAATGAGAAATTTGCAGTTGTTGATGAGTTCTTGGATAGGAAAAAGGTGATTCACACAGGAGCCTGAACAGTCTTTTCTCAAACATCAAGGCTGAATCATCCCTACTTGCTGTGATGGATTTCAGATTGTTGAAACAATTGTTTGACATGACGCCAGTTCACATTGCAACACTCTCTGCCATACACAGCAGGCCCAGGGGCATCTTAAGATTTGTCTAGGCATAGAATCAGCAGAATCTAAGCTGGGCTGAAACATCAGATGGAAACGAATCCTCTGAGGGATGTTCCGGCTTATCCTTAACTTCCACCAAGTGAGATGTCACTTCACTGTGAGCTGTCAGAACCATCAATAGTTAATATGCCAAATATCAGATAACCATTAGTGAGAATTTGTGGGCATTCACACTGGCATATCAGATTGCTGCAGCACTGACTTAAAAAGATGTTTTGCTTGCTATTGATTAGAATTTGGAAGAGAGAGAAATACTCAAGACAGTGCTACAATTATGTGTGATGGATCTCAAAGTAGCTCAAATATTTACTTAATACATGATAATTTAAATGAATTAGACATTAGTTTATAATTGCAATCAAAATGTGTTTTCCCTAAGACTTTAGCTGTTCTAATGATTCTTTAAGTGTAAAGAAAAGCCTGCTGCTTGATTGAAACATGTCCAAAAGACATCACAGCTGACAGGAACTTGAATTGGTCTTCTGCATTCATTTCTGATAGCAGAGGCAACATAATCTAACAGCAGATGTTAAGCAGGCAACATTTCTCTTTTGCTCCTAGGAGCAGCTGACAAGAATCTGTAGCCTAACTTAAAACAAATAAACAAACAACCACCACCACTACAGTGGTCCAATTAAAAGTGGCTTACTTCTTTGTAGAAAAATATAATTTAAAAACTCAGCAGGGGCAATTAACTTGTCCTGATAATTTGCAGAAGTGAGTCCTTAGGTATTTTGCATTGTTTGACTCATTTTAATGTTTCTGTTCTCTCTATTCTATTATCCTTGCTTTACCATTCTGTTTAACTGTTCCAAAATGATCTACAGTTCCTGAAGCTAAGGACCCCTGACAATGTTTTTTCCCTTTTTGGCAGGAATATATGATCCTTTTTTACCTCAAGAGCCTCCTGTAAGACTCTTTGAGCTTGAGTACAAATCTCTATTTATCTCCCAATTGTACAATGATATATTTATAATTTATCTCCTGTAAAATGAGTTTATTTCTAAAGGGGGGATTAAAACCTCTTGTCCCAGTCCTGGTTTACCCCAATAACCAGAACAGTCTATGGCCTAATGGTTAGAGATTTTAGCTGTCAGCAGAAGATTTTGCCTTCATCTTAAGATAAGTGTCTGCACCAGTGTTTACTTGTGCAAGAAGAGTCTAACTTCAATCATAGTCTGTGGAAAGACTATTAGTGCTATTAGAGAAGCTTAAAGAGAAATTTAGATGCCCAGCTACTACCTGCCTGCTATAGGGTGCACAGAATAACTCTGCTGGGTATACTAGCTAGTGCTCCCTTTGTACTCTCCAGTGGCTACAAAGGGAACTTAGGCACCTCTAGCAGACATCTGCTTTCATTTAGGTGTCCCATGCTTGAGTAGAACTCCTTCTGGAAGGCTCCAGTCTGTATTTTGGACAAGACATCCACTACCACTTGAAATCCTCTAGAATATATATCCATAACATCGATATGGACTTAGAAGACATCATGCAGGCCATATTAGAGAACTCCATCTTTTTGGAGTAACAGCGGCAGTGGCAACAGGCCAGGTAGGCAGCACTGTATGTCCATGTTTGGGCATATGAACTGAGCAGGAAGGATGGGATTTCATCACCCAGATGTAACTACCCACCACTTTTTGAAACATCTTTTGACATTCCAGGGATGAGATGAAAACACTTGTGGGAGACATACATCCTTCTGCAGGTATGGATAAAACCATGGCTTAAACTCATAAAGTGTTACTAGATGCCAATGTCCAGGGAATCAAGTCCTAGTCTGAGAGCTGATTTAGGTAGGTTAGTCCCAGTGTAATTCCCACATGGAGAAGGGAGAACTGTAGCCAGGTTTCCAAGGTCCCCACCCAGAATGCATTTCTTCAGTCCCAAGAGAGGGGTTTACACACAGTCCTCTCAGCATGTCCTACAGAGCTGTTTGCAGAGGCTCCCGTTGAGGGCCAGCTTTGTGTGGAGCCTTTTCTTAAGCATGATTTGTCATCATCTGCTCTGTGGAGTACACAGAGGCATCCAATCTTGGTTCTCTTTTGATTCTGAGATTCAAGAAAAGTGAGGCTTTTTTGTTTAGTTACTTATTTATTTACTGCTTAGGATGTAGCTTGATCTTTCTGGTGTCCCAAGCACAGGCACAGAATTACTGCATTAACACAGCCACAGTTAATTATTATGAATAGGAGACACCACGGTACATGAGCCACAATGAGCTTGTACATGGAACAGAGCACACTTCTAGGACCAGGAGATCAAACCCTGGTTTTGAGTCCATACCAGAAGTGGTGCTGATTTAATTTACAGTAGATTAAACATCTGACTTTGGTTAATATTTTGTAATTATTAACAGAATCCTGAGTATCTTTCAATTGCTGCAAAGTATTAATTAGCAATTAGTTCATTAGTCAAGACCAGAGTAATAGTCACTATAGGGTACAGGCAGGTTTTTTAATATTTTTCTCAACTAAGATGACAGAGGCAGAGCCTTTGTACCTGTTCCTTATTTCTTGGGCCTGGTTCAACACCTTCAGAATATGAGTTTTTTCTTGCAGCTAAAACCAATTTTTCCTCACTTAAAAATATTTGAAAGAATGCAATTGGACTTTGGTTGCAATTGCAGCAAAACATTTTTATTTAGGAAAATTCAAACATTATAAATAATCTAAAACAGATTTCAGTTTTCACATTAAAAATTAAAATCAAATAAAAGAAAAAAGCATCTGGCAGATATATAAAAATCTTGAAGTAATTTACACTCTTCCTCCAGGTCCTAAGCAGAAGAAAAATCCAGCTTTTTCCTGGCTCCTTCTTCATGTTTTCAAGATGTCAGAATTTCCTCTTCCCTTCAGTTGCAATAAAAGACTTTGAGCCTCTGAGCAGCATTGAGCCCAGGCCAGGATCGTTAATGATGCTGGCCTTCCTAGAAATCTCCTTCCTTTGTGAACTGGATAATGTCTGAGCACAGAGTAGCCATGGGCAGCACGTGCTCAGTTGGCAAAATCCTTCAGTTATGGGTTTGTGCTTCTGTCCTGGGTGATGCCTTTAGGTGCATCGCCCTTACGAGTTCCTGCAGGAGCACTGGATCATTACTTTTTCTCTTAGCTTACCCACTGCACTGGAGCCACAATTTACAGCCCATAATGCCTGCACTTTGGTAATGGAATGACCCAGACACATTAAATATTATTATTATTACTGTAGAGCATGACCACATGAATAAACTCAGAAAACACCCTCTTCATTGCACCGTGACAGATCATGCATTTTGGATGATTTCTGCACCCCAAAATCATTGTCTGTAAAAAAAATTATGATGGCCATGATGACCAATAGCCATACAGTGAGCTATTCATTAAAATGCCTTGCTTCATTACTCCACTACATACCTTCATGAAATTCCACTCAAAAAACACTCAGACAACCACCTAAACAAGGGTTGTACCCAAATCAGCAAAGCCTGTTTAAAATCTATGGCTCACAGTAGATCCTCAGAGCATGATGGTATTTGGGATGGTATTTATGCTTCATTTAGCTCTGCATTTTGTTCTCCAGGAGATTCTAATGAGCATATTCAGGATTCAACACATTCCCTTCCAGGAAGGAGTGATGTCAAGATAAGAAAATGTTAATATTCATGAAAAAACAATGTCCAGGCTGGCCTCTTTAAGCAGCAAGCCTCATGTTGCTTTCCTGACCATACTGCTGATCTTGATTTAAGGGATCAATTTAAAATATTTAAACTTTGACTGTAAGTTGGATAAAAATATCTTTGCTTCCCAAAGCTGTTCTAAGATAGCCATTATCACAACTGAAAGTTATAATTAAGAAATTTTGATTAGGATGATGGCCTGAAAAAGCAAGGGGTTTGCACTGTTCTACATCTCTTTCTTTGCCTGTAGAGACAGTACTGACCAGTGATTTATTCCATTAAACCTATCTGAGGCATTATTGTTTAGAAATGATAAATTTCTATACATTGTACTCTAGCACACTGGTCATACATAAAACCTAGATTATTTTCCACTACCAGTAACAGTAATGCTCATCAAATGAGCAGTGAGCGTTGTAAGTTCTCATTCACTCAGAATGTCCTCATGAACCAAATAAAGCCCTGCCTATCTTGAGAGTGAGTTCAAACAAATTTGTACACATCTACATAAAAAACCAATCCTCTCCTTATAATGGTAGTCACATAAAGGAAGTGTTTAGGTTTATCACCACCAACAAGAAATACTTTGCTGAAAGTATCATCACGGGCTTTTCATGGAGAAGCCTAATTCATTGTGGTTTCAGGGATGAATATTTGAAATGAAATGGCATAAAAATGGCAAAATACCCTTCCCTCCCTTTCTTCTTCAAATTTACATCTAGAAATTTCTATGGTTAGGTCTTCATGTGAATTTTGAGTAAGAGTACAGCCAAAACCTCTGATAAAAAAATGCAAGTAGGTTTTCAGCGACTTTATTCAAATTAATTTAGTAGAAATCTGGGTTAGGGTATATCAGACCACTGAAAGGACATGTGAGAGTCACGGGGAAAAAAATCCACTAATTAAAAGCCTGATTTAAGGAACATTCTTAATCTAAATGTCAGTAGTAAGAATTCTGAGCCTAAGGTTACACATATGTTCGTGTGTCTGGTTGAATCAGGACTTTGAGTTTATATTTATAGAACTGAATCTCAGTAATTTTTTGCCATCTTTTTGTACAGTAATAAATAGCCACTTAAACTGATATTCTCTCCAGTCTCCATATAAATGTCAAAACATTTTTCTTGCAGACTATAGAAAAGTCATGAATATTAAGAAGTTACCCAATTCCTAAATGATGCCCAAACCAAATACCTGTGAAACTAGCAGTGGTCAGACACCTAATTGATTGTGTTGTTATGGTCAATGCTGTCTGCCTTTGTGACATATCATTTACATGGATGATTTTGTAAGAACTAATCCCTGTGAATCAAAATGAGATGACTAACTAATATTAATTTTTGTTTAGTTAGGCTAAGGTGATCTCACATACTCCAATTCTATTGCTGTAAGTACCGATGATAAAATAAACCCAGTGCAGATAGTGACAGAGGCATTTTCAGAATGCTCTCCTTTGGAAAGGCAGAAACATTTTTGGTTTATTTTTTATTCTGGTCATATCTGTCATATCAGTAGAGATGATGCAGCAAAACTAATATTCCTACTCATTTCATTTCTGCACTCTAATATTTGGCCATGACTCCCTAGCTAACTCCTACAGCAAGGGATTCCCAGCTGGTCTCTCAGTGAAGCACAAAATTATTTAGTTGTTATGGTGTGATCAGACTGGGTATATTTAGTCTGACATAGCTAAAGGCAAAATTATATGAAGGTCAGGAGAATATTAACAAAGGTTTGGAAAATGAAAAGTCACGTGAACTCTTGGACAGTCAAAATTGTAAGGATTCCATGATTCAGCACATTTTAAATCATACTCAAGCTTTCATACCACTGATTTACTTTTCCCTTTACTTTTCTGACTGGAGCCTGAAGCACATAATCTACTGGATTAAATAGCTCTTGGTTTGCTTAGTGGTTCAATCATTTGGAGTTTTTAAACTCTGGAAGATTAAAACTGCAGAAAATCACCAGCTTCAATTTCCCACCTCTGTTTCTCCAGGTGGATAGAATTTTCAAGAACTGAAATCTTGTAATTGTTTGAAAGATCGTCCCAATTTCCATTTTAGGTGCACTCCTGGATAGTGTATACATGCTGTTAACCCCTTGCTTGAGAGAAGTAAGTTCTAGCAGTAACAACATAAACCCTAAACATCACAGGTGTGTTAGGATTCCAGAAGCTGGGACCTGTGCTCCTTGCAGTGCTGTAGCGCCTTTGAAGTTACCATATGACTTGCACCACCCTCAGTAGTCCCACCCAGTAGACAGACCATCACTACACAGGAAAACCAAAATGGGCTTATGACCTGAATGAAGTCCAAATTACTTGTCATCAAGCCACATAAAATGTCGTGGCTCACTGAGATCTCTGGAAAACATGTTCACATGACAATTATAGTCCAGTAAAAGTGCCACCCTTCCCAGCAGACAGGCAAAGGACTGGATGGACATTGTCTTGAATTGCTCCTTCAATTGCTTCAACAATTGTTTCAATTGTTGATACTGGTTTGCCAGTCAATAAGACCTTCTTTCAATAGAGTACTGGAAGTCTGGAGAGAATAAGATTGTCAGGGCATCCATGTCTCTTCCTCTGATAAATTACATTTTTGAATAAAACCTGTGTGATGAAGAAAAACAGCTACTAATTCAAGTTGTCTCTGAACCAACATTAAAGAAATGTTCCTTTTGTGCAGAATAGCTTGATCTGATGTCTGACTGCAGGAATCCTCTTCAAAATCCCCTCTGTGAGAGAGAGCCCTTACAGCCAGGGTCTCAGCCTCCCATGGCACCTACAACCTGCAGCCTCAGGGCACAGCAGGTCTGGTTCACACAACTCTTCTCCCCAGGGCTTTTCTTCAGAGGCTTCTTCATTGAGTAGAGACCAGAATGACCACAAATGCATCAAAATCAGAACACATTTTAGCTATACTTATTTAAGCTAGCTTCCTGTTCATAATTTGACAAAACAATTTTTTAAAGAACAAGAGTCCAGCAGCACCCAAGCTGTAAGGACATATATTTGCTTCTTAATTATTTTCTGAAGTGCCAAAATACTTGTGAAGCGATGCGCATAGTTTCATAATTTAAAAATAGTGAATAAACCATATAGCCAGTTTAGCAGAACAGGAGCATGGTATGAGGGAGAGGGGGTAGAGAGAAATGTACTGATCATGATGCATCTTTCTTGTTGATAGAAGCTGGCTAGCGATACCAAGTAGACATATGTGTGGATAAATGGTTAGCATCAACATATTTCACTAGTACTTAATTGACATATCATTATCTAGGCTTCTTTGCTGCTAGGGATGGGTCCTCTTGGAAAGAATTTCTATTTTTCTTCGTGCTACCTATTAGAGAAGAGGAAAGACGAGTCATTTGGCACCTTAGTCGTTTCCAAATACATGAACAGCTCAGCCTTCCCATTCAACCAGGGAGTGAGAAGGGGCAAGAGAAGGGAAAGTTATGAGGCAGAAAGTGGAAAGTCGGTAAGGGGTGGAAAAAATGACTTAGCTTAACGGATGTGGTAGAAAAGAGAAAGAAAAGAATTTCTCTAAGAAAAGAGAGGAAACAAAAGGTTTGAAATAATTTAATGTTAGAGTTTTCTATTGTAATTTCAGTAAGGTATTCAGATGCCATGGAGATGAGTACAGCTGAAATATCCAAGCACTCTGAGACAGAATATATTCAAACAAAAAGGATAATTAAAATAGTGCTTATTTAGAAGAGGAATAATGTCTCAGTTCCAATGCAAATGAGCATAGTTAAAGGATCACTTGCCTTTTTATGAAAATGAATACTGAAAGTTTGATGAGAAACTTGGGAGAGAAACATTCTGGAAGTCGAAGCAAATGCAATCTCTATATGCAAATGAAATAAATTAATTTTAGCAGCCATGTATGAGTAAATGAGAAAATCAATGATTTTCAAAATCTAGTAATTTGATAGCCATTAGTCTCATTAGACTTCCTTTTTAAAGCTTAATTATTCAAAAATACAACCCGATTGAAGTGTGGCTTAAAAAGGACACATTCTTAAATTAATTACAGTAATGATTTTCCCTGCAGCATGAGGCTATAGTGCCAGTACACAGCATTGTAGATAGAAATATGGGTTTTTTTTCCTGTATTTTGATGAAGAGCATCAAATCTCTGCAGATCATCTTAACACCTATGAAGAAGCATGTGAGTCAACCCACTGAAGCCCATGGAAGATGTATTATTTTTTGGACTTTATGTTGATCAAGTCCTTGATTCCAGGGCGAGTTTTGATGAAGAGCCCAAGCTGAGCAGAGAGGTGACCCTGTGCAGAGAGCTGGCCAAGCAGCACAGCACCCCAAGGCCTGTGAATCCAGACACTGGCTTGCAGGGAAGGGGGGTGGGGGGGGTGTCACCTCTTCTCAGCTCTCTCTGGGGCAGGAATTCCTGCTCATCACCTTCATACTAATCTCCTGGCAGCAGCATTACCCAGGAAATGGTGCTGTGACATTTGTGCTATTCGTCAATCTGAAGAAGGTTTAAACAGATTATGACTGTAAATTTGGTGGTTTTGAGAATTGTCTGTGAACTTGATGAGCTATAAAGACGTCTTCAGTCCTAAATAGCATACATTTCCCTCCCTTTGTTAACCATTCAAGACTGAATTTACTATTTGCACACTTTCCATCTATAAAGAGAATGCCTCTTTTCTGAGTGTGAGGTGCTGGTCTGGTTTAGCTGAGTTTGTCCCATTGAAGTCAGACACAGGCTAAAACAGACTGCCAGTCAGTCATGGGCCTTGGCCTTTGCTAACTCCAAACTGTGCCAGTACACAGCTGGAAATTGTTTGGATGAATTCTGCCCAGCTCAGGATAAAATTATGCCAAGGCATTTTAAAAATTTGCCAGCATTTACAGTGAAGTTCATATTCTCAGGACACACCTTGGCACACTTTCATTTATTAGTGCTGATGAACTTTACTAAATAAATTATTACCAAACTTTTAAAATTCATTTCTCATAGGAAGAAGTGTAACTATCCAGGTTCCTAGCTACATTGCTCCACTCTGTGTGAAGATATGCCCTAAGGCATTTCTGAGGACCATGTTATGATAACTCACTCCACTGCTGCAACACTTGCCTATTGCCCCTCCTCTGTCTTCTTCCACTCTTTGCAGGTCTCCCCTGACTTCCCTCCTCCACTCTCACCTCCTACTCAAAATAATCAAGACACAAGGAAGATGTACTTTTAGAGGCCAATTAAACACAGCAGGGCACCAACTGAGATGAGGAGCTGCAGTGAGTGAATTTAAATCAAGCTGCAGTTTCTGAGAGATGGTCTCTGTACCACCACTGGAATATTTGTTAACAGTGGCAAAGGCTTCAGGCAGATCTGCACATCACCAGGGAGGCTAAGCCTTACTCAGATCACTGTGTGACCCAGAAGTGTGAGTTTAAACAAAAAAGGAAAAAATGTTTAAGTTCTAGCTTGCAAATCACAAACATGTCTGCAAAACTTTGTACTGAAATCTTCCATGTGACAGCAAATCAGGAGCAAAAGAGAAAGAGTCACAGTTGGCTAAATCACAATGTTCACGTTTATATAACGTATGATTGGAACAGCTCAGGATTGCAGAGGATTTAAAAAATAATTCTCTTTTATGTAAGGCAGCTACTTTTCAGCAGTGGCATTACCATCTCACGTCTGTACTCTCTGCTTGGCAGAGGCAATTTTCAGACACTATTCCACTGAAGCAGCGATAATGCAAAAAAATAAGGAATCAGCACAGCCCTACACATTTTATTCTGGTCACAATTTTGAAGACAGCCAAAATTTCGTCCCTTGCCATCGAACATCTCCCCCAGCTCCACTTGCCCATTCTTCCCCTGCAGAGCCCTTGATCTCCCGTGGTGTGAGGCAGACCAGGAGAGCTGTGTGCCCACATGTGCCGCTGCTGCCCCTGACCCTGGCTTGAACCCCTGCTGCTGCCTGGCTGCTGGCCAAGGGACCAGCTCTCATCTGCCCCTGGCCTTTGGGGCCAAGGCTTCATCTGTGCACAGCAGAGCTGTAGGATAGCTTAGGAGAGGAAGTATATAATTATTGGCTGTCTCTGCAGCACAGAGCTAGGAAATAAAAGATCTTATTTTCCTAAATATCATCAGGTCAGCAGGCCAGAGGAACACCCTTCAGGGTTGTTCATGATGCCTTATTGCATTGAATACAGTGGGAATTTTGCTTTTGTCTTCTGTGCCAGCAAGCTGAGAAACCGAACAGACATGGGATTCTCCAAATTAGTGTCTCAGTTTGCTTGACTCTGTCTCGTGGTGAAGGATGTTTTATGTATTACATGTCCTGCACTGCCCATACAGAGACACATTTACAGTGGCCTGCAGATGAGACAATGGCTTCCTCAGACAAACCAGAGAAAATGAAATTGTAGTGGCATCTCTTTTCCTGTCTCCTGTGATGTTTACAGGGGTCATGGCAAGGGAATGTATTTCCAGAACATGGACTGTTCCAGAGCCCTATGTACAGATGCCACCAGGAGGCTGTGCCAGTGCATGAGGAAAGTCACAGCAGGACTTTAATCAGACACAGCAGAGCACAGAGCACTTTGCAAAATGTCCTAAAGACTGAGCATGTGTCTCTGTTAGTGCCCTACCTGGCAATAATAGCAGCAGAAGGATTTCAAGGTTCTGCCTCTTTCCACAACTCCGCCCTTAATAAATGATTAAACTCTACACTTACTATTAAGTGCTGGTGGAATTTAAATAGGTTGCAGTGCCCAAGCTTGGCTTCTCCTCCTTTTTGGAAGCAGGGCTTAAGACAAGCTTATAAAACCTGAAGAAATACAGCTGTGACTAATTCTTGGCTGCAGCTGGAAGGAAGAGAGAGGGAAGGCATAAAGGGCAAAAAGGGTTTTCTTGAGCACTCATGCTGCCCTGGCTTCTGTCTGCTTATCCTGTTGATACTAGACAAAGTGACTGCACAGCCCATTCCAACAAGGTCTACAGAGAACCTCAGGTACATGGCCTAAGAGTTATATGAACTAATAATATAAATCATAAAATTAAGTACTATGATTTCATTCTGCAAATAATTTGGAGACATAGTTTAAAGGAAAGACAGAACACAAAGAAAAATTGTATTGCTTGGAATAATTCTTTATGAGCTTTTTGTACTTTAATATGATATAAAATTCATATTAATAGGTGCCATTTTTATGAAGAAATTTATAGTCAAAATATGGCAACTTCCCTGCTGTAAGAAAGCTAAATTTGATGATTTCATTTTTTTTTTATTTGCATGGATATTGTGGTGTGAAGCAGTGAACTATTTAAACTTGAGACATTTATAACATATGCTCTTTTATTAGCCACTTTGTTCATGATCAGTTTTTCTGTGGCATCAGTAAAAAAATGTGGTGTCTGTCCATGGGCCAAAATGACATCTGTACTTTTTCACTTGCATCAGCTGAAGAATGTGTAGCCTAGAGACACAATTAATGCTAGGCTGGCCTCTTCCCCAGATTAGTGGTCTCCTATGCCTAGCTTTATATACCATATGTGAATGGTCAAATTAGTCCCACTTGGGTCACACTTTCCTTGATCACTTCAAGAACTAACTCCACAACAGTGAGTGTTTGTAGAGATGTAATTTTCCATGACGGAACTGGTATTTACCTACAGAGGGATTTTTCTGTTAAACATTCTGTGTGAGATGTTGGGACATAAAAACACCAAGATATATTTATTAGTAAAAAAAAAATCTATCGAGATTTAATATCCTTTCTGAGACAAAAACTCAAAGTGCAAAGGCTGCTGCTATTTTCCTTCTTTGCCCAGGGCTTTTTTTGTGAAAAAGTATCCTAAACCATATTTGCATGCAGATATGGGAAGTAACCAGCTTTCTTGATTGTGGCTTCAGCAGGGTTCCTCAAAGGACAAGACCACAAGTCTGCTACCTGGACTAAAAGGACGCTGCCAGGACAAAAAAATTAAAAGCAGTTAGGTGTACAGAGATTACTGGGGAAGTGGAAAATCCTGATGTTTTCCTGAGTAAGGGATTTTTTCCACTCTTGTTATTTCAACCCCTGGCAACTCTGCTACGGGACTGAGAATTAGAAAGTAGGGGAACATAGTGGGCCATTAGCTAAGTCTACAATCTCATGGGAATGTTACTATATATCAGCAAAACAGAAAAAGGAGCATACTATAATCATTTAAGCTGGTAAAAGGCTTCTAAGACCAAGTCCAACCATCAACTCAACACTGCCAAGCCCACCAGTAAACCGTGTCCCCAAGTGCCACACCTACACATCTTCAGGGATGGTGATTCCACCCCTTCCCTGGGCAACCTGTTCCAATGCTTGATAGCCTTTCAGTGAATAAGTTTTTGCTAATATCTAATATAAACCTCCCTTGGTGTAATTTGAAATGATTTCCTCTTGTCCTGCCTCTCATTATTTGGGAGAAAAACCTGATTCTCATCTGCTTACAGCTTCTTTCCAGGCAGTTGTAGAGAGCGATAAAGTCTCCCCCAAACCTCTGTTCCTCCAGGATAAACACTCCCAGCTCCCTCATCTGCTCCTCATTGGGCTTGTGCTCCAGACCCTTGACCAGCCTTGTTGCCCTTCCCTGGACATTCTCCAGCCCCTCAATATCTTGTTGTGAGGGGCCCAGAACTGGACACAGGATCTGAGGTGTGTCCTCACCAGTGCCAGGTACAGGGGTGCAAGCACTGCCCTGGTCCTGCTGGCCCCACTATTTTTGATATAAGATGGGATACCACAGGCCTTCTTGACCACTTGGGAACACTCTGGCTCAAGTGTAATAAGGATGATAGGACATGAAAGAAAACAGAAGTTGAGATTTTCCTAATTTGTACATTAGAACTCAATTTGTGTTTTCCTTCTTGTCCACTTTGCCTCTGAACTGGAATTTGTGGCCACTTGTGATGTGCCTTGGTTGAAAGTGACTGAAGAGATTAAGCTACAAAGAAATGTTGCATATTTATGTTTCATTATTTTGTTTATGTGCTAAGATGCACAGGCTTTCCTGCAATTCACATAAAAATTTCAGTATAATGTTTTGAGGGAGCCTTAGGTATGTTATTTTCATCACATATTTTAGAAAATAATTTAGAAAACATTTAGAAAAAAGCACACAAATTAATCAAGATATGTTTCCATTTTTGTTTTCAGACTTTAAAATTTAAAGGCATAAAAAAATTTAAAAATGTACTGTACACAGAATCAAAATATTACTATTGTACTAAAGAATAAAAATATTTTTTAAAAATCAAATCTTTGAAATGGTTTAAGGAAGCTACATAAATATTAAAAATCCTGTATAATAATGATATTTGTTTATTAATTTATGTTATTATTACAGGGTGTGTGTAGTGGAGGTATTGTTTTGTGTATTTAGAATACAATTTAATGTCTTAAAGTCTGGATTGTTTTCCAGGAGAATTTCTGACTTCCTTAGTTTTTGATAACTCAGCAATGGGATAGCTGAAACATATGATTAACACTTTTCAATCTTAAGTGTTTTTATGTAGTCCTAAGGTAGATTTTTACCTTGATGATATGTGTATGTTATTATATATGAATTTATAACTCTTCTGTTTATTATTAAAAAAATATAATAAAGGAACAATTATTTGAAGACCACTGTCCTGTGTCAAAACACCATCATTTTCACAAGCACTAAAAAGCAGTACACGTTGGTGGAGCATGGTATTAAGTCTGGGACATAAACTGATATACTGATCAGAGGCAACTAGAAATCTGTTTTGAGGTAGAATCATGAGGATGGTAGAAAATGAGAAATATTAAGAGGAAAACCATGGAAAAAGTTATTTCTTCAAGGTCCATCACTTAGAACAGGTCCTGTAATGTTAGATAAAAACAACAGAAACCTTCCCTCCAAAATTCAAAGGAAGACATGAACTTCTTTTTTTATTTTGCACCACCCATGTCCTTACAGATTAACGTTAAATAGGTTTGTCTCTAGAGAGGGAAAGATAGCTACATGACCAAATCACTGCCTTATGCTCTTGTTTTTTCCTATGATCAGTTCAATCATGTATTTATTCACCAAAGTCATTAGAACTGCAATGGTAATCAGAAAGAGGAAATGGTCTCCATCTATCATCCAGTTTCTAACAAGAAGAGGTAACAGACCAATTTAGTTACAGTGCATTAATGCTTATTACTGCCCTAATGAAGATTTGTGTTGCTTTCCCAAGAACCTTGAAGATAATCTTCGATTTCCTCTCAGCTTTCAAAGGAACACCAGTTTTCACATGACTTCAGCCTGCTGGAGCAAACAAAGAAATATTACTCTGACCATTATAGGCCATAGTTTCAACAGGGAAATTAATATGAAAAACACAAGGTAAAATCTAGTTATTACTGTGGCTAAATCCTGTGAGTTTGGCAAACACTGACTGACTCAATCCCTTTGATTGTGCCCAGACCTTTCTCCTAGCAGCTGTATCTATACAGCTAACATATGGCTAGTATTAAACCATTGCCTATGAAACTATTATCACATATTCAAGTCTATGTTACTGTGATATATTATAGTAACCATATGGCCATTGCACATCTTGCCTAAGCTAGATTTCTACATAACCAGGCTCAGTATTATTTCAAGTACCTTCATTCTTACAGTGTAACGCTCAGGCTGCAATGGGAAATCCCAAATGATCTTGGCTGATGACTTTTTGTGATGTGTCACATGCTGTTACAACTTACACATCTCATAGTGAATACTGTTTGGGAACAGGCTCTCCTTTGAACAGTGTTTGCTGTGTTTATCCTGTCCTGGTGAGATTAAGTCCCAAGGGAGCTGCTTTCAGGGCTGATTTCATGTCCCAGAAAGAAAGGTATGCCACAAAACCTGCTTTTCTGGTGTTCCATGTGACTGCTGTCTTGGGGCTGGACACAGTTAACATGCAGACAAGGGACTGAACTTTGGCTTACAAATGTGGGCGTTAGCTCTCTCTGCCCTTTCTAAACAGTGGGTTCAGGTTTTCTCTCTAGTTCTGCCTCCAATAGAACTGGGTGTTTGAACAAACTGAACACCTTTTCAAATATCTTGTTCTATCAGACAGCCTCAAATGTCTGAGGCTCCCAACACACAAGAAGTTACTTTCTTTAGTCTTGTTTAAGCATCTGTTAGGATGAAGGACAAATTTGTCCTTTGTAATTACGTGACATTTGGACATAAAGAATTCTAAAGAAAGGAAGTACCTTAGTAGACTTAGGAACATTTAAATGCATCCTTAGGAAAGACCAACTTGAGTGTTATTTGAAGAGCTTTAATTTTGTTGGCAAGGCTACTGGGAACTAAGAAAGCCCTTTACACTTGGAAACAAGCTTGCCAGACCATTTCCTTTGCGTATCTTGTTCTGCAGAAGTAATAGAATATTCCATTCCTGCATGTTTTAATAACGCCAAGGGAAAAGGTGTATGTAGAGTTAAGGAAAGCAGCTAGCTTTCTGACCAGCCTGTTTCTTCCTGTTCCCATGGTTTATGTGTAACAGTGATGACACACAATTCCTCCTTCCTGGGGAAAAGATACCTGTCACAAAGAGAAGTTCTGAAATCTCTGAAAGATTGACCTCTTTTACGGGTAATGGCTTGGCAGGTATTTGTTTCAATTTTTAGATATGTGACTTGAAAAAAATAAAATGGGCTGTAGGGATTTGACCATCACTCTATTTTACATCTGCTTTCATCAGCATAGCTCCATGACCTTGATTCATGTTGGCATGAATGAAAAGAGAATTAGGCTCTGAGTTTCTGTTTTACTATGCAGGAAAACTAACATTATTGTAAAGAGCAGAAGTTTAAGAATACTGTGGTGTATATCTATATGGGGATATAGATCAGTGACTTGGATTAACATATGGCAGTCAATTCAGTGCCCAGTAGTAGGTATTTGAAGAATAAAGAACTTAATTGTGAACAGCTGTTTCCACACACTTAATAAAGTGTGCACGGCCAGTTCAAGCTCTATAAAGTATAAAACATAGTTTTGTAAAACACATACTGGGACCATGCACATTTTTCAGAGCATGCATCAGCAATTCTGACTGTTAAGCCTTGTCTATCTTTTGATTTAAGAGGCAGATCTCTGTAAATATTTTTCTTGTTTTTTTTTTTCTTAGTGTGACAGGCTTGGATGACCCCCTAATATTTGTAAAAAACATGGCTATTATGTAAAAGGAGCACTAAGTTATTATTGTTATAGGTGTCTTTCCATCTCAACTAGTCTGTTTTGTGACATTAAATGGAGGAAAAGATAGTAGCTTTAGGAATGGCTTTATTTCAGCTTAGATTACTGCTTCAGAACTATGAAGAACGTTGGTATCTCAGGGAAGTTGGGAGAAATCAGCAATTAATAGTATCTAGTTAATCTGCAACCTATCAGCAGGAACTGGGAGTCCTGGGAACTAGAAATGACCCACAGATGTCATGCATTCAGCTGTGAATCCCATGCTTTACTTTGGAATTAACAAACTGAAGCGTGTGGCCAGCCAGGGAGGTTTGAAGGGTCTTTTGGCTCTGAGAAACTAATGTCTTTTCATTCTTGTTTTGAGTGCAGGAGTCAAGAGGCTGAACTAAGGCCTATTTCCACCACTGTATGTGCTCTAGAATTGTGTCTCTGCCTCCAGTGGGTCTCAGCTCTGGTCCTGCAGGGTGGTCACATACACTTCTTGTTTCAGATGAGCCCCTCTGATGTTGTAGGTCAATACTGAAAGCTGATACACATTTTTGAATCACTTTTTGAATGCAAAGAGCAGAAGTTATTCTACCAGTTCCTTCAGAGGCCAAGGACTTTGAGGTCTGACTTTAGCTTGTTCAGGGCAGAAGTGGAGAAATTCTGCAATGGATTAAACAATCAGAGAAATCTGGGTGAGAGGAGGCAGCTTTATAGAATAGGTTGTGCTACAAGTTTGAAAGGTATTTTGAGAAATAACGTGATTTAGCAGAGGTTTGACAAAAGTAGACTAAACCCAAACTTCAGCAATAGGTTTCATAGCAGGAATTTCCACCCATTGAAATAAATCCAATATAGAGAGGACCTTCCTTAAAGTTTCCACATCACTGAAATGCAAAAACATTAGTTTACATGAATGCATAGGGTTCTGCCAGTCAGCACCTAGCTTATACATGAAAAATGAAATAATAATAATAAAAAATCAATTAAGCATGGACAAATGAAGATCAAAAGGATTTTAAACAGTCTATAAATCTCCTCTGTTCACTCACCAGTATCCATCCTCCTATTTCTTCATTTTGCTTTTAAGCCCAGAAGAATAAACTTGCATATCCAATATAAATAAATGAATAAACAAAGTAGGAAAGTTTTTTTTTTTCTTGTTATTTGAGTTCAGCTCTCATATGCATCTTGTTCAATGTCTAAGCAACTACTGCTAAATGAATATAATACTAGCAAGTACAAAGTCAAGCAAGGTCAGCAACATTGAAGGACAATTACTTGTTGACATTTCTTAGTTAAGTGGTCACGTGCACGCCTCTTGAGCTCAATTATCTTTTACTTTAGACTTTTGGATGCAATTTATCGTGTTTATTTTTAATAACAGATGAGAAAACTCTCCCGGTTTCCTGCTCTTGATCTCTTTATGCAGGTTTTCAAGAAGGTTGAGCTTCTCAGAGCTGCTTTCTAGTGAGGCCAAAGGGCTCCCAGCTGCCGCCCGTCTCCGGAGGGGACGTGGCACTAGAGGGCGATGCCGACACGCACTTTTGTCAGTCTGTCTCCATTTGTTAGAAAGCAAAACCAGAGGAGTTACAGATTAATTAGAAAGTTCTTGAAAGAAGGGTGTGCTACTGATCTGCCATTCCTTACCTGCTGTTCTTATACGTTCTCTCAGGATTCTGCTTATTAAATTTTTGTACCCTAATTTTTGTCCTGTGGTAGTTCTCCACATTCCTCCTTTCCTGCAATTATCACTTTTTGCCCTTCAGCCTTCCAGTGATCAGAAATCTGTTTCCAACTCCTAAACAACAATATTCTTCTCAGGAGTCTTCCTTCTCTCTTCCAGCCCTTGCTCTTTGCTTTGGCCTTTTCCTGATCTTATTCATTATTCATCCATCCTTCTGTCTTGTATCCTGACTCAGCCTGCACTAAAAAAAAAAAAAAAAAGCAATAGCCATGAAGATAAGCAAATAAGAGTAGAAGGTATATGTGCATCGTATGTGCTAGTGATTGAGACTGAGGAAAGAAGAGGCTGTATCCTGGTCTTTGTGCCTAAAGTATCCATCCATGGTGCAGTACACAAATAATTCATGAGCAGGTACCGAGTTACGCTTTACTCTAACCTGGGTAAGAGTTGCAATCACTAAACCTCACCATCATGTAGCAAAACTCCTTCAGGAGGAGTGGAGCATCCTTAACTCGTTCAGTGGTGATCTGAGGAGCAGGTAAAAACAGCTTGACCTCTGTCTGAGGGAGGCTGAAGCCTGGACTGTTCACTGCCTAGCTGCTAAGGTTGCTATATGAAATTGGATGGGGTCATAGGAGACCATGGATAAGCCTCAACTGGCAGTGAACTGAGGATCCTGAACTCCAGAGAAGATATCAGAATACCCTGCATGGGCTTTCCCCATCTACCATTTCAGGGCTGCTCTGTTCATGCAATGTTCACTGTCTAGGGCAGATGGGATGGAGGAAATTGTTTTCTCTGCTGTGTGCAGGCAGCTGCCAGAGGTGGTTGAGAGGCAGGAGTGATTTGTGCCTGTGATTTGCGATAGGAAGCTGTGCCCCTGGCTCTGTGCGGCAAGCTCTGGTGCTAGCAGCTTTCTCCTTTTGAGGTTGCCAGCTTTTCCTTGTTTTGCAAGCACCACATCCCATGAGAAATGTTGTAAACTGTGTTGGTTAGGGCATGTGGGATTAGTTGTGGGTTAGGCTGCTCACAAGGAAATTTTGTTGTGATGCATATAGGCAGAGAGAGAGCTGTCACTCAGTCATCTGCTTCAGTCCACACAGCTTTTATTATTGTCCTACGGCTTCTCAAACCTAGAACTCTAATGACTTGGAAAAACATCCTGGATTTTTTACTTGAGAACGCTTTCCTCTTTACAGAAGATTCAGGATTATTAAAGGGAAAAGGCAGTCTGTCTGTAGATCTGTCATCCAACCTGCAATATTCTTTCTCTAGAAACAGACATGCCACACATCCCCTACAGGTGACTCCAGGCCAGACATTGTCTCTATCCTCATAACTTCATAAAGCTGCTTGAAAGAATGTGAGAAGGGAAAAAAGTAGAGTAATGAGAGGGGTGGGGAAAAGCACCACTCTAAGCCACCACAATTTTTTAAGATCATGCTGAAAACTGCATCAATGAACATCACTGTCATGCTAATGGATGATTCATTTTGCATTTTTTTTTTTATGCATACCACCAAATGTCCCCACTTGGTCATGTCGTGCTGCCCTCTCGGGGCCTTACAGACATGTCTCAGTTACCATGAAGACAAAAACAAATGACACAATGCTCCCAAACTCAGTGAGACTGTAATGTGGACAGTACTCAAAAGCATCCATTTTTAAGTTATTAAGGTGACAAATATTTCCTCCTCCTCCAGAAAAAGCAATCTGTCACCTCATCACTGCAGGATGTGATTCCAACTGTATTTCCCTGGAAATGACATGATGACAGGAGGGTATGTGGTGGAGAATGAGAAGGTATTATACAGACTCACATTCGAATTCATTATCAGACAGTGAGACTGATGACTCAGAGTTAGAGAAAATGAAACAACCAAAGATCATGTCTCAGTCAGTGCTCATAACAAACTTGAATTCCCATTTGCACAGCTCATATACATGGGAATTACATTGCATGCTTAGAACCAAATTGCATATGCTGTTTCTACTCAGTCACACAACAAATAATGTATTAGGAGTGCATTTTAATGCACTGTATTATCATACAGCTTGAAATGCTGTCTTCTGTTAATGTGCCTTTCAAAGTGTGCATATGAGTATGTTCTCACTTACTCCCCCCTCACTGCTCCGGTTAGCATAAGGAGGTCTTTTACCTAAGGGGCCAGATTGAACAGAATTTGGGAATCAAGGAGTCCAGTAGAAGCAATGGATCAATATCATATTTCAAGCTGAAGGTTTAAATCCCTTCTTTGGCATTGGAAAATTATCTAATATACAAGCAGATTTCAGAATCTGGGCCACAGGCCCTGCCAAGACAGCATCACATGCTCTCTATTTGGCCTTATCCTCCAAAGAGATCCAGGCCCTTCAATAACTGCAGAACAGTGATCTCAGAACTGACCAGCCCAACCAGACCTGCTTTGACAGTACAGTGCCTTTGCTGTGATGACTCATTAGTTCTGCACTTGCTAAGTACCAAAGAACTCCAGAATGTGCTGCATCATTAGCTAATTTTTTTGGTCATTGATAGTAAAAACAAAACATGACAAAAATATCTGCACTGTGTTTTCAGTGATTGGAAAAGTGAAAACCAACCACGTCCCCAGCTGTGCATCTGTTCGTCAGATTGAGCCAAACAAAACTATGTTTTGAAGTTCAGCCTTCTCTTGCCATACCTTCTCGTGGAAAACCTAGGAGTCACCGAGGGGTTATCTTACATTCTATTCAGCTATTTTCAACAGCCATTCATCCTCTCCTTCCCACAAAGTGTTTGGAACAAATAATGCCTCATATGCCCAGAGAGAGATGTTGAGAGCCATGCAGGCCTTTTTGAGCTGTAAGATGCTGAGTAAGTGATGGAGGTAATTTCTTGCAGCCTGCGGGGTGAAGACGGTCGTCTGCCACCACCTTCCCGAAAGTGTCTCTGGGGCAGAAGGCGTTTGGGCAGACACAGGCACAACTTCTCAATCACACACACACACACTCACATGATAACTTACTGGCAAGAAGAGATGAGAGGGTCATCTGTGTAGAGTTCCAGTGTGGTCTATCCCCTCACTGAAGGGATCCAGGGATGAAAAACCAAGAACGCAAGAGGGCCCAGGTTCAAGTATAGGGCAAAGGGGGCAGAGCAAAGCATCAGGGTCCAATGGGCTGAGGGCACAGGGGCAGTACAAAGGTGGGGCCAAGGGTAACACCAATAGGGAATGCCAGTGTGGAATTGCAGGTGTTCAGGGACCAATGGGGAACTGGGGAGTGAAGAACAGTCTGGAACATGAACCTATAAGGGTGAAAAGGGCAGAGAAAGTGAACTGCACAATGGGAAGAACAGAACTGTAGTAAATTAACATAAACGTTCAGGGCACCATGGGGTGCCTTTTGTCTTACCCCATCTTCTGAGGAATGCCCAGAGCCTACACTCTACCTTTCCAGGGATGCACCATTGACCCTTCTCCAACAGGCTCATGGTCCTCCACAGTCGCTCTCATGTCATTCTGTGCAAGTGCTTCTTATGATGGTCCTTCAGTGGCGCTCTCCCCAGAATTGTGCTGTTTTTGTGTTCCTTTCCCTTTCCTCTTCTTCCTAGGAATGATGGATGAATTCACACAGACACTTCTGTGTTATGTCTGTGCACTGTATTCTCTTCTTATCACCGTGTATTAGAATTTCCATGTGGCTCAGAGGTAAATTAAAAAGCATTTCAGAGATGCAAAATAAACTGTGCCAGGACCTGTTTTCTAGCTGAAAAGCCAATAGGCTTGTCTTGTAAATTTGACCATTTTGGAGTCTGAATGTATGTTCATCATCTCTGGCTGTTAAATAGCTTGGCTGTTAAATTGGACTTGGTATGAATTTTGTTATTCCATCATTCATGTTATTAATGATCAAAAGTGATATGCTAAAAGAAGTGGTGGTTTCCATTAAGATTGTGTTGTACTAGTGTTTACAAGACAGAGGCTTGAGATAATTGTTTCTCTTTTTGGCTTTGTTTGAAGGTTTTTGATGATGTGGACAGAGTTTAGATATTTGATGTATGCTAGGAAAATAGCAAAGAGAACCACATCAAAGGATAAGAGAGAAACTTGGTTGTTCCAAAGATTACCATAGACATTGGTATCATTGAACAGTTAGAAGGCACCTTAAAAAAGCACCTGACTGTAGAAATTTTAATAATAATAATATTCCATTGTATGCTCTAAAATCTGTAAATCAAGAACACTTTTGCAAAACAAACATGACACGGTTCTACTGAGAACATTGATGTCACAGTTTAAATTCTCAAATATTCTTTTCCATATTATTTAAATAATTTATTTTAGCCTGGGTCCTCCCAGGGCATACAGGAAATACTAGTTATTCTAGACACAGTGGAATGACAACTTTATTGTAAAATCTTTCTGCGGTCAAGGTCTCACCCTAGAATAAAACTGGATTTCTGCAATTCCTAAACTGTTATTTAAGCAGATGACCTCTCAAAAAGGTAATTCATCATGAAGTGACCTGAGTAGAGCACAGTCAACCTATTGTGTATGTCAGCCAGTTTCCTAATATAGTATTCTCTCATTATTTATATTCTTTTCATAATAAGAATGCTAGTCTTTGTCTGCATTATGTAGTGCTTGATTCTGGAATAATAAAGAATTAGCCTTAAACTTTATTCTAGGGGTAGAGCTGCCAAATTAATTTATATAATCTACTACTTGAGTGCATTGAATGCCTCAATATGCAATATCAGAATATCCTTCAGAAGGAGAGCATGCACAGGTAACATAGAACCTGCTAGGCACTATATTCTTCTCATTTCTTCTTGTGTACTAGTTTCTATTTATGTGGATATCATATCATGGTGGCACATACTGGCCCTGACCTTTAGGGAATAAATAAATAAATAAATTTCAAACATGGTTGCAGAATTTACTTGAATGAAGAATGGTAAATATTGAATATTACTGGGAAATCCACTTTAATGCATTGAAGAAAAACTTCCAACAAAGATAGCCTGTTGACTGTATATAATATTTTCTTTCCCACAGGCTGAAACATATGGGGTTTAACTGCTACACTAGGAACAACACATCCATACTGCACATATGGCACAATGATGTGAGCAACACTGAGCTAGGACACCATCAAGAAAGATGTAGAGTGGTTTCAGTTAAACATGAACACACAGGGATGTGAACAGCAGGGCAAAAATATCAGATGTTTGGATAGAAACTGCTATGAGAAGGCAATGTCTTTGCTGGCCCTCAATTGTATTAAATACAAGATGAAGGGCAAGAGCTCTGATGGACCTTGTCTTGGTACTGACCAGGGCAGATCCTATTCCTGAGTGACTGGAGAAACAACATAAAGGAGGATGCAAAGCAAGGTCCACTCTGGGAGTTGTGGCAATTACTGCTTGAACAAGTTGCTGAATTCAGGCCTGTGATTCTGGCAAAGATGACATGGACAATTTGTTCTTCTGCAGTAACATGTTCAAGCAAGGGAGCTTGATGGCCATTAATTAATGGGAAACCATCTTTGAGTGAATGAATGTTTCTGAATGGGGACAGGAAAGAAAATTCCTCTAACTTTGAAAAAAAAATGAGTCAGAAGTAAGGTAGACTTTTCTGCAGGAATTGAAAAGTGTTTTGCAGAAGGAGAGCATCTATTCTCCAGCACTGATGCTGATCTGTTGAACAAGTTTAGGGAAGTTTAGGGAAGTCAAGTAGGGTGGCATTTCATCTACCTCAGCTCTCTTGTCTGTGCAAGAACAGGGCCATCAAGTGAAGCCACAAAAAGAAGGATTCAGAAGAAGCAGAAAGCGATGGTTTGTTAAGGTATTTGGGGAAGTTCTGGTTGTTTAAAACATGTGTAAATGTAGAGGAGGAATGAGCAAATTAACAGAAGAGAAGTTACTTCAAAATGCTTATAAATGCATGCCATGAAAATGTTTATTGAAAGCAGAAAATTCAACTGGTTTTGCATCTGCATGGGCAACAGAAAGATGTTGTCAGGTGTATCTGATGAGTGAGAGAGGGGATGAAACGGGGCAAAGAGGACTCCTGTGGTCCTGGGAGGCCTGGAAAACCAAAAACCTCTGTTCAGGTGAGCACACTGGTCTTCATGGACACCTTCATTGTTTGTGGGAATGGTTGGTTGCTAAGAGGTCTAAAACATGGCCTCAGGAGTTGGCCAGTGCATGCAATCATTTTCCACATCTTCCACATACTTCTCCTTGAGTATGTGTGGTTTTGACTAGTACTTTGGGAATTCTGCTAAATTTACCAATGGATCATATAAAGTAGAATTAGGTTACCTATCTGCCATAGAATTCACATAATAGATAAATCTTATGATGCCTGATTTAGAGATGCTCTGATTTTCCCTCCTTCTTAGGCTATAATTCTATAAACTTAATTACACATCCCCTGTCTTTAAGAAGTGAATGCACAGGAGAGCCGAACACTGTATTTTTGATCTGATAGATTTGATTACAAGAAGAAAGATTTAGGTACAAGTGATTGATTTTTCAAAGATGCAGGTGAGTCTGAGCTGAAACTGTTAATGAATTTTAATCGAGATAAATCAGTTACATCTTACTAGTGTTTCTAAATTTCTTTTTTGGAATACGCACAAAATAAAGAAATGCTACAAATATCCAGCTTTTTATTTTAACATTAAAAAATCCCAAACAAAAAGAACCAAACTCTAGCAGACCCCTTATGTCCCTCTCTTTAAAAAATGAAATAAAATGCCACTTTTTTTTTACTCTAAAAACTCATTCTGCCGGTATCTCCTTTGCACCCACACAGCTGATGGAATGTAATGTGCTAGAGATCCTTAAATAGTGTTAACTTAAATATCTAGAGTGACATGAAAGGCACCTGCAACATGAAAGGCAACTTTAATATTTTTCCCCCAAGACTTGCATGTGCAAAGGAAAAGAAAAAAGTGATTTATTTAACCTGGAACAGAATATTTCTTGGAAGACTGATAATTTTTAACAGAGAGCTCAAGATAGCTCAGATTTTGCCTCTCAACTGTAGAGTGCCAGTGTAAAGGTAGTTAAGGTCAAAGTTTAATGACCATACTGATTCATCACCAAATGTTTGTTTACCATCCTTAGAAGAAGATTGTGTCTGTTCTTGACAAGTCATGCCACTTAAATGCACATTTTTCTTTCCTCCCAGAAATTTACTCCATCCACTAATGAGCTATTAATCAGAAATCAGTGCAGCAGTGTAAGTCTGTGGGGGATGAGATGAAGATCTCTGGAGACACCTTTCATCCCATTTTACTTCTTTTATGGGGCCTCAGCTTCTTTTATAACAGCTCATTATTTAATAGCCACTGTCACTTTAGCCTGGAAGTTCAAAATACCTGTAAATTGCTTGACACAGTTGATCTGTCACAGAAGAGGAAGGCTACAATAAAATATGATAATAAATTAATAATCAATAATAGCTGACAAGGTTTCTTCTTGCTCTCCCCTGTAATACAGCTTGTGTAGTTGGGCCATTGGAGGGTTTGTGTCTCACAACAGAGAGCTGTAGTTTTGGGATTTTCTCCTAAAATGACCTGTAAAGACATTTTTCATGTCAGCTCAAACACTCAGAGTATTATTTCATAGCTTTAACCTCTCTGTAGTTAGGTTCAAATGAGAAGACCCAAAAAGGTGAGAAATTCTCTCTTTTTTTTTTTACAACTTAGGAACCTGGTTACAACTGCTTGAACATCAAAGGTATTTTTACTGTAATTGACATAACTTTTAGGCAATCTGCAGACAGTTAATAACTTTTAGTATGTAAGGGGGTAATTTTCCTAAGGAGGCAATGAAAAGACATCTCAGCACATTCTCTTTTAGTCTCACCCAAAATGTAGAACAGGTCAGTGATTTCTGGTTAGTGTCCTGCTTACAACTACCTTCCTTTTTTTGTCTGAATACAGGAAATGTCCACTCCTGATTGCGGTCTTAGGATCTAATGATGATACAGAAGTGAAGCAAGGACTTTTTATGCGGGCTCAAGAAAGAGCCTGAATTACTTTGTGCCTATCCCTTGCTATCCCAAAGCAGTCTTGAGGTCAGCCTGGGAGTCTGGGCAAGGTTGCCAGTTCAGTATTTCCCAAATGGCACGAATACACAAAACTTCTTTGGATATGTGAGTTTAAATCAATTTCTCTTTATCACTGAAGCATCTAGCACAATATTAAGTAGCGTGACAAATATCTGTTGCATAGACTTCATTTCCTCTCTCTGATTTGTTTTGCACTCATCAGTGCCTAAACTGTATTAACTAAACAGCCTCAGATTTCCTATTCTGCTTTCTTTATTCAAAGAGCTGTAGGCATGCTGGATGCTGCATACCTACCTGTCACTGTCATGTCTTGGAATGATAAACACTGCTGTTTTCCAGCAGATGTAGGGATAGCAGTTAAGGAGTGGGATAATGACTTATGAAGCATCAAGATGCTAACAGAGACCTTCAACACTGGCTCTGCCTCTTTCAAGCTCCCATGGATGCTTTGTTTCAAAGAAGTGGCATTAGAGCTTTCCTTTGCTTTAGTGTTGTGTTCCACATGGTGTGAGTGATTCCCGTGTGTGAATTCAAGTATATCGCCAGAACAACTGGATCACAGAATGGCTCTGTGGAAATATTTCCCTGTAAGATTTGAAATGTCTTATTTATTGCCCTACAAATAAGGATTCAACACTGTTCCTCAGATTCCAGTAAAATCATTGAAAGCCTCCTGTATAGGAGTGCTATGTGTTTCCATATGGGGAGGAATACTTCACCATCAAATGGTCTGATCAAGAGGACTTCTGTTGCTAGGAAAGGTGTCTAAGCCAGATGATTTCAGTTGCTGCTGCCAATTAATGGGGGCTGCAAACACATTGAAAGTGATGGTAATGGCAATAAATGAGATTAAAGCTGAGCAAGCTCAGAGGTGGTTTTTTTTGCCAAGACAAGTTTATGGTGGGTGGTAGAACATAGAGGGTTTTTTAAAAAGCACTGTTGTTTGCATATGTGCCTCCTATATTAAAACCAGAAACTCTCCAATCTTATGATAAATTTTTTGAAAAGTCAAAAGCAGAGAATATGTTAGAAGTGGGTCTGACTGAAGGCTTCAGAAGCAATGGCACCATGGTTCTCTAAATGTATGCACTGCTGTTTTTCTCTGCCTTGAATTACTTAATCAATTAAAATGTTAGTGTGCATGATACAGTTTGTTCAAGTAATTTGCGCTGAGTTAAGAAAATCTTCAGCTTTATTGTAATAATTAATGCAAAGAAGAGACATTATTTTGTTGAACATTTTCTTTATGCTGGGAATACTTAATAAGTCATTAAATAATATCAGTGCTATTAAGAGCACATTGATGTTATCTGACCACCATATGTGGGTTTCTGCTGGAAACATTGCATGTTTGTAGAGAAGTTGAAGGAATTGCAGGCACCCTGTGGTGCTCCTCAGCTTAAGCAAGCTAAGGTGTAGACTTGTCCAAATGGACGCCCAGTCAAATGCTGAATTCCAAGCACATTCCCCACATTTGCAGATGTAGATACTTTGAGTGCTCCTAGAGAGAGCTAGAACCTCTGTGATTCTCTAAGCATCTAAGACAAGACCCAAGATAACGAACTGAACTGAACAAGACCCTGTTCTCTGGCTTCAAGGCCACATAGCACAGGGTAGCCATGCTTATGCCATTAAAGATTCTAATTCCTTTTCCTCTCCCGACTGAAATAACAACTCAGCTACTGGAAAGGTTTCAGTTGCATGCCTTAAACAAGGGTGAAAGACCACTAACTGTCTGAAAATGTGGCAGAGTCATGCCAACAAACAATAAGGAAGGATTTTTGGATTCTGTTGTTCATACTCATGCCCTAGCACTGTTTCCATTACAGCCTTAACTTGAATTAGGAGGACCACATCCCACCTGATTAATACAAAGAGTCGCACCTCTCTGAGTCACCATGTAATAGATTATGAGTTTCTTTGTGTTACATTTGCTTGTAACTTCAGAAAGTTAATGTTTCAGAAAATTGTCTATACTGCAGCTGCACTGGTAGCTGATCAAAATACCCCCAAAGAAGTGGCAGTTTTAGGATGCTGCTGCTCCTATAGGGCAGCAAGACCACACTTCTGTGCTTTCTTTGGCTCTTGATTTTTCCCACAAGTGACTCTGAGACTTATCACATGCTGCTTCTCTGCTCAGTTTAAACTTTATTATGAATTATGAGACATTATGAAGCCTCATTCTGCTCTTTTTAATTTCACCTGATGCATTTCTTCTTCCAGCTGCCTTTCTAATAAAATCCCCCAATAACCCTCCTGACATTTATAAAAAAAAGAAGCAAATGAAATGTTCTGGCTTATTTATGACCATTCACTCTGTGCTGGTCCATTGCCATTCCTTGCAGGGTTGTGTGTGAATTTAACTGTACACTACTCAAGAGTAGTGTATTTAGACAGCTACTCACCCTCTGCTGAACTTAAAACTGCAGTGTTAGAATCTGGGTTGCAGCCACACAGAAAATTTGGCCCATAACACTGTTTTAGAGTGAAAGATGATGTTTAGAGAGCAATGCTGAGACATTGGACTGCCTTCTATATATCCAAAACCCAGTTTTACAAACTACAGAACTTTTATTATTTGAAATTACTCCAGCCAGGAGTTACATTATTGATGACATAACTTCAACACAGACAGTGGCTTGAACATTCCCAGCTGGAGTTCCTACTCCCAGCAGTCAGATGTGAGGCTATGTAAAGATGATAATCACCTCCTGACTGCTGACTTTTCCTGTCCACTTAGTAAAGTATCTTCCTGCAGGGCCTGAGTTAAAACCCATGTGAAGTTTATGGGACACTTCGTACTGATGCTTTTGAATGTTGCATCACTTTATTTTTTTATCCAGACCATCTTAAGGTGTATTTTTCAACTAATTATCAAGAGCCTTTACCTAAAGCCACAGCTGGAGTGACAGAAGCAGCCAAATAACCACAATGACATATTTTGTACCACTGACTACGAGTACTACTTTGGCCATAGGTCATGACTCATTGGAGTCATGTGAAACCTGCCACAGTATGTACAGTTTACCACAAGTATGAGGACTTCAGGTTTTAATTTCTTTGGCTAGCAGGCTTCAGCTGCTCCCACAGCGAGTTCCATGGCATCCAGTGGAACCTTGGAAATCTCAGCATCCAAGTCAGCTCTTCCAGGAATCAAACAAATTGTTCCAGGGAGTCTAAGTATTTGACCATGAAACAAGTCCCACTCTCCACTTAACTGAGGCTAGACGCTCAGAATGTTTGTACCTTTTGACTGTGTTCCACATAATAGGCCATATTAAGCTTACTGCTTTGAAAAAATTTCCTTCTGAAGTCTGCCTGTGTTCTGGGAAGCTCTTTTTGCAAGTCTCTGTATGGCAAAGCAGTAACAGAGGGAATAGGACCCTGCAAAATACAAGTCAAATGAATTACATCCAGATTGCTTAATGCCTTTGAGAAGTCACCACAGAGGAAATCATATATTTTAAGCTAGTGTGAGAGATTGTAAAGGAAAACACATTGCTTACATTGCATTTATATGCTGTCTGCTATACTGCATGACAGTCTTTAATGTAAGAATGAATATGAAAGTTTTCCTTTAGTCACAGCAGCCTTCATTGTTCATGCCTAAAGTCCAATGACTGAAGCCCTCAAGAAAATGTCATAATCACAGCATGCCTGTTTATGCATCATGGAATTATGTCTGGTATGTATCATGTTTTTAGGGTGAAATTGCATATCAGTACTGGACATCAGAAAGAATGAATAGACAAAGATTTCAAAATGTGATCCCCAGTACAAAAAAGACAGGAACCTCTTTGAGTATGTGCAGAGAAGGGCAAAGAAAATGGTCAGAGGGCTGGACTACCTCTCCTATGAGGAAAGGCTGAGAGAGCTGGGTTTGTTCAGTCTGGAGGAGAGAGGGTTCTGTGGAGACATTGTTTTGACCTGTTAATATTAAAGAGAGCTTAAAAGAAAGATGAAGAGGTACTTTTTATATTGAGACCAGGTCAAAAGGGAATGGTTTTAAATTGAAAGAGAGAAAATTTAGATCTGAGATAAGGAAGAACTTTTTTACTGTGAAGGTTTTAAGACGCTGGAACAGGTTGCCAGAGAAACTGTGGATGCCCCATCCCTGGAAGTGTTTAAGGTCAAGTTGTGCGGGGGTTTGAGCAACTTGGTCTAGTGGAAGATGTCCTTGCCCACCACTAGACCAGGAGACTGTCTAGATGATCATAAATGTTCCTGCAAACCCATACCATTCTATAAAATGTACATGGCTTGGCTGAAATGATCATATTGCTGCTGATCAAACCGTATTAGTTTACATCCCATTATTCCTCTTATCTTTTCATTTCTTTGTTTCATTCAGAGTATTTGAGACTTTTCTATTAGGTCTTCTTTATATAGCAGTTAGTGCAATAGGGCCAATTCTAAGTAAGACTGAAAAACATTATTAATAGTAATTTTTGTGTAAGACAAGGTTTTGAAGTAGTTACCCTTGACTCTGTTTGGAAATGCAGGAGGAAAGTTCTTGTCCTTAGTAGAATGTCTGCAGTCACTGGCCAGCTATGAACATTTCAGTCACACTGGATGGGATTCATCTCACCTAGTCTAGAGCCATGCTGCAATTATAAATACATCATGCAAGCTGGTTATGTAAGCTACATCTATTCCAGTACATAAATTGAAACCGGCGGGTTTTTATTTGTCAGTATTGGGACGCATCCCTAACTAGCTCCTGAAATACACTCAGACTTTGTTTTGGAGAGTGCTGGCTGACCCAGGTCAAAATTACACCAGGGATCGTGCTGAAAGTTATACAGTATGGACAACTGCATGCCAGAGGATGAACACATACACTGACTTATTAATATCAAAGTAACTGGGGATATCGGAGTGAGATGAGCACTTCTAGAGGTTAATTCATTCCATCTATTCATAGCTGTTTACAGCAGAAGGAATTAAGCTGTCATTAGAGGCATTTGTGCTGGTGGGGGTGAGGCCTTATGGAGGACCTTAAATGCTCAGTTTAGCTTACAAACATAAATTTCTGTCCATTGTTTCATATGGATAGATGGAGTATTTAGTGTTGTCTGCTGAAGTTTGACAAATATAGCACATAGCAGCTCCACACCCTTCTGCAGCAGCACCTGCCAGACAAACAACTAATATCCAGCGGTTCTAGAAGCGTATTTTGGGAAAGAGACTAGTGCTCCTCATGAAAACGGCAGTTCTGGCATGAGATGAGGTCTGTGCTTAGCAGCAGTCGTAAGGTAAAGATAGGCACAACACACAGAGAACACTGCAAAGGGGGTAATATCAAAAGGAGACATAAGTTAGATTCAGTCTTCAAATGTCGTATTATATATATGTAACATGCTAACTGAAAAACTGCAGAATTAGTGTGAAGTGATGGACTGCACGACTGCATAGAAGTGGGTGTGCATGCAAAGGTTTACTTTTTTTTTAGTGTAAATGTGTTTTATTTCACTCTTGGTGAGTTGCATGTGGATATCTGCACTGTATAATTTACTCATGTGTTTTGCATTCCTCTGTGATATCAAATAAATTCTTTGGTCAACTCCTATAAACAGTGCTTGAATCATAAATGAATCAGACATCTCAGATGGTCATTAAGCTTCTGCCTGTGGAAATATGAACGTTTTATATTTGCTGGCATGTGGAAAAGGTCATTATTTATTCTTCCTAGCCAGATAGATGTATGAAATTTTACTTGTTGGAATGATTCCTTGGCATTTCCTAATATCATGGAACATGCTAAGTATTTCTTTTTTTAACAGAAGACAAAAAGGGAATATGACTATGTTGCAAATGTTAGTTGGAAACAATTTGAAAGAGAGAACTAAATGTCCATGTTTATCCAGGAAAGGTAGATGGAAACTTGGAACCACGAATGTGTTTTCAACTGAGGAGGTCTGCATGATCCATTAAGCACTACTGCATCATTTTCTCAAAAGATTGGGGCCTCATCCTCTTCCTCTGGAAATTAATGGCAAATCTCCCATTAACTTCAATGGGAATAGAGTCAGATCGTAAGTCCAAAACTCTTCTTCTCCCCAGGTATGTAAAAAGAGCTAAATGATTAAGGAACTGCTTCTAATCCCTCTGAAACTGATTCTAATGTAATAAAGAGGTGGATATCTGTTTTCCCTGAAATTGACTTCAGTGGGCAGATCTGTTGATAAACTTACAAAAGCTAAGATGCATTTTGTCTGTGGCTATCCAGGGAATAAAGGATTCCATGAGAACTATATATTAAATGAAACTGTTTTAAATTCTGTGCTTTCTGCTTGTGAATAGGTGAACATTATGACAAACAGCCAGAAAAAGTCTGGAAGTCTTGATAGCCATAACATCCGCTACTAAATCCTTCAGTGATTATTATTGGGAGTAGTCTCACTGAAGCAGAAAATGCCCTATTCCAGAAGAAGGGGCTCTATGGTAATAGATCTTAATATAGTGGCAGAATCTTGGGAAGTGATTCAGATTTTAGCTGCATTGAATTGCTCTCTGTAGAAGCCTTTTATTTTCCATTAAGGAAGTAGGGATCCTGGAGGGTTGATAGTCTTAATTTAGCTCTTGTTAAGAACTCAGAGTTCAGTGGAATGACTGTGTTAGTGTCATCTGGGAAAAAAAAAAAAGTGAGGAACTATATTTACTTGAGTAAATATAAAATTATTCCTTTGTTCACCTCATGCACCTCATACTCTGTTTCCCAGTCTCCCCCTGATTTTCCCGCTGTACTTGAGACTCAGGTGGCATGAAGAAGTCCAGGTATGAGTATGACAGCCTGTTTGCTGGGATATGAGCTATCCCACACCAAATGCATGCCCAGCACAGGAGAGACAACGATGCTGTGCTGCCTCTGAGGTGTGTGCCAGCTCTTGTGACTTTTGGAAGTAGTGCCCTGTGTAGTTCCCTCAACTGGCAACATCTGGTACATCAAGTAGATTGTTTGGTGGAAACAGGCCACAGTGTCACACCACAGCCTGATAGGAGATGATTTATAAAATGACACAGCTGAAGAGGAAGACAAAGAAGAAAAAAAAGGTGCTTTTCAAAATTCCATGCTTTTTTTAAGCAATGAGGTTGTCAGACTGGGATTTACAGATTTTGAGGTCAGAAAGAATGCTTAGGAACTTCTCACTTGGCCTCCATAATGATAGCCTTAAGGTTTATACAGGCATTGTTTAATCCATCTTTTTTCTTAAAGAAGAGATATGTATTAATAAAATACCAAAAATGTGGATTATTTTGATAGGGCAATTCTATTCACTGAGTGCATACCTTACAATGTATCCTAAGAGGTAAAAACAAAGGTATGGGAATGTGATTCTTGATCTTGCTTTTGACTTGGCGTAATTTTTCCCTTTCTACTTACAAATCTGCCTGTGTACTTCCTTAGATATTTCTATGATAAAATCTTGGTAGGAATTGTAATACTCTTCTACAGACAAGCTATTAACAGTGCAGGTAAATAGGAACTTTGATGTTCCCGTAATGAGGACAGTAAAATTAATTAGCCTGTTCATAAACTCAATTTAAACTTGCAAAGATTTAAGAGTATTATTAAAGTACTCATGAGAATGCTATTATAAAAGTTAAATAGTGGAAAAATATGCATTTCATTTTGAAATAGTGAGAGAATTAATTATATGTGAGAATACATTGCTCTTTGTATGTCTTTAGTCAAAGGATAACCTTAAGTACTCCTCTGAGATATTTTTGCTATGTTCCTGTGTCTGATATACCTATTATTTTTCAACATATGATATGAACATTAAGTTATATAACTTTTACATGCTTTTACTGTATATAACCCAAGTTACATAAATTCCAGGCCTTCTGACTGTTTGCAATCTTTAAAATGTAATGAGCTGAAAGATTAGCTTTGAGCCTTGGGGCCGGATTGATGTTTTGCTTAACCATTCAGCTGAGAACAGCTTTTAGAGGGATAACTCATGTTGCATCACATCAATAATAAAACTAAAGACCTAGATCCAAGCAGCTATGAATGGGAATTAGGTCTCTCAGAATGTTATAAACTTAAATGAAACAAGTCTTAAACAGAAGGCAGCTGCAGGCACTGGATCTAAAGTGCATTAAGATGACATAATATTCTTTTGGAAACAATAAGGCTTCCATTGACGTGTTCTATAAGACAATCCCTCAATGGAAACGAGTAACTAAATTAACATACTGTGATGAAATATGACTCATACTGAAATACAAGTCTCTGTGGGGTTTCCACATCTGAGAAACATATTCATAAGTAAGACTGTCAAACTGAATGCTCAGTTTCAGGGATATTCTCTGATTAGCTACCATTCAGAGGAATACAGAGGAAAGACTGATTTTCCACTGATGGCAATGGAAGTAGGACAGAGAGAACAGGAGAAGGCTTTTATTAAACACAAGTGTTTTTGTTGAAGATACTGCTTTTATTGATAATGTTTGTGCAATATTTATCCAAAACTAATGATATTGGTTCTCTGTTCTTACCAATACAGGCTGTTAAGTCTATTTTGAACCTTTTGGTGTGATAATATGGCTGCATGGGGTGTCGCTAGCATATGTAACTGTCATTGCTTATACTTCTCAGTTCTGCCTTTATCAAGCCCTGAAATTTACCAGTGGAGTGATATTGCTGTATGGGAAGGAGGACCTGTCTTGAGAAAGCAGAACTTTGAAGACAGAGATCTGTTTTGTGTGTTACCAGCTCTGACTGTTTGCATTCAACCAATCAAGATCAAGTTTGGTGTGGTCCTAGGCACTCAATCTAGTTGGTGGCATCCCTACCCATGGCAGGGAGTCTAGAACCAGGTGAAATTTAAGGTCCCTTTTAACCCAAACCATTCTGTGATTCAGTGCATGCCTGTGAAACACAAAAATTAGAGAGAAGATGTCTCATTTCTAGAATTCGTTTGTGTGTGAGAGCACATGACAATAGAGATAAGCAAAAACAAAGACACCTCCAGGCCTGTGCTGAAGAGGAATGTTAGGTGACAGGGAAGCTTCACCTAGGTTAAACCTAGGGTAGTAGGATTCACACCTTCATAGTTAGGCAGCAGAATAGAAAGTGAAGTGTTTTTTTGTATTTTACTTTTTTTTAAGGAAATCTGAAGAAGGAGAGTTCATGCTTTATTGTGTCCAACAACACTATTTACAACTATTGCATTTAGACAGGATATAAATTCCTGACCTTTCAGGCATTTGGAGATCACAGGGCACATTTTATGGACAAAATTATAACATTCACAAGCTAAGCATATGAAACCCTTGTCTCCAAGTGCACCATCATCTGTTACAGTCAGGTAACAATTAAACTCAGGTAAACTCCTGTTCCTCAGAGGACAAGATCCTGTTGTTAGGGTGCCTCTCTGCATTTTGAGTTCCCGTCTTCTACCCTTTTCTCATGGATTCACCCAGTTTAGCTGGTCAGTGAGCTGCCTATGGCAACTTCATTTAGGTTTATATTGGGTTGACCCTGTCTGGTTACCAGGCACCCATAAAAGCCACTCTATCACTGCCCTCCACAAGTGGACAGGAGAGAGAAAATATGACAAAAATTCATGATCTGAGCTAAGGACCAGGAAAGCTCACTCACCAAATACCATCATGGGCAAAAGAGACTTAGTTTGGGGATATTAATTAAATTTATTACCAATAAAATCAGAGCAGCATAATGAGAAGTAAAATATATCTTAAAACCACCTTCCCTGTACCCCTCCCTGCTTCCCAGCACTACCTTTTCCCTGAAAGCAGTGCAGGGAGATGGGAACGGGGGCTATGGCCAGTTCATCAAATGTTGCTGCTGCTCAGTGAGAAGAGTCCTTCCTCTGCTCCTCCTTCTTCTTCCTGCCTCCCATGGGAGACAGCCCCCATGAACTTCTGCAATATGAGTGCATCCCACAGCAATATGAACTGCTGCATTTTGGGCCACATTCTCATGGGGTGCAGTTCTTTAGGCACAGCTGGCTTCAGTACAGGTCCACCACAGGGTCACAAGTCCTACTGGGAAAATGTCTCCAGCATGGGGTCCATGAATCTACAGGATTGTAGGTTTGGACTGTAGGACCTACAGGTCCCTGCCAGGATCTTGCTGTAGTGTGGGTTTGCCATAGCTTCCACCTGCTCCAGCCTGGGTCTCCTCCATGGGCTGTAGGTGGATCTCTGCATCATCATGGTCCTCCAAGGGCTTCAGGGGTGCAGCTGCTTCACCATGGGCTGCACCATGGGCTGCAGGGGAATCTCAGCTCCTGTGCCAGGAGTGTATCCTGACCTTTCTCCTCCATTCACCTTTGTGTCTACAGAGTTGTTAATCTCACAGATTCTCACCCTGCTCTTCTCTGGCTGCAATAACTGTGCATAACAATAAGTTTTTACCTTCTTAAATATGTAATCACAGAGGTATTGCTATAATTCCTTAGTGGTTTGGCCCTGGCTAGCAGCAGATCCATCGTGGAGCTGCCTGGCATCGGCTCAGCTGGACATGAGGGAAGGTTCTGGAAGCTTCTCACAGAAGCCAACCCTGTAGCCCCCCCCTTGCTACCTGGCCATGCAAACTCATTACAAGGTGCTTAATTTTTGCATGCAGAACTGAAGAGTGTCGTTGGTCAAATATGATGCAGCATGGACTCATGAACCAGGTCACAGGGATGGCCACATCTTTGCATGCTCTTGAACTTTCTACAGCTTGTGCAGGGACTCGGGAGGCTCTGTCTGCTACTGAATGAGCAGGATGACTAGGTCCTACCAGGGCATCTTGGTGCAGCCAGCTCTGCTGTAATCTGGTGGCTTCATTGCCAAGGAGACATCATGACTTAGAGAGGGTTTAGTGCTGCTGTGAACACATCATCAAAAGGAAGCCTAAGAAAATATGGTCACGCTGCTCAGTGGGATGAAGGGCACAGAACAGACCATTGCAATCAAGGCTTATTGCTTTATGCTCTCATGCCTTCCAGGTTGCTGAGCTCAGCAGGGCAGTATGGGCTTTTGAAGTATTGTCTACAGGTGAGGAGGGGTGAATAGAGAGCATGCAAACAATACATTTCTCCATGCAGCAAGAAGAAATATATCCAAAGGGGATCTGGCTTGATGTCATTGCAAGGCTGCTCTCTGTCACCATGGAAAGACTGATGATTAGAGGAACCTACTCTTGACTGTCACACCTAAGCAAGGATAATCTTGAGAAATTGAGGCAGGTCAATCACATGTCACTTCACAGGTTATACCCAACAGAGGAAAGCAGTCATATTCTCTCAGATGGAGCAACTTTTCAGGGTGACCTTGACAGGCTGTAAACCAAAATGTGTGCCATTTTATTGGGGGAAAGTAAGAGCAAGCAGCAACACAATGCCACAGCATCTTTCAAGTCTTTCTTCTGTCTGTATGTATGTGCTGTTCATAATATCTGCAGAGCTTATAAATTTGGAGTTGGGCTAGTCTTTACTGTAAGACTCTGTTTGTGGCCTAGTTTGTTAGAGCAAATGGAGCTACCAATGCTAAAATGTGAAGAGAAACAGCAGCAAGATTTCCATTTTGCATTTACAGAATACAGTGCTACAGAGCTAAAATTTGGGTTCTGCTGCTCTGTGGTTTTTTTTTTTTTTTTTTTTTTTTTTTTTTTTTAAAATTCTTACTAGAAGTAGAGTGAAAAATATAGCTGGCATAAAAAGTCCCTTGAACAAACACCATAATATTTTAAATAGGAGAACAATGTGGTGTCAAGCACAGCTGTGCTTTATCTTCAGGTCTGCATAAAACTGAACCAAATTTACTTTCCCTCAATCTACTTGGAAGTAAATATAAGGGAATATGCTTAAGGTATCTTGAATGCAAATCAGGTTTGAAGGCATGCCATCAAGGAAGGGACAGAAAACTAGTTCTTTCTTTGCAGATCTATTGCCTTGTTATCTAGAGAATATTATACATGAGGCCCAGGACTTCTCTTTCTGGCCTATGGAAAGTGCTGTAATGATTTCCTATTGTATATTAATGTAATCACATCACCTTCCATTTTAATTTACAATGGATACTATCTAGAAAGCCACTGTTACCAAGAATTATGATCATTTGGTTAATAATATTTGTTGCCTCTTATGAAATATTTCAGTATGTGAAAGAATCAGCCAATCAAAACCAAAATCCATAAAATCCTGATTTGAGAATACTTGAAAACACACAAAGCACACTTGATTATTCTAAGGATACTGCAACTGCAACAACATTTCTCATAATTCTTTCACAGATTTTTCTGTCTCTGGATCTTAACATCAACAAACTTAGTGAAAATGAAATGTAGGATTTGGTATGCTGACAAAATTCTGCAGCTGTTGAAAACCAGCACAAAATTACTGTTGATCTTTGCATGTAAATGCCTGCATTCCCAGTTCCCCATAGCTATATTTGGTTGGCTAGTGAACTGTCAAAGGTTTCACTCTGACTGGAATTAAAGCTGCAGCAGATAACTCTTTGTTATAAAACTGGAGTATGCTAAATTGCATCTTTCAGCTGTGTTTCAGCATATGGCTGTTTGCAGTAGGTTAGAAAGCAATTTAAGCTGTCATTACTTTTCAGCTCTAGGTCACTGGCTCAAATATGACCTAATCAGTAAAGACTGTGAATCATTTCCATCTGATGGATGTTTAGTAGCTTGTGTAAAATGCACTGGTAGGCACAGTGAAGTTTATTGGGAAAAGGTGCCCACATCAAAAAATCCAATTGTACAAGTCAGCAGATCAGCTTCTACTTTTAGAAGGAAGAAAGAACTGAACAGGGCTGGAGGCAACTGAGTGTTTCTCAGATAAAAACTCATCAGATTAACACTATGTAAGATGGAAGCACAACTTCTTGAGACTGGGTAATATGGACTTATGAGATTCAATTTTTAATACTCTTTCCATTACTGATTTACTATATGATGAAGAAGAATAAGAAGTAATTTCAGTGCTATTTTCAATCTAAACCTAAATATTTGACTGATCTGGGGAACAAGATTTTCAAGACAGACAATTGGATATCTACATGTTCTTGGGCTCAGATACTGTGTAATATTTAAATGTAAAACATCTATATAACACTAATGATGGGAGATAATCTAATATTGGTGTTTTACTTGGCAAGGAAAATAGCTGTATACAGCTCCTTTCTCACGGTATTGCAATTTTCACATATTCCTCACTGATAAACTTTAATTATAAATAAGCCAATATTAGATTTTCACTGGCATACACCATTAAAATCTTGGCATTTATCACACACTGCAGTTTAATTTGAAATGGGACTTTCATGATCCTGAATATATTCCAGTACCCTGGAGGTATGCTGAAGACTGCTTTAAATATAGTAGGGAGATATTCACTCCTTAGGTTTGCTTTCTGCAGCTTCCTTGAGGGACAAAATGGCTTCCTCCTGTGTTTCATGTGAAAGTACTATTTTTTGTGATGTGCCTTTGTTAGCTCAGAGTAGTTTGTCTCATATTCCAAACTGAGTAATAATGTGGTCTGTTCTTGAATAACCCCATTGCTCCCAGAGTAATCATCACACTGAGGTATGATCTTCATCTCTTCCTCACCACAAAAATATCGAAATAAGAACAGTTTTCAATTTCTCCTTCCAAAATATATTAATTTAAAAACATTCCCTCTATAAGAAAGACTTGAATCACCAAATGCCTTGGTACCACATGGGAGATACAGTAATTGAACATTATATTGAATCAATCTCAGGTTTCTACAGAACATAGGCAAAATTGAATTTTGTCATTTTGATGGATAATGCATTGCCTTGGCTCACAGTCAAATATCCACACAGCCACTTGCTCAGTCCCCCCACCCAGTGATATAGGAAGGAAGATGAGGAGCAAGAAGAACTGTGTGACAAATAAGAGAAATTATTTACCAGGTACTAATACAGGTAAAATAGATTCAGCTTTGGGAAATATATCTTGATCTATTGTCAATTGATATAAGTATTTGAATATTGGTTAAGGTATTGGGAAAAACAACTGCAAGGAGAAACAAATGTTTACACTCTTAAGGAAACATCCTTGCTGCTCTATTCCCAGGCTCAGCTTCCCTCCTTCACTCCTTACTCCTCTCTCCTTTCTTGTTATCACTACAGTTGACACTTAGTTCTTTATTTCTAACAATGAGTGTCATGGAGGTGTTATGGTCACAATATAACTGTTTCTCTGTGCTGCTCCTTTCTCACTCTTTCTGTCTCCTGTGGCATGTCTTCCATGAGCTACAGTCCTTTTGGGAATATGTGCTCCCAAAGATGTAGAGCATCTCATCTTCCTAAGGGCCTTGGTATTGCCTCTGCTGTTTCTTGCTCTTTTGTGTTTGTTTGGTTGGTTTGTTCTCTCTCTCTCTCTCTCTCACTCTTCTGCCCAGTGTTTTCTGACCTTTCATGTACACATTTTCAAAGAGGCACCACAGGCTTTCCTGATGGTCTTGGTTTTGGGCAGCCCCAACTTCTTCCCACAGACACCATCTGTGCTGCATGGGTCACGTTCCATCCTGCTGCCCTACTCCAAGTCTTGCCATTTACATATAATTTAGCATCTTATTTTAGTGCTGGCAGTGGCAAAATGTAGTTTTAAAGCAATGTAAATGTGGTGAATGAAGGAAAATGATGAAAAACGTTTCAGGAGAGTTAGTGGGTTTTGAAGAAATATATAAGACATCTGTGACTTGGATTACCTCTTCCTCAGAGACTTTCCCATTGTAAACCAGCCTGCAGTGACCCAAAACCTGGAAGGGACCAGTAACTTGAGATTAAGACCCCCATACCTTATGAGGTGTATACAGGAGTGTGGGACCTCTGCTGTTTTTACACCCAACTGTGGTCATATTCCTGACCCTTTTGTGATTCTTGCTGGGGTCATGGACTCCTCCACTGCTCCTGGGACAGCATGTACTCACTCACCCACCTCTCATGACAGCCTCTTCTGTTTCCACCCCACCTGAAGTATGGGACTGGAGTTCCTCTCCTCCTCTTCCAAACCTAACAGGTTGGTTTTTTTATTAGAGGCTGGCAGAGTGGAGCCAGACAAAGGTGATCTGGCCATTTCTGTCAGCTTCCAAAGGAAGCAGCTAAATTGTCAAAACCTAGACTCACTTCACTATTATATCTTCTGTTCCAAGCAATTTTAGAATTTAGCTTACGAAAGTTAAATTGTTTTTTGATATTAAGCTGTACAGAAACTTATCTGATTTCTACTGCTTATCTGTTTTCTCTCCAAGTATATTTTAGAAAGTATTTGGTATAAAGCAGCATTGAGCATTCTTGCTCTGGGCAAAATATAAAGACTTCAGAAATAAATTGATATTTATCCTTCAATGTTGTTTGCTATAGGTTTGTTAAAGCCTTATGAACTACCAGACTCTGCTCTGACTTAACAATATTCCATCAAACATTTTTCCTTTTATGAATTCTGTCTAAATTGCTGCTAGATTAGATTCATTATCTAATCCTGATAGGATTTTCTATCTCTTTTTTAACTCTTATTTTTATTATTTTTTGGCATTTTACCATTCATGACCATTCAGCTTAGGTTTTTCTGCCTAATTTTCTGGGTCTTTTGCTCTAGACTCATAAAAATCAGGACTAATGTTTTTTAACTTTAGAGGGGCAGAGGACATACCTGGTTTTCTTTTTTTCTTTTTCTTGTTAGTCTCAATCTATTTGCTTCAAGAAAAGAAAAGTATTTCTCATGTTCATCCCTCCACTGATTCCTTGTATATTGACTGGGACATTTCACTGGGAACAGGAACAGCTGAATAGTACCCTAAAGCCTTTCTTAACCAAAACAATAGAGCACATGCTGAAGTCATATTGTTCTATTACCTTTTTAAAAATAACTTTATTAAGAGATTCCTCTGTGACTCACTAAGCACAGTCCTTTTGGTGTCACTGAAGCTTATCTCCATTCAGCAGAATTGGGCCTGGCTCCATTCTAAACAAGTACTTAATATAGGCTGGAGACATGGGTCTAACTGCTTTAGTGAAAGAGCAATGCAAAGCTAGTGTGTATATTGTAAGGCAAGAATATTTCCAGAGGTATGTCATTTGAAACTAGCCCAGTCTATGTCTTGTGTAATCAGTCTTCCTTCTGCAACGTGAATTAGGAAAATCTCTTGCATAGTGGCAGATAAGGATTAAAATATAATCAGTTCAAACCTTCAGGAAAATAAAGCTTTGAAGGATATGTGGCAGAAAATGTGAGAGAATGAAAAGCAAATGTTCATCTGCCTTGAATGCAGAATGGATGCCACAGGGAGAAAGGCTTTAGGCAATGTTGTTCTGCCCTGTGGCAGTCAGTTATTATGACACATTGAAACAAACAAGAAATCTTCTGTCAAAATATTTTTAATGGCATATTACATTTTTTCAGACTGAATATCTCTATAGAATAACATTGGGTTTATTGATTAATATATAGTAGTAACTAATGAGCTTCCTTTTAGCCATGGGGTGTATTTTGGGTGCCTCATGGATCTGTGTGTGTCAAGACTTTGTGCCCTGTGATGGATAAATATTGCTGTGGGTTCCCATGGTCTCCCTTGCTACAGTACAGTGTGGGAGATGAAGTCCAGCTGGGAAGCCTAATTTAGAGACAATTCTAATGCAGTTGCCTGTGTGCCATTTGTGCTCAGGCTGACTGCAATTTCTATCCCAGATGAATTTTGAATTATCACTGTAATGTCACTCAGATTACATCTATTTTAATATACTAAACTGTGTCAGGGTACAAGCACAAGTACTGAAATTTAATAATCACTTTATTAGCAGGATACTTGGTATATCTTCAGCAGGGGACAGCTAATAGTCTCCCAAACAATTCCTAGTCATAGACTGGGAGGTAGTTTAGCCAAAACACAATTCTCAACATGGAGTTTGGATATGATATCTTGTTTTGGATTTTGAGAATACAGGCATGGCCAAACTGTGCTGGTTGTTTTCTGGGTCAGATAATTCACTCTAATATAATTTAATTTTTTTTTTTTTTGTATGGATATAACCTTACCCTTCTATGCCTCAGCCTTGACAATCCTACAGTACATTTTTAAAATAATCTGTCTTGACTTCACATCTTCATGTAAAGGAGAGGAGAAGGAATGGCTGAGGAAGATTGAGGAGGATTTACTTCTGTTAATAACAGCTCTGGGCCCTTGCATGTCAGCAGCATGTGCTTTTTTTCTTGCTATCTACTTCATACCAGGATGCCTTTCAGGGATGGTACAGAAGCTCAGACAGGCTAAAAATACAGACCTGAAGGGTTTCTGGGACATAAAAACGATGTCTGTACTCTAAGGGCGAGTTAAATTCTTTTACTACAATTTGGTCCATAACTAAATGCTGAATAAAAGTGCCCTTGAATTATGTGAGATATTTTGAAATGGCTGCATATCAAATCACTCTGAATGTGAGGCTGAAGAGACAAAGCTTCAAGCTAAAATATCTCCTGAAGAACATCAAAGTTGACGTGCTATCCCAGGCTGAGAAGCTTTGCCCCTGACCTCATTTAGATTCCCAACAGGTCTTGTCCAACCTCATAGCAGTGTAAGGGGAAAATAACAGCAGTAGAGAGAATTCCAGGAAAGGAAGCAATTTCCTAACTGGCTTTACAAGAAGCAGGAGTCTCTCTGTTCCCTTTCCTTTATCCAAACTGTCTCCTTCATAGCAGCTGGGAGCAGACTACCTTGCTGTCAAGGTCACTTCTCTTGCTTTTTGTACCACTCTTCTCCCTACTCAGTTATTTCATCCTATGGTAGGATCAATCCTGCTCCAGCCAGGCTCTTTCCTTCTTCTTTAGCCTGACATAACTAATTTCTTTTTACAATGCTGAGAATACTTAATATGGGTCTTCTGAAACAGTCCTCTTGTCTAAGCTCAGCAACACTTCCCTAAGCCTGGAAAGAGAAGGTATTTCTTCTTTCTATACGCTACTCTTTTTTCCCATCAGTAACTCAGGTAATTTGTGATCCTAAAAGAGTCAAAAAACTGCTAGTCTAATACAGATGTGCTTTCATCTATCCAACTATTCAAAGTCTATCTTAGACTAAAGGTAGAAACATAATTTCAAAGATGCACTGAACCTTTTCCCTAGACAGTAATAACAGTGTAGTAGCACAGTTGTCATGAAGTTAGGGAAATCCACACATTTGGGAATGAATGAGCTGAGCTGTTTTACTTACAGCATTATCATTGGAAGTGTATACCTTCTCTGAGTAGACAGTCTCTTAGATTAAACTGTTTTGTCTTTAATCTCTAATATTCATTCTGATTTTCTTTTCTGAGGCTTTTAAACATTTTATCTGCTCTCTTTTCCTAGGATTATGGGCACAAAAATAGTTTGCAAGTTCCATGTCAAAATATCAGACCTTTTGATTGCTTTGTGCTTTATAGAAAGGCAGACAAAGAAATTAAAAGAATTCTGGATTTGCTCAAGAAGGAATGATATAAGAAAAGCAGTATTTTTTTAAGAAAAGAAAAGCAAGAAGGCAAAGCTATTGATTCTTATGTCACTACAAAATCATTTGAATTTGGGGAGCCATTAGTAAAAAAAAACAGAGGAGCACCTAGAATTTTATGAAAGCCATTTGTGTCAAGGATTTAGAGCTGGATTGTAAAATGGGTGATTGTCAAATAAATGTCCAGGAATGAATTGAAGAAATTATTGAAGAAATAGAGAATAATATCTCTTTATGGTCAGTATACAAAAGACTTCCAAACATTGCAGAGATTCTCATCTACTCCTGTTCAGTGAAAAAAAGCACAAGAATGGCTTTAAAAAGACTGTGTGGGATATAAACATTCCCAATGTTTACAACAGAGACAATTCCTCTCTGTTCCTATTCCCCTGAATATCAACTGCATGCATTGGGAAGGCAAAGTCTGAAGAATGTGTTTTAAACTGCAGATAAATGTCATGTTCCAGATCTTTCTGTGCTAGCAGATATAGATTTTGGTTCCTTGGTCTTGACTTTCTTTGAAGACTATTGCTTTTGCATGCCTGCAGAGATGCCTGCCCAATCCAAGCTCCCTAATCTGTCTCAGTCAAAATGAGGTTACCCTGAGTAGGAATTTGATAATTTGTCTTATCTCAACTGCAGCAGGTACAGTAGTTTCCTCTTCAACAACTCTGCTGTGAGATTGAATAACCTTTGAGATAAGGGCATGATAAGCAGTTGGTGACAGGCTGAGAATGGTAACTTATTCCACCATCAGAGGGCTGCTTCTGCATAATCCCCATCTGTTTATATCTCTATTTGTTTCCTAGAGTTACCATTTACAGGCAGCACGTATGGTATGAGTTCTGTTCCATATTCTGGGAAAAAAATGTGCAAGTACATGGCAAATACATTCCATAACAATGAATGATGCCATGAAACAGGCTGGAATTCATAAAATAATCTTGTCAGTATTTTTTTTTTTTATACAAAGGAAAGTTTTATTTTCCTATTACTACCCAAATTGCAGCTTCTTTAATAATTTAAGGATACACTTGGTTCAGCATTGATATAATTTCAGAGGATATATTGCTGTACACATAGGAGGTTTTCATAGCTCTTTTGAGAAGCTGTTGCTGGTTTCTTTGGTGCATTATTCTTTTCCTCTCTGTGGTAAAGGAGATAAAATATCTAGAATCCTTAGGTGCCTTTGAAAATCTTGTTGGCTGAAATATTCTAAATTTTGTTCATTTTTTCTAAGCAGACAAGGTGGTTTGGAAAATATTTCCATAGAACTTGCATTCTTCTGTTCAAAAGCTCAAAAGAAAATACTCTTGCATTAAAAATTTCTCAGAAAGCTTCCCAATGATAATGAGAAAAATCAGAAGTCTGAAATGTCAGGAAACATAGTTATGTTAAACTTTGTGAAACAACTCAAAGCATTAACTTATAATTTAAGAATCCATTGTACTTTTTCCTTTCTTTTTATTTATGACCAACAAATTTTTAGTGATATATCACTGCATCATGAATGTGCTCTCTTTTCCCTGTTTTCATCTACCTTTTGAATATTTGTGCTCACAGGCTGTTTATTTATGGAAACACACGTTTGGATGAATCACACAAGTTCTAGGTTTGAATTTGAATTTGGGAGTGATCCCATATGCCTTTATATACAAAATTAATGCATTAAAAAAGAAAAAAAAATTTATGTACTCAAAATTAGCTTTAGTTTAGAGTGCTTGACTTGCCTGTGGAAGAGTAGATTTCCCAGTATTGTTCATTGAAATATGTAATTCTCCTCTGTTCAACACCTTTTATTTGACTGAACTGCAGTCTTCTTTGAGGAATATACAGAGAAGTAAAAAAACCTGTAGTTCTTTGAAAGAGAAATATTAAGAAAATATAATAAAATTGCAATTAATTGTAATTCAAAACTTTAAAATCATCTACAATCTAACTGTTTGTTTTGAGTTTATTAATGGGAGTCTGAATAGGTAGCACAGTTTTTCTAGGAGAAACCAGTTTCTTTTCTGGTATGTGAGGAAGAGAATTTGGAAAGTAAAACAGAAAAAATATAAAGGACCATGAAACTAGCTTAGTGCTCGTAGGAGCTTGATATGCCCTGTTTGTACTAAACATTTGGAAATATTTTTCCTAAAACCCTTCCAAGAGCCAGTCCTGCATTTTCCATAATGGCCTTGAAAATTTGCTCATTTATAATAAATTCAATATATTTTTGACCTAGTTTTTGAATATTTTTGAAATCCTTAATGCAAGACTGAAATCCCACTCTATCCTCTACATGACTGAATCCCTACCAGTTACAGTAATGCTCTCTTTTAGTTTTATTTTGTAGAGGAGAGTGGAACTGCCTTGGTCTAGGGATGTTTGTGAGTAATCAGTTTCTAAGCTCACAAAGGAAATATATTTCCTTGTATTCAAGGCTGTCATGGATTACAGTGCAAAATGTAACCAAAACTGTGTATTCTATCACCATCTGATGAAACTGGGGTGTGGGAGGATGTAATTATCTGTCAATGGCCAACTGTCAATAAACCTGCTGGGGCAGCTTTCTTATCTCTTCCACAACTCAGCCTCCCTCCAGAGAGAGATCTTCTGCTAATGGGCCATTGAGTCTCACTGATAGAATTACATCATCCCACTGGGAAATGCTCCAGCCAGGGGGAGGAGCCAAGTATTCCTACCTGGATAAAAATCTGGGAGTTGGAACACCAAGCAGCCTTTTCCACTGGATTCTCAGAGGAAGACCAGGCCCATCTATCACTTCTGGACCTTCAGCAGAAGAACTCCACTCTTTCTACAGGAGCATCACTTCAACAGAGCCACATCTGCCCCTGGGACTGCAGCCACCATGGAATGGGACTGCCACCAACACCCTGACCCACAGGGTGTCAGGTTGGATCCTGACTCTGACAGTGGGTTTTGTTTGTTTATTTGGTTGGTTTTTTCACTTTTTTTCTCTCTCTTTTGTAATACTGCATGTGTTTTTTATTGTTTATTTTAGTTCCCCTAATAAAGAACTGTTATTCCTATCCCCATATCTTTGCCAGAGAGCCCTTTAATTTCAAAGTTATAATAATTCGGAGGGAGGGGGTTTAAATTCTCCATTCCAAGGGAGGCTCCTGCCTTCCTTAGCCGACACCTGCAATTCACACCATAACAAAGGTGCTGTGCTCCAGATGTGTACCTCTCAAATTCCTGCACTCCAGGCATGGGACACACCTCTGGAGGGTGTCATGATACGTGGGCTACTGGTGCATGAAACACAGGTGGAGTGGAGGGAGGCAGAACTCTGTGATTGGACTTTACAGAGTCACTCACCTACTGGCAACCTGTTGGACTTATATCTCTGACTGAAGTACAGTTGGACACCTTAATAAGAACTGAATTAATTTGGCTTCAAACTGAAGCATAGAAGTACATTGTTCCAGAGGTAACAGATCATCAGCTGCTGTAAATAGTTTAGGCTGCTGGTTTAAAGTGAGGAAAATATAAGGAATCAAAACTTTAAACTTCTGTAGATGGCACAAGTTGAGAAGCCATAGCTTGGTCTTCTGTAATTTATGCAGTCTATGCCTTAAAGGTATTTTACACAGGTGTTTATTGTTTGGGAATAAAGGATGTTAGTAACTGAAGATCTGTCTCCAAAGAATGTGTCTGAACCAGCTTTTTAGTTTTAGGATTTTAGTTGCCAAATCCACTTTTCAATGGTACAGGTTGAAAGTCTGGGCAGGTATAAAACCACTGTCAGTGACTGTGAATGGCATAACTAACCTTTACACTGGTTTTCCATTTCCATTTGGAATTTAAAAAGCCTCAACCAACAAAATAATGAAAAAGTTTCATAAAATATCTGTCCTCTTTATTTGCACAAGGCACAAAGACAGTATAACATTTTTCTTCTGTGCAAGGCTTTTGATCTTGTTGCTGAATCTTGCTCTGTATTAGATATTCCCAACCTTGGATCAGGCAGGACCATCTCTTGGGAACATTCGCTGACCAAAGTGAGAAACACTTTCTAGTTTTTTAGTGATGAGAACAAATCTTATAAAATGTCTTGTGTTGAGCAATTTTCCAACACAGGAATGATCAAAGGGGTTCAGTACTGGAGAGTGGGAAGTAAAAAAATGCACAAGAGGTGCTTGCAGAACTTTTGAGGTTTCTGGTATAGGTCTAGGCTCAAATTTCTGTTAGAGACCCCAAAGTTAATTGTCCAAATTGGAATTCATATAAAAGTTTGCAAAAGGCTTAACACCAAAGCTGGTTATATAGAAAGAGCTCTGTTCTCTGAAAGATGATGAAAAGCACATTTGTCCCCAGGTTTCTATTATCATCTTCATTATCTGCAACCTTTGTGCAAACATCTCTGACCTTTTTATCAAATATCATGTTTCTAAGCTCCCACCAAGAGAAAGAAATACATTTACTCAGGTGTTCATTTGTCTAGAGGTCCCAGACTTCAGAAAAGGAAGCTATTCATAAACTTGTTATGTTAATCAGACCAGTAGGAAGGTGAAAAGAAGATGGTGAAATAGGAAGAAGGAACTTATTTCCTAATAGGAAAAAGAAATCTTTTTCCCACATCTCTAGCTCCTCTTTGAGCCACACCAAGAAACAAAGTACTTGGAGTGGGTGGTCTTTTTCTATTTTCAACAGCAGAGTTCAGTGTCTATCTTCTAAGCATCAGCTTTAAGAATAAGATGCAGGTTGTTCAACAGGGAGGAGCACTGAACCTGTGTATAACTTTAGCCTTGGAAGGCTGCCCACTGCCCCATTTTGGGTATCAAGGACAGGCATCATCTCTATGACTATAAAGGGAAGAGGTTTTTCAGAAAAAATGTCCTTGTAAAGATAAAATTACCTTGTAAGGAAGAAATTTGTGTTACTTAAAGCATTGAAAACCTAAATCCTTTGGTAAAATAAGAAGCTTTATTAATGTGTACAAATTCCAAAATGTGCAAGGAGATCCTTGAATTGCCCAATGCAAGAAGATTCACTTTGTGGATGTCTCTTGCAACAGCTTTTCTTTAGAAGTAATCTTTCTCAATTTTGTTTCAGATCAAAAGAACTATTCATTCATGTACCCAGATTCAAGGATAGGGTTCTTGAGCTGACTCCTACAAAAATATCCAAATGTCTAAAATTTCATGACTCCACAGTCTCAGTGCAGGAATTCACCCCTTGGGTCATCCCACCAAAACCACGGGAATATTTTCAAATTAAGTGTTAATAAGATTCTGACCCTGAATGGCTTGCCAAGAACACAGAAGGAATCTGTGGCACCCAGCACAGGTTTCTCAGAAGATAACAGGGTAAACTGGCTGAGCAATGAACACCCTGCAAGAAGACAAGCCATGGAGAAAGACTGCAAGGGGACCCACTCTTGGAACATATCAAACGTGCAACTCTGCAAACACACATGTTTAGAAAAGCTGGCTGCACCAATTAAAATAACCCTTTGGCAGTTCTGTGTTTCAAGGCCAGCACTTCTGCAGTTGGTAGCATGAGCCGACACTGACTTTGGTAGCCAGGATAATACTTGGGTAAGAACGTGTAATGAGTGAATCACCTCTACTCTAGCGTGGATATGCATGCTTCTTTCTAATGTCAGCCACAACAACTCCTCTCTTTCTAAAATAAACATCTTTATTCTGACCAATAAAAGGAAATTTATATCCCCTTTCAGAGCTATTTCATATCCCTAAAAAGATAAACAGTGAGCAGCAAAACCAAGAGTTTTTCCAGCCCAGAACATTTTCAGGGGGAAAGAATAAATAAATGGTGTTAATTCTTGGACTTTATCTGTATAATGGATAGAATTGGAATATGAGCAATGTCCCATATTTTTATGGGACTGGTACTTGCAGTCCATGAAAATACCTTGAATTGCTCCCTTTTCTGCTGCTGTAGCTCATTTTAGGCATAAATTACAATCAAGTTGGAATGGGAAATTTCTTTGTAGGCTCTCTGAGAGGTGAAAAACAACATCAAAAGGCTCAAAGTTCTGAAGAGTGCATCCTTATAGTCTGAACTTCCCTGTGGATACATGATGACCTGAACTATATATTCACACAAAATGTGAAAGACTTCTGGGCTGTTCAGACTGTGAATTGAGATGTGTGAAAATGATCAGCACAAAAGCAAAATAGAAATCTTGAAATTTCCTGCTCATAACAGCCTGATGCACAATGGCAGTCCCAATAAGAACTATGTGAGAAAAAGCAATTCTGTTTTGTGAAGGAAGTAATGACAGAAATGATGATTTTTTCTTCTAAAATAAACCTAGGTTTCTACAAGGGTGATCTTTCTAACAGGCTGACCCAGAGTCACCTGGATGGATGACTTAAGGTGCAATAAGCTAGAGCCATAAATGCAGGTAGCCTGGGGGGTTTCAGGTGCTGAGGAGCAATGAGTTTGAAAGTTAGACTCTTGTCCCCTTGTTAATTCGGAAGCTCTAAGTGGTAGGAGCCTACAAAATTTCCTGAAAGGTCATCTGTGAAGTGCTTGAGACCTGATGAGGTGAAATCCAGAATTCCCACAATCTCACTTGTCTACCAGTTCCTCATGTACATTGTTGAGGGAGTAGGTGAGGTGGTGTGGTAATTTGACCAGCCCCACAGAAGTGAGATAGTTGGCTTTGAGACTGACATCTTGTTGGACCAAGTGGAATACATTTTGTCTCTGGGAAGAGTACATTTCAAGACAAAACAAAACCCGGGAAGCTCTCTTTCTGTTCCAGTGTTTGGAGAGAAAGGAACCTCCTCCCCCTTGGCCTTGGGCTGAGCGGGGGGAGGGAGGGGAGGCCACACTACCCAGCTGTGTTTGATAACATCTGCCAACAGAGGCCATGCTCTGCTGCTGGCCCCAGGCTGGGCTCTGCTGCTGCTGTAGCCTGGCAGACCCAGCCGATGGCTCCCTGGGCAGCTCTAGGGGAGAAGTCAAGCCAGCCCAGACGGGAATTTGCTGCAGGCCCAGGCCCACCCTGATAAGACCAAGGAGTGGAGAGAGAAAACAATATCTAACTTTCCCCCAGCTGCAAAAGACCTGCAGTGGCTGCCCTTGAGCTCAAGTCTCTGATATCTTGCCCCCTGCACAGGTTTGAAATCTGACACCATAGACTGTTATGGGCCTGGCAAAGATCCTGGCACAGCTCCAGCACAGCTGCAAATTAAGCACCTGAGTGTCCTGGCTGGCCACTGTCTTTGTTAACTCTTGCACAGAAGAGACCTCCAGACCTCATCTTCCCCTGAATGGGAGACAAGGACTAAAGAGAAGGCATGTAGAGAGACCAACATGAAGATACTAAAGTCAGCAAAGAAAGAGTGATTGTCCTAGATGGAAGGAGTACGCGGAGTTGCTTTCAGGCTGAAAATCTCTTGTAAGCTATGGTGATTGACTATAATATATTGAGATATTTCCTTTAAACTATAGAGAAGTATGGGGAGATGGGAAGTTCAAATTGTAGACCTGAGCAAAGGAATGCAGTGTTAAAGAGAGCCAAGGTTGAAGTGGCTGTGCTTCCATGAGAAGTTTGAACAGAGAGATGATGTGATAGAGACTTTGTTTTGACCCTCAAGAGAAGAAGAGAATCTCTGTTCCCTGAGATGATCTTAAAGATAGATAAAGGGAGCCTTTACTTTGAATGGTTTATCTTTAAAAACATTAAAAAAACCCCATATGTCAATACGGCCCAGAGGCACATCTGTAAATAATTGCGCACATGGGAGGGGCTTCAAGATGTGGATCTTTCCGGGCAGCTGCTTTGTGAAGATTGAAGCCACGAGGGAACTGTTTTCTTGTGGGGGAATCTTCCATAGCAAACAAGAGGTGCTTCCCTCCCTAAGTGAACTGCAGAAAGACTATTTTAGAGGTGGAAAACTGACTGAGATTTATGGCTGTTGTTTTCTGTACATTGTCAGTTGGAAAGAAGAGGAAGTGTGGGGAGGGAAGACAAGTGTTCTGAAGGTTTCATTCTGAATCTTTTTTTTTTTTTTTTCTTTCTCCTTGTAGTGTTAATTATTAAAGTTTTATTACTTTTAAGCTTAAGCCTCCTTTGCTCTTGTGAAGCACCCCAGTTCTAGCCCGGATAATTTAACCGGTGGCTTCCTCAGGACACCCACCCTCAGCGACTTTTATGAGAGACATGCTGATTCAGTTGTCTGGAAACAGAACTTTAATAAGGAAAAAATAACAAACAAAACGGCATGCACAGTATAAGGAGCAGACTAAAAAAGCCCAGGGTCCAGGGTGACAGCGGTTTTTATGCACATACGAGAGAACAGGGTTAAGGCGGGGATCTGGGGGGACAGTCCAATGGGGGAAAGCAATTAGGAATATGAAAAATATTGTGGCAGAAAATAACCAATAATAATAACGAGAACTGAGAACTTTCTAGCAACAATTGTCATATACCAAATGAGGTATTCAGGGATGGGTCTTAGCTCACCCTAGCTGAGAAGGGCTTTCCCATGGCTTAAAGCCAAGGTCTTCACCCTCCTCTGTGGAGCAGACCACAACACTCCGGATTGAGAAATTTCAAATTAGCAAATCAAAACTATAACCCAAAACAGAACCATGACAACATTGGTGCATTGGCAGGGAAAGTCAAGTTGAACCCGCGATAGGTGCCCAGAAGCTATATAGGTTGCAATACCACCTAGCAGGCTTGAGGGAACCTTTGCTCCATGCTGTTTTGAAAGGTCTCCACAGAACATTTTTATTTCTGTGAAAGAATAATTCTTGACATAAAAGTATTCTGATGGAGGATTTCTGACCAGTTAAAATACTTTTTGCACCTGGTGCAATTGAGAAATCTTTCATTTTTCAAGAAGCTCTAAAGTAAAAACCTTATTATAATGCTTCTGTAAATGAAGAGTAATTCCAATGAAGTCAATAGAATTGCACTAATGGGTTACAGTAAAGCTCATACTCTGTGATTTTGAAACTGCTGCAAGCCTCAGAGTGACTTTCAGTGGGACAGCTGTCACTATGTAGAAGACAAAGAGGGCTATCAAGTTATGAGAGTGCCATTGAACGGTCCAATCCCCACTGAAACTTACAGGCTGTAACATCTTTCCAGGTAATATACAGTGACATACTCATGTACTAATGAAAATCTATTGTTTAAATGAAGGAGAATATATTGCTATGAAACATTGGCAGACTTATTTCTGACACTTTATCAAAGCTAAATGACATCAGGAATAAGAGAAGTAAAGGACATGGTGATAATTAGAAATTAAGAAATGACTTATTGCTGAAAACTGGAAATATGTTAACTGCAGTTTGTAGTAATTAGCCAAATTACTGGGTTTGATAGTAATAAATGCAAATAATTATAATTATTTATAGATGGACAGAAGCATAATCATTAAACATGCCATGGATATTGGACACTGAAGAGTAATTTAACTGGATGCATCCTGCTTTGTACTTGCTCTTCATTATATTTATTAGTCATTTGAACAGTGTTTAAAATTATTTATGAAAGCATTTTAGTCCTATAATTAGGATTAATATTGAAAGTCACAATAATTGCTCAAGCAAAGTTAGAATGAGAGTACTGTGCAACCGTATATGCAGGACGCAACCAAACAACCACTTAAGCTATTGCTCTGCCAAATTAAAATATGAAAATTATGGCTTTAGGCATGACTGAATTTTTGTTGTTGTTGTTTGTTTCTCTGACAAAGTGCAGGTGAGGATGGGCAATTTGGGCTGGAGGTTCCAAATGTAAATCTGCTTTGGATTTTCACCTGACTCCTCAACAAATTGCATTTGCCTTGCCACAAAGTACTACATTCAAGTGGAAAATAAGGGTTTTGCTGGCTTGCAAGAAATGCAGAAGAAATAATGCAAACACTTGTAAAGCTGCTAGAACCTTCTGATGCTTTTCCCCCTTCTTGTATATTTAGTTCTTGGGTAGCTGGGATAGAAGAGATCCAGTGGCAAATTTGCAGGTAACACCAAGTTGTAGGCATGAAAGGAAGGGTTGAGCTGAATTATGCTGGTAGCTATTCATTTGTTCAATAGGAATAAAGACCTTCTGAAGCAGGATGGAGGGAATTGTTTCTCAAAGTACATCCAGGCTGCTGGCTATATAAATCATTTGAGAAGCATGCTTGGTTGTAAACTATCTCTCTGATTTTGAGTAAGGAACTGAATTCAAATGAGTGGTATAATGGTCAGGCAACAGCATCTTCTGCTTGACTGCAACATATCCTGGCTCTGAGGAAAGACAAAAATATCTCTAAGCTAATGGTGAGGACACTTGTCAATATCGGGAGCATCCCCTCTTTTATCACCCTCTGGGGAAGGGCTATGCATGTGATTTGTGAGTACAGGAGCAGGGAAAGCCACGTTCCCAGCAACCCCCAATAGCCTTTGGCTATAAGGTAATGGGGACACTGACTTGAATGTTGGTTGTAAAGTCACTACAGCCTTGTGATGAAACTGTTTTGCAGTTGCAACTGTTAATGCTTATTCAATCCAAATATAAAATAATTTTGAGTTAAGCTGTTCTTTATTTATGGTGAAGATGCTATTCCTCAAAGATAAATAGAGTGTCCAGATGCAGCTGAAACATTTTAGCAATTATGTGCTTATAGGCACAATAATTATTAGTTTAACGTCACAGAGTAAAACTATTTCAGCAGGCAATGTCTTCCTGATATTTTAATAAAAAAACTTTCATCCATTTTTTTAAACTTTTTTATTTGTATTTCATTTATTATGTTAATTGCATAATAATTTGAACATTCCTGATTTCTTTGCCCTGTCTATGCTAATTAATTTTTATACCTGCTTGTAAAATTCTGCACTGCACTGCATTGTTGGAAAAATCTTTATTTTAAATTGTGTTGTGTTGACTCGATCTTAAATGGCTTTGGGTTTTTTTTTTTGAATTAACCAGCTGTTTTTTTTACTTATAAAGTAAGTTTTATATTGTGGCTTGACTGTTCTTTATGTAGTTTCTCTGTTTGTTTCCCCATGTGAAATATATTTATTTTAAAAGTAAAATTTTAGCTACCACAGTGAATTTGTGTTAGAGCAAGTAGATGAAGTAAGATGATAAATCATTATCACAAGAGAAATTGAAACATATTTTTCTCTTTAACAGTTAATTCCTTTTTTCATTGTACTCTTATATGTTTATATAATTTAGGCAATAAAGACAGTGTGATAGATATGGTTGAGTTCTCATAAAGAAAAACAGGCACAATTATTGACTTTGATTCTTGAGCAGGTTGTTGCTGGTACCTTGTCTTGAGGAGGCCTCTCTGTGTGCATGGTTCTCATTGAAACTGGTGAATATGATAGCCATGCTCTAATCACCAGCTTGTTCAAGCACATCTTTGTATGCAGCCATACCCTGCCACTGGCCATAGCCCCTGGTGATCACTTTTTGAATTTAATTTTTGCAGCATGGGGGTGATTTATAGCATTCACTGTTTTAGACACTTCAGCTTCAGCTAAGGTGAGCCAGCTACCAGTGACTTTAAATCCCTTCCTCAGGAAGGCATCTAACACAAAGCCTAGTACCTTTTTAGTGAACATATAAAAGGCAGCAGCTGGCAGCCTGGATCTCAGCATCCATTCCTATGGTGTAACTACTGCTGTAAACACAACTGGTTGTGTCCAGATGTGAAAGCCAGCCCACGGAAGCCCAGCTCTACCTGGCCATTCCCTGGAGTGCAGAGGGGAAGAGCCAGAGGTATGATGTCACCACAGGTAGCCCTCATCCTCCCACAGTAGCTCTCCTTTGCCACACTTCTCACCTTTTCTGGCACGTTAAATAGACATATCTTTTGCACAGATGCATTCCATCTCTTGGGGGTAACTATTGATTCTAATATTGCATTTGACTCTTCAGTTACTCTTGGTTTGGCTCAGACTTTTTTTCCCCTTTTCTTATTAAACTTGGGTGTCAGTCATTGAGACTTATGTTGTTGGTGTGGTTTACATTCAGCCATTAATATTTAAAAAATCTTGAATTCTTTTTCACTTCCTATCCTCATTGTGGAAACATACCCCCATGGGGGATTTTCTGCTCCTTACCATGTGTACAGTCTTTTTTTCTTTTTGGAAAAACCACCACACAAAACAGGATGTGGAAATGGTTCTGTTAAAAGAAACCAACAAAATAAGCAGTTCTTTCTACTTTATTACTGTAATTATAGACTGTGTATGCAGGCTTTCCTACATTTGCAGATTATTTTTCAAGACAGATCTTGAAGCACATTTTAAATTGGAACTAGAAGTGAATATAAAATGTAAAGCTAGACTTTTGCAAGTCCAATGTTATTTTTCAATCAGTTGTTAGCAGTAATGCATCTGAAGAGCTGATCTCAACCTCTGGCTTCAAAAAATTCCAAGTGAAATGCTTTGAAACAGAGTCTTTTATATATTCCACATGTTATGTTGGATATGAATGCTTGGAAGTGCCATGGGCTGGAGTTTCTGAGTACATCTGATATGCACAGATATCATCAAATTCAGGGCAGTTATATCAGCTCTATGTGTTACCGAAAAGTACATTTTATTTGCAGGAGACTTTTCCACCAAAACATGCTAAGGCATGATATAAGCTGAGTTTTAAATGCTAATAAGACATCATCTAAAAATGTTGCAGACCCAGATATTTATATTTAGAGAATATTTTTTTAAGGCTGGGCTTAAGAGCAAGGAAGAAAAAGTAGAATGTCTCAGATCAGAGGCCAGGGCATTCCAGAGAGCAACAAAAACAATGGCAACACCTGTTGTGTGGAACCCCCTCCACCACAGCCTTCCCCCTGGCTGTGGTATCAGAGTCCAGGGAGATCTGTGGGCTCTAAGCCATGATGGTCAGAGATGTAGCACTAGAAATTGTCAATAAAATAACTGGTTGGCCATTCTGATTGCAATAACTTTCCAAAAGCTTTTCCTGGCTTCCTTAGACTTATTTTTATTTGCTTAGGAGATATATCTTACAGTGCTAACCCAAGTAAAGTAAATATTGATTCCAATCATTGAAATATTCATTAGAGCTTCCTATGTAGGCTGTTTCCTCCACACATCATTCTTTCTCATTATTCCAACTTAATATTGACATTTCTTCGTTGTATCTAAATGAGTGCCTTTGAAAATTGACATTACATCTAAGTCTCTAAGGCACTATAATTTCTTTTATTTTGGTCTGGTACCATAAGCTTGAAATGGATTCTTTCTGGCATGAGATAAAAAAAAAAAAATTACCCAAACAGGATATCACATCTCATAAAGAAACTATGCACATTACGCAAGGTTTCAAATGTAACAGAAGCATTTCAAAACAGCAGCAGCTACATGCACCCAAATTGTGTTTCTTCAATATCATCCAGAGGCAGATTTTTACAGAATAGGCTATAGTGTTTGCAAAAAATATGGCACTTGTTCTTGTTCCAGGACACATTACTGTCATGTACTGCAAAGCTATGTAGTTGGTTCCTACTCAAAAGATGAGACCTTCACACAATTTTCAGGTTCTATAGTCATAATTTTTTACTTGCCCAGTTTGTTCAAGCAAAATCTGCTACAGTGCTGGATATCACCAGACGGTGCTGTTAAAGATAGGCATGCAAGTTCTGCTCAGAGGAATATGTAGTCAATCACTTATTGGAATAAATACCACAGGAGGAATGGAGAGGGGTTTTAAACAATTTTACTTCTCCATCTATTCACCTCATTCCTGATTTCTGTCTGATATCTGTAATCTCTCTCCTGAGTGCACGACAACAGCAAGCATGTCCTATTTCTCTACTATGAAGATGCACTGCTAGCACATTTGCAGGAGTGTTTATAGAGTGGGAATACACAGTAGCCTGTGCCTCTGCTGAGAAGGCCATTGAGGACATCAGTTAGCTTGTCCCAATGCTTATGGACCAGATCAAGAAAGGAGATGACAGTGTTTGCTCTATCATGTGTTATCTCCAGCAGTGCAAACAAAGGGGTTCAGTTCGTTCCAGTAACAGTGTTCATTTTTTTGTGATGTGAAATTACTTAATCCCACAAGAACTTTTTATTTATACCGCTGTACTGTCTCCAGTGGTGAAGACCACAGGACTGGGTGATATTTAAACCATTGTCCTACAGCAGAAATTCTTCCCAGCTCATGACTGTCTCTTTGAGCTATCCTTCCTTTAAACAACTTAAAAAAGATTGTAAAAGGGAGTTCACAGTTTATTCCTGCTGTAGAACACTTATATCAACCTCTGAACTTCCGTTTTTCTGGGCTGAGAAAAATGGGTGCACTGTTTCTTCTCATAAACAAGTTGTTCCCGTGATCTGTGGGAATCCCGGGATCTGTGGGAATGTTTATATCTCAGAGTGCTCCATGTGCAGGTGGTGACCTGCAGGAGTAAAGTACTTCCCACTGCACCTAAACTGACTCTTCACATGTTGGCAACATACATCTTCAAATGGAGTTTTGTGTCTTTAATTCAATGATATTTCTATCAACCCAAGGACTGAATCCTCAGCATCTGAAACCAGGCTAGCTCGTCCTTGGTCTGCTTCAACACTGTCAGTATTAAATACTCAGAAGCTCCATTTACAGACATGTTTGTATTCTGACTTGGCTTATTTTTAGCAGATATATCTCGAAGTCCTATGGCCTTCCAAGAAAAAATATTATGTACTTAATGTAGTTCTCTAATTTAAGAAATTCAGAGTGATTAAGAAAATTGACAGCAAACTGAAAAAAATTTGTATCTCATGAAATAAAATTTTGTTGCAGTCTTCAGTTTAGCAGTGTGTAAACTGAGGACAAATCATGTTAAGCATCATGAAGAGACATGAGAATTCCCAATAACCTGGGCAGTTTTGATTTTCAAGTATTTTCTCTAACCAATACATTTACTGGAATCAGAATTTTTACATTTACATTTACAGAATCAGAATTCCCTGTAGAATTCTGATTGTTTCAGGGAAACAATTTATTTTTAGCAGAAAACAAGCTATTTAACTTTTTCTTTATCCTGTTCATTGTAAGAAGCAGTGAACAGACTTTATATCTTTGTAAATGAATTTTCCTGAGTGTTTTGCAAATTAATGTTTACTAAAGGGGATGAGGAACACACAGAACCAAGAATAATTCTTATATTCCCAGAAGTGAAATGTTGAAGAGATTAAGCCTTGTTCCCTGTGTGTGTTAGGGAAAAATGAGTCAAGTCCCAGCTCAACACCCCAAAAATTCTAGATGGTCTTTCAAGATCTGGTGTTTTTCCTGAAAAGAAGATTGATATTTTGCCATAAATTTGAATTTCATATTCTGTCTCAAAGGGAAGCAAACTGAGTGCCAGTTATTCGTGATGAGGAGGATAGCTGATTGGATATGCTTATTCCAAAATGCAAATGCTGTGCTATAAGTGGACTTTATCTATAGTGGATAAAACTCATTTGCAAAAGAAAGGTAGCATTTATCGTTGAATATAAGCAGGCATATATAATATTTTACTATAAATAGTTAAAGAACTATTGTGTGTAAACTGTCCCTGTAGGTAACAAATAATAATCAACTATCTTTGGAAAAGTCACAAGTTTTCTTCTGGATATTTAATTTTTCGCCCATAAGGAAAGATAAATAACCATTTTCTGAATGTTTTTTGTCTTCTTCAAATCAGGGTCTAAGAAGGATGGAATTAACTGCCATTTACATTCACCTTACTCTTTCCACTGAGTATTGAAGCAGCCAAAGAGATAGCTGTGTGTGGGTGAGGCAAATCCCACTCTAGATGAAGTCACAATGTTATTCTGTTGATCATTGTGTTCATAAATCTTACATTAGGACAGGTTTATCTTATTTGATACTTGGATTTATATATGCAACTCAGGAAGTCAAATTCTGTAATTTCAAGAACACTTCACTTGTGTGTGATACGAAGGTTAAATAAAGAATTGTCACACATGGCCACAGATCTGGGAGGCAGCCCAGGGTCTATGTGTCCATCCTTTTCTGCTAGAGGTATGAATGTCACAAATATACTGATATAATTGTTCCTTTATTTTTAGCTACTGTTCCCCACTCATGTGAATTTCTTCTCTCAAAACCTTTGTTTGCTTAGACAAAAAACATTAGGAGATTCATCTTGATTTCACAATATGATCTTTTCCTTCTAAGATAAACTCATTCTAAAGCAAGTGAGACATTCTTATAGAAACCCAACTGCATTTCAGGGTGAGAGCTACAGCACCAGAAAAGAGAAGTAGTATTCTGATTATTTTATGCTTAAGTTAAACAAATAATTTATCTGAAACAATGTACATTTCGGGATTGGGGCTTTAAGAAGACATAGCTATTGGGGGATCAAGAGAATTAATGGTTAGCAGGGGACTTCCTCAGTTTAGGCTAGGGCAGGCAGTTTGAATCATGAGCCTGCTAGGTTCTGTCTATAATTCCACAGTGACCTAATGGTTACCATATGTGGTGGAAGATATGTAGCATGGAAAGATTTTCATTAGTTTAACCCATCTTTCTAAACAAAATCAGAATCATCCACATTGGGGATAGTCCCTGACTTGTGCTGAACCCTGACCTCAGTGTGGATGTTACGTGCAATTTGGAGGAAATTTCAGTGGGAGTGCAGCAGGCAAGCAGCAGCACGGATCAGGCATGAGTACTCAGTTTGAGTCTCAACCAGGCTTGATTTACAAATAGAGTCAAACTCACCAGGTCCATAATGAGAGCTGTCTCACTTTTTGAGTGATGGGTTATGAGTCACTTCTCAGTTTGTGAGGCACAGACTCAGGTGGACTAACAAGGAAGGAAAATAGAGACTTTAAGAATTTGAATGGAATATAATAATTCATTTAGAGGGGACCTATAATGATTGTCTACTATGACTGCCTGCTTGTAACATAGAAAATTTTGAAATTGTCTTTCTTCATCAGATGAAAATAATCTTCCCAAAGTTTGCTTTTTGCACAATGTTTTCCCTTTATTCCCAAGCTGTGAAGTATTTAATACATCACCTGGGGACTGTTGCCTTGTTTGCAGGGTAGGTTGTGGACTTTGCAGTGGAGTAGCTTTGAGATCTCTAAAGCGATACCAATCCACTTGATTTTTGTCATTTGCTGTGCCAGAAATAGTACAAATAAAACCAGTTGCATTCAAGGCTGTATCTTGAATTACTATTAGACATTCTCACTAGAAAACAGAAGTGTAAGATCTGTACCATCAAGTATCGCTTGAAGGCTGGATAGTACTCGTATTGAAGGAAGCAGTGGTGTTGGAAGGCAGGAGATGATTCATCATCATCTGCTTAAAATAGTAGTGATATAATTTTATAACATTTGTGGAGACTCAATACACAGGATACTGTGAGAATAGGGCCCCTTGAGCTTTGCAGAGCAAAGAGAGAATATATAATTCTTGCATGTTGACAGAGATATTTGGTCTGGCTTCCTAACACTCTAAAAGCTAAGGAGGTTTTTCAGAGTCAAGACTTACAGCTAAAGATGTCCTGAAGCAAAAATAAGAATTCAATGGTGAATTAGCCACCACATTGACCATTACTAAAATCACTGCAAGATGGTTAACAAACTGGAGGGCAAATTCACATTTACACCAAGAGACTTGGAACATCTCTGACAACATAGTGTCAAGATCATTTTGGGATCAGTGTAGTCAGTTCCAGAAATCTGAGTGTGGATGTCAATTCTTGGCTTGCAAACTCACAAGGAAATAGCAATGTCAATGTTTTCATCAAGCCCCAAACCAAGGTTCCAGGTTATCTAGCAGATCAGTTATAGCCTCTGCAAACAAGAGGTAAGATACAGGACACAGAGGAATACCTGTTTCTGCTCCAAAACTTCTTTAATGACATGGTGAGGGAAGGCATCTCCCATGGGGCTGTATGAACATGTAATAAGTAATGTTCAATAGAAAGTATGAGTTTACTTATGTGTAATAACAGAGGGTGAGCCATGCCATTGTATAGGTGTTCTGCTGTGCCCATTCTTTCTACAAACACTAAACACATGTTTTGATATGTGCACCCACCCAGCTGAGTGCTCTTAATCTGCACACAGAGAATGTCCAGGCCATGATTTTTTTGTTTTAAACATTTTAGCACAAGTGTAATTTTGGAAGACGTGATGGATTTATGCATACAAAGTCAGGCATGGGTATGAAGCATGAGGTTTCTTGAAATTACTGACATAGGTTGTTTTACCTCTTCTGTATCAAACATGCCATTTAAATTATTGCCTTATGGGGGGTAGGTACTTTATATTTCTATTTATATACATAAATATATATGAGACTCTAATACCAAGTAGAACGAAGCTCACTCTCAGCTAAGTCCTTTGGACAAGACCAGGATGTATATTGAACAAACTATGAAGGCATCCCAAGCTCATCATTCCTGAGAATGTTATAATGCAATGTGTCCAAACAGTTGCAGCTGTAGAGAAAGATCTCTAGTACTGGGTGCTGTATAACATAACATGGAAAATAGGTGTTGCATCAAAAAGCAAAGGAGCATCTCTGACAGTTTCTTCTCAATTTTTCCTTATACAAATAAATTGGATCTTTGGTACAAAGACTGATCATTGACTGATCTATAGTGAGGGAAGTGAGTGCTAATCTTGTGTGAGCATGAGAGCATGCAATGATCCAACTTTATTTTCTGTCTTGTGCAGCAGAGAGCTCAGTCCTAACTAGGTCAAGTAGGATCATTCCTGCATATTGGTTCACAATCTTGGTTTAAAGGGACAATATCCTATGACATTCAAAAGGATTATTTGAAGGGTAAAATTTAAAGGTACATTAAATCAATAATAAATCGCTGGAAGGGATTTGAAGTTCAGAGCCTTCAGAACAAAATAAAATTAATAAAAAAATAAAAAGTTAAAGGCCCAGAAGGATGAAAACAAGGCTAACTAAATGAAGATAGATCACTTTCACATTTTTTTCCTATCTGTGAACTATTTTTGACCTGCAGGATCTGTAACATAAAACTAATGTCTTCTTTAGGCAATGATTTACACCTTGCATACCAATAACTTGCTTACAGTTTACAGTGTTGACGTGCAATATGTTCTGTCCTTATCCCTGGTATGAGATGATTTTCTGAAATATGACATACAGGCTCTGAAAGTTAGCTGGAAGCTACAATTCCCATCAAGCAGAGAAGTTATAGGAGGAAACGAGATGGAAGTTCTTCAGGTTAACCACAGGCATAACTGAACTAAGACTCTCAGCAGCAGTGATGGTCCATTTTGGTTCTGCACTTTTTAGAAAACAGGCATGACAATAGTAGGACTGTTGCTTGTGTTTTTGTCACTACGCTTTAATACCATGTCCATAGGGATTTCTAGGGCAGTAACTATGATCAATCATTTTTTCAATGTTGTGACACAACTGAGAACACTGCCCTAAGGACCTCAGTATCTGAGAATACATTAGTAAGCTTTTCAGTGGAGATGGGAGATATGAGAACCCTATGTTGCAGACTTTTGAGACCAAGGAAATTTTGCTTCCTATTGCAGAGTGAACTTCCTGTCCAGCTCCCTGAGCTTTCATTTAATATAAGCATTTAATAGATTTAATGGGTGTGGGCTGTAGTTTATTATCCTTGAGTATTACTAGAGAAACTGCAAATGGTTTCAAGGTTTCCTTAGATAACTGTACAGTTGCATTGACCAGGAGCCTCAGTACCATAATGCTAGAGATATAATTTTAAAATTAAAATAGAAAAAGTATCCTGACTAAAGCTGTAAATATTTAGATATAAGGATGAAAGATGATGGAAAGTTCTGTTAATATAAGTAGGACTGTAACAGATCTAAAACACAGAAGAGTACCTGTTTTGTAAGCACATAGTCAGAGGCAATGTAAACAGCTGTTGACTCCAAAGGAATGGGTAAAGAAAGCCCCGTGGAATTCTTTCCAGTGCTGTGAATTTGATGCTGATGGACACCCAGGGCACACAGTCACAACAGGCCCCTGCAATACATCTGAAAAGTTCATGTCTATCTCAAAACAGGACATTCTCTTCTCAACTACTCATACAAATCCTTTCCCTCAGGAATAGCCTTTAGCTTCAAAAGGTATGAAAGGAAAATGAGAAAATGGTCCTAAGGTGGTGGTAACATTATGATAAATTAGAGCAGAATCCACAATGCTATTTAGATGAGCTTTCCCAGATATGGATGCTTGACTGAATCATTACAGTAATATCATCTACATTTTGGACACTTAGATATCTACATTTGGACTACTTTGAGAGTCTCAAAATATCTTTTCTTCCTGGATACTTCTTGTCTACAAAGGAACAAAGTATGACTGGTAAGAATTTATATTCAAGAGAATTTCATCAGTCATGGTTTTATGGTGACTCGTATGATATAATTTCCAGGTGCCTGAATTGCTACTGATCAGGAAGGTGGCTCCACTTCTAACTATAATAAATGGTGGAACTGACTGGAAGCTCTTCTGAAAACTACAGAGCTCCTCTTGAGCTCTCTTCAATTATAATGTATGACTTTTATAGACAACCAGCTCTACCTTTTCAGTTTCTTAGATGAGTTCCCTTTGTAATATTTCATTTGCAATATGCTTCCTTAAGAGGCTGCCAGACCTAAAAGTAAACAACTTACTGTTATTTTACCTTGCTGATAGAATTTGATGCTTTCTCTAGGAAGAAGAGAATATTAGCTATCGGCAAATATAGAATTTCTTACAGATTTTTGTTGCTGTTCTTCAGTGAAAGCATGATTTAATTGATTACTTGATGATGTTCCAGTGTGTTTCCATTTAGTTTAACTGTCACACAAGATGGAGTAACAATTAGATTTGCAGTTAAGAGTTTCTGAGTGGTCTCTTTTACAACTGTGTTCTCTTGCATAAAATCAAGTTTGAAGATTATAAAACAATGGTCTCATCTTGAAGGGCTCGGTAAAACAATATTCTGAATATTCTGTGCAAACCATCTAGGTATCTCACTTACTGCATGTGAAGGGTCCTGCGGACTTAAACTACTCCACTGTATTCAGCCCCTACACTCTAGGAGATGGTGTAGACTGTGGTCATGATGGAAAGGCTGGGTTTTACACGAAAAAAGTTACTTAAGGTACAGATGTCTTTTAAGTCACAGACTTCCACAAATGTGTCTGCTGAAGCCTTTCTGAATAGCTCCACTAGTAACCAAATATTTCAATCAAGAGATATTGCTGGTTGAAGTCAATGTTGTTTTCATTTGAGAATGTTCTTTTTTTTTTTTTTTTTAAAGGAAGTTTACAAATGTACAATAAATCCTTAAATTCTTAAATAATAATTCTTTTACTAGTCATTTTGGTTTTTGGAATGACAAAAAATTATTCTCAACCAGAAAAGAGAGAAAAGAAAAGATTAAGTGTCAACTTAATATAAAATTTTTCAAATGAAAGTCCAAACTACTCTGAACAGTCACAGTCCTGGGTTTTGTAGAAAAAGGGGTCTCCATTTCCTTATATGTCTTCTATGCTTAATGGAACTGCAAGGCAGGGTGAGGTTAGGTGAGTTTTGATCAGGTCAGGTGGACCCTTAGAGCTGAAGTGTCCAAGGGTTGGAGGCAGTGCTCAAGCATGAGGTTTGAAGCAGTCTCCCCAGATTCTGCAAGATGCAGAAGGAAAACTGGTGTGAGAGACGACTTATGCACCCTTCTTCAATCTGTCACTTTTTAGTGGTTAGAAAAAATGTTTTGAATGGAAAAATTCATCCAGGTCTTATAATACACTTACCCCATTCCACAGCATTCTCACAGCATTCACAGCAAGACTATAACAAAGACACAGCATTTGAATCACAATATAATTTTGTTTGGAACAGACTTATGGCCGTCTAATTTAAATTCTTATAATGTCAAACCTACCCTTCTACCTATGTCTGAGTATTTTTAGGAGACTGCACAGTGATATTGCAAATGCTTTTTTTATGTAACATTGCAAAAATAGTTACAGAAACAAAGGGAATACACAATCTCAAAAGATAAGAAGAGGACTCACAGCATGACAATCTTATGATTTCAGTAAATGTCTCAATGCAGAAGTGAAAAATAGTCATAATTCAATACAGAAAGAGAACCTGACAGAAATATAACTGCCCTGACCACAAAGCAGTTGCTTTATTACAGTTTTACTAAATACAAGGCTCTCACCAGTGAAGGCCATACAAGAGGTTGAGAGGTTGTCTAGGAGAGACACTTCAAATGGATTAAGGACAGAAATTGAATGCTTCCAACACATTTAACTTAAACCAAAATCCAGGAGAAAACCACTCCAAAATAATAGAATTGGTTTTGCTTGGTGGCAAACTATTTTGCTGTTCAGAAATAATATATGCTTTTACCAAACTGCTGTGCCCTAGACGTACTGTACTGGGCAATGAAACTACACTGATTTATAAAATAATGGTGTTTCAGGGCCTGAATTTGGTGACCTAAAAGAAAAGAGAAAACTAATTTACTTTCCATTACAGCAGATCAAAACCTGCCCTCGGGGGTTAGATAATTTTCAATTTAATATTTCTAAAGCATCCTATTAAGCATTTTGTAAATATACATTGAAAAATTAAAGTAGAGGTAGAGCATGGCTCACATGTTGAACAGTATAGTCTTCAATACCTATTGAGAAAATCTGCCTGGAGAAAGATTGTCATTCTTCCAAAAAGTCCAAGCCCAGAGTGATGGTAAGGATTTCTGAAAGAGCAAGCTCAAACTGGTATTTTCAGCAACAGAGCAGGTCTTTATTTGCACTACCAGTGTATTTGTACTTTGCCTGGACTTTTGTGATGTCACACAGAAGTGGAAAGCTAGAAGTAATTTAGGTGTTGGAATGAGAATATTTAATACAAAATTTATTTATTTGTTTTATTCTTTATCATTATTATTTTTTTTTCAAAATTCCAGCTTTGACAAATTTTCTCCAGGAACCCCTTTGTGTAGCAGTTCTAATGCATTCAAGGCAAATTTCTATAAAACTCTTGCATGAGAGAGCAGTATTTCTTGCTATAATCTTCCATCTTCTTTCAAGCGTGAACCTAATCTAAGGAAATTTTTGGTGACTTAGCTCTCTTCTCATGCCCAATTCTGCCAGCTCTCTTGGTCGGTGTGTGAGAATTTGCTCAGTTGCTTCACTCTCATTATCAATGATTTTCTTGTGCCTTCATTTGAGGCACTACAGAGAGAATTTTCTTGGTCCCACATTCCATGTAATACCTGTTTTGACTTGTGGCATCACAGCAGCAAGGCAGAAGCCATGTACACTGCCTGGAATACTTGCTCAGAGCATCACTGGTGAAATGCATGTTCCCAGCTGGGAATTACTTCTGTGGCATCTTCCTGGACCCTTGCCCATGAGTTCATCCTGCCATCAAAGACCCTACATGTCAGTCTCTCATCTGTCAGGGATGGAGATCCTAAGAAGGTCTGTGACATCACCCTCTCTCTTTGATGGGTATATGTCACTAGGGCTGTGTGTAGAAGTGTCTGGATTTGAAGAGCAAGGTGAACATATAACATTTGTAAAAGTTTTCTGAAGGATTGAGACCTGAGTAGATATCAGTCCATTTTATTAAGCCAATGCATAATCCAACATGAAAACACCTTCCATGTGGAAGAGGTAGAAAATCAGAAAAATGGGAGGGGTAAAGCTACAAAGTGGCACTCAAAGCTGAATAAAAACTCTGAAGACCAGTTTGCGTTATCAGTAATTTCACAATGAGCTGTTAGTTTCTCACTTTCTCATCTCTTTGATGAGAACTCAGTTACCCAGACTTAAAAAGAAAATAGAATCTTTATTCAGTGAGTCAAGCACTCTTTTCTGCTATTCCTGACCACCACATAAGGGGCTTAGACCACACAGTTCATGACCAGCTCTGAATAGAAACAGCAGATGTGCTCCCACTCATCAGTGAGCCAATGAACAACTGTAAATCCAGGAACAGAATACTCAAGCTGTTGATGTTTTTTCTCATTTAGTTTATACACTGCTAGATAAACTGTATTTTACATAATTTTAAAAAACACTCTTTAATGAGGTATGCAGATGAATATGTGTGTGCATATCTGAGGATTGCTACACACAACATAGCCACACATACAGGCATCAATATATAGAAAGTCCTTTTTGACTGAAAATCACGTGAATGTTTCAGAGCTTGTGAAATGCTCTTTTTAAAAATTGACTGGACAGTCTCAATGTTTCAGCAGAAGATATAAGTGAGAGTCTGAAGATACAACAAAGTACTGCCCAACTGAAATGAATGAAGTGCCACCATGTGTGAGTTTGGAATAGCATAACTTAATGTAGTGCATGGAGTATCATATCAGGTGATGTGACTCCCCCCATGTAGCCTCACAAAGAAGCATAATTTATGGAAAATGCCTAAGAGAAACCTCTTGTTTCCTTTAAAAAAATCTGAACATTTTAATCATGCAGGCTTTGTCAGCAACAATGGCTAGACCAAATGCAATTTAATAACTTTTGATGAAAGGTCATTCACTCTCCAGGCTATTTTAAGACTACCAAATGACTGCTAGTGCTGTCTATGGTGCTCAAGGATACAAGTGATGGTAAAATTCCTCAAATCTCTCAAGATTATTTGGGATGTTTGGCTGAAGAATGTGTATGCTAATATTGACCACAAACTTGAGCTCACTGTGGTTGGTGCTTGCCTAAACTCTATTTTGGCTCTGAGGCATCCTGTGCCGTTGTTGCAAGTCACTGCTGCAGATTCTTTCTTGCAGTACTGTTATGGCTAATTGTGCACCACGCTGTTTTTCTTAACAGTTGCCTGCTTTAAGGGGCACCTTCTTATTCAAACTCCTAAACTTTGCACAACTGAGCACTGCAGATTGCTGAATGAGTGAAAGGTTGCAGATTTGCCTATCTCTGTGAGATAATGAAACCTCAAAATAGAGCTTGTAACAGCTCGCTAGCTGTTTATGAGATGCATAAATTACCACTGATGGTTCATTCTGTAGATTAGCACATTCTGCGTCTTTATTCATTTCAGTTTCTGCTGGGAGGCCTGTAAGAATTCAGTGGTTTAGAAGTATAAGAAATATATTTACTGCATCGCTAATTTGGAGGTTCTCTTTTCAAATTCTCCTTACAGTACAAACACCAAATTTTGAGGAAGCCCTGCAACTGCTGAAAGAGAAGCAGTGAGGCCCTGGCTTTCAATATTGGTAAGTGTGAAAAACCATATCTGTACAACCTTACAGTCAGATTTTGGTGCCAATCATTAATCATCTTTCTGAGTCAACATTATGAATAGGTCATCCAGGTAGGAAATCAGCTAAGACTCTAGATTTTCTAGAGCAAGGTTATGCCATGTGTCTGCTGAGGATGATCTTTCTTAGAGCACCAAAACAGTAGAGAACAGGCTAGGAACAGCTAACAATAGACATGAATGCATCTTAAAATTTTGTTTAGTTACAAGAAAGTGATATGTGCTGTTTTCAGGAGCCCCTCTTGTTTCCAGTATTAATGACTGTATAAGAATTATCTAAAATAGTTCTAACATTCTGCTAGCTCATTTCCTACTTTGTTTTTTCTCCAAAGGAGGTTAGCAATTGTCAGAGTTCATATCTTCATGCAAATGGTTTGCTCTTCATCTCACAGTCAGAAGAGTTTTAGTGAATGATGAATGCTCATGATGGTGAAGGCGCAATTCAGTTCCCTAAGCTGACATCCTGAGACCATCTCAGACAACCACATGTGATTTATAGGTGAAACAGAATATCTACAGAAAGCCTGTGACATGCTAGAACATGTAAGATTCTAGAGGGCTGGAACCAGATGATCTTTTACATCCCTTCCAACCCAAACCATTCTGTCACTTAAACTGTTTATAACAACCCAAGGCCTGTGTTTAATACTGCACAGCCACTGCTCTGATAGCAGGCTTCTGAGCACCCTTGAAAAATAAACAATTGAAGATGTACCAATTTAATGACTTCTCTATGTATTCTATTGTAGAATGCCTTGACAATTAAGGGAAATTCAAACACTATTGTATTCTGAAAATAATTCCCTAATAGCTAAATATCAATTGTCTGAACGTTAATCCTAAAATCTTTGGCTCACATTTTTGTTCTGATTCAGAGGGGTGGATTTCACTTGTTATATACTTTTAACATTTCTTCTGAACATACCTAAACATGAAACATTCCTAAGGTGCCTGCAAGAAACAGGAATTGCTGAACACAATAGTAATATATTTTTTCTTATTACTATGTGGACTATGATTTCCTTTCCTAAGTTTCCAGACACTTTTTTTGAGTTGCAGCTGATGAATGACAGCTCTATTCCCATCCACAGACATGATAGCCTCTAAGTGGTTTTTATCTTGAGAAAAACTCTTACCTCTTCCAAGCCTAAAAATTTGCAACCCTCCAAATCCCAGTTGTTTTTTCCCTATGCTCTGCTGACAACAAGAAGTGAAAGAGAGAATTTTGATGATGTGTTCACTGTGCTTATTACTTCTTTCTTCTGGACTGAGATCAAGAAACAAAACACAGGGAGGAGATAGCAGGACATAAATGATGATGTTTTTATTGCTTTGTCAAATTTGAGCCAGGTTTTCAAAGGGACTGTTTCACTAGAATTTGGCTGTTTCACTTGAAGTAGCACAAATAAATTAATTCTTGCATCTGGTGAGCATTTACAAAGTTGCACACAATGTTTTCAGCCGTCTATCAATAGCATGAGCCCTCTGACCCCGGGGCTGCCAGCCCCTGACCCAGCAATGCTGATGTTCTCCAACCCCACCCTGGCTGTGGGCATGGTTTTGGCCTGTCCCCATCCCCAGGGAGGTGTCTGGGAGCCGGGCTGGGCTGTCCTGGTGCCTCCCAGCTGGCTGCCCCTGGCTGGGGCTGGGGTTGGCCTGACAGCAGCTGTGGGGGTTTGGCAAAGCCCCGTGTCAACCAGGAGTCCTGATGGGCAAGAACTGTCCTGGCTGATGGGCCTCATGCCTGGTGCAGTGTTAGGGTCAGGATCAGAGTTATTTCTCCCTACTGGTATACTGGTCAGCAAAAACATTTTGTGAGATGGGCAGGACAACAGCTGTAACTCAATAATCTGAAACTTGAGTAAAGTGCAGGAAAGTTAAGGGCACAACTGTCCAGTGAGCTTTTACAGTAGTTCTGTTTATTTTACAATTCTGCAGGCTTTGAAATCCCATATCATCTTCCCTTGAGTGGTCTGTGTCTGGCTGCCAGAGCAGGGAGGCCGGTCTCTGTTTATGAGCAGATGACACCAACAGGAAGCCAGCAATGCTCTCATCTCTCCTGACACCACAGTGGGAGCTTGTGTTCCCTTTAAACCACTCTTTTGAGGAAATGTGGTAACTGACCAAAGATTTTACTTATTTAGTGTGCTAATGAGGCAAGGCTTTGGATGTGTACAGCTGGGTTTGGAGCCCAGCAGCTTGCAGAACTGCGTGCTCTTCTGTAGGATAACTTTTAACCTCAACATCTGGAAGTTTACTGTAAGCAGCAGCTCTTGCTAAACTATTTGTCAGATGATAATGACAGTCAGTCTCGTTTGGGCTATAGCTGACTCCTGCTTCTGATGGGTCCTTCCTGTTACAGCTCTCCTACTCTGCAGGCCCCAGAAATGCAGAGTAGAGGCAGAGGCAGATGTAGAGGTAGAGGAAGAGGTAGAGGTAGAGAGTGTCTCTCTGCTCTTCTACACCCATGCCCTATGTCTCTGTATTCTGAACAAATGAAATTACATAGAGCTGTATCTGAATTCACTCATTTCATGCTCTGTTTACCCATAATGAGAAAAAAGCATTACACTGTAATCTGGTATTGAGTGCATTGCACCTTGAAGCCCTTGGTTCAAAAAAGGTAATTACAGTCTTCCTTTTAAAAGCCAACGTGGAACTGCTCTTCTTTTTGAAAGATGAGAAAAACAGAACAGCATCCTCAAGTCTTCATCTGTGTGAGAACATGGATTGAAAGACAGATCATTGAGAAGCACAGGACTTGCTCTCTCTGCTATTTGAGACAATTCAGAATAGGACCCTGCCCTAATCATTAATCTGTGGTGTAAGAGCTGAAATGGGAAGTGAGGGAAGACCTCTATACCTCTCTGTGAAATATCATTCATGGTTATTTAGCTACCCCTCCTATGCCCCCTCCCAAGAGAGAGAAAGAGAGATGGTTACCCTGTAGCTTAGAGATTATGACACTCACCCGTATGGAGGAATACTGGGTCTCATGGCCTTGGTTTAAAGGATTTCTTGCTTCATTAACTATTTTTAGGCCTAGCCCATACTTGGAGCAAATACTGACAGATTCTTTCTGGCTAGTCTACTGTAGCTCTCTGATGCATGTTGAAAATCATTAAACATTGTAACCTTCTTTAGACAGGTGAAAGATGATCTTTGCATTTCCACTATTCTGAAAAATGTGATAATTTTATCAAAGCCTTTCTAGGATTAATAGTTTAGTTGCAGGCATTTCAATTTGCAAAATAAATAACACCCCATCAATGGAAATGAACAAAGCACCAAAAGCACTGGATAAAAAATCCCAAACAAACAGAACTCTGGAAGCTGATATTAATAGGAACAAAGAAAGAGAGCTAATGAATAATTCATGCAATTGTTTCAGAGAATACTTTAAAAAAGAAATTTAATATGTAAGGAAAAGATTTATTCTTCAGTCTTTTTCCTTTTGACTCCTTAGAGGTAGAGGTACAGGGAAGAGAAGCAAAGAAATTAAAAACTCATAAAAGCGCATGAGTTTGTCCAGAGGGAACCTTTTCAAAATTACTATACTATGTATCTAGCCATATTGTGACACAGCACTCATCTCTGTCATGTCTGAATCCTTCACATTTATTACAGTCTTTTTATGTCAGAAAACAATTAGGAGATGGAAATGCTCTGATATAGGATCCAAGTCCTTTAGTCCAGGACTAACCCTTCTCACATGCTGAAAAATAGCAGGAAGAAAGTAATATGGTAGACAAAAGGCAATCTTCTGACCCCATTGCCTGGTTTAGATAGGGTCTTGACATCACATCTCATTTTGGAAATTTAATTTCATTGACCAAATTATTTTCTTGGAAAAGCACCATTCCATTATAGGTGATTTGTATGAATTTTGATTTTCCTAATGTACCTGGACAATGAAAAAGGGACAAGAAAAGAGAAGGTTGCTCATCTATGGTATCCAGAAGTAGTGCACTTCATCAAAGCAACCTCTATAACCACTGCAAGAGATGAGATTTTTTCAGAGAGATATTGAATCCATGGGTTTTGGGCTTTGTTTCTTTCTCTGCTAATTACACATGAAACTTAGATGACCACCTTATCCTAGCTGCATGAAATGAGTGAATCCAGGTCTTTGTCAACACCAGATTGCAAGTTAGAAAACAAAAGTGTTGCACTTTGTGAGAACATGTTTTAGTGTCATTTAAAATCTAATTGGTTTTCAGTTGAACCAAGATGCCTAGACCAGTTTGTTCTGTCCTTGCAGGATCCCCATTAATTGATAGTTCCAATGGAAGAAGTTTGCTGCTCAGTGATTTATAACCTGAGATTGTTCAGATATATATTCCTGAGACAATTCCCCCATAGACTGTGGCAAGGTTTGTTACTAATGCATCAGGCATCACTAACATGCACTCAGGCTTTTTAGTCAAACACTGCAGGATCAGAAAGTGACTCTGTATTTCTAATGGATAATTTTTATTTTATATGTTGAAGGTAAGACAAACCCACACAACATGGAGTCCTCTAGCTCTGAGATAGATATTGGTTAACCTTCCATGATTTTGCAATATTGCACGGGATATGATTTGTCATATTAAATCATACTGTGAATCTGTCAAGTTCTGTACTCTGAATTTTTCAGTAGTCAGATGACTCAAAAAAATCTTCAAGATAAAGGCAAACCCTTCCAGGCAATATGAGAGTTGGAGGGAAGAGCCCAGGCTGCAGGAAGAGAGACAAGAAGGCATCAGGAAGTCTGCATGCATGGCTGGGATCTTCAAAGCTTGTTCATAATTAAGAACCATTGAACTTCCGAAAGACAGAGTTCTTTCATATTACTGATCAGCATGTAATAAATTAACAGCCTGACTTTGAAAGAATCCTTCATAAAAATAGGTCTTCAAAGTCACTCAACCAATAAAATTGACTGCAGCTTTTAGAGCCAGCATGTAGAGTTTGCTTTTTAAGACATGTCTACAAAAGTCTGTATGGTTATCCCAAAACAAAATAGCCCCAAAGTAGCATGTGCAGCTATGTAAATAGTGGGTTTATGAGCAATTTCTTCAGGCATTTGATGATTAGTGAGAAATCACAGCATCTGACTTGTGCAAAGTTATTAATCTGTGTATTTCAGCTACCTAATAATCTCCACAGACTTTCTGGGTAGTCAGTAGAAGGACAGATGTTCTCCCAAGTGGTATCTTGGAGCTGTGGAGCTCCTACCTTGTCCTCTGTCTTCAGTCACCTCCTGAAGAAATCTTCCTCTGTTTCCTAGAAAAAAAATGGAGAAAAAACCCATCACATAACTTACTTAATTCAGCCCTTAATGATGATATCTATGCATGAACTTTTAGTACTTATTTTAGACAAAGTGGTCATGTTGTGCTCTCTCATTTTCTGCTTTTCTTTGTGTTTCCCAAACTACTTAGCCCAAGAGTGGTTGATTACTCCATTACAGACGGCTTTATATTCCAGTTTCATACTGTCTTTTTATATCAGTTGGTACAACTGATTATTATTTAATAAGTTTATTGCACTTAAAAGGATGCTATGTTACCATGTGAATTCATATATTAATCAGGCATGTGTGTGCTTTTAATGAAATCTACATTGCAAGATTTGTTTTAATGGCTAGCTGTGACATTGCTTGTTGATGATTAATTCTAAATTTTTTTTGTAAAATTATGTTCTAAAATAATTTATTACTTAATTTATCAGCATGTAGTAATTTTTTGATAAATATTGATAAAGATCCTGTACACAGAAATGCATACAAATTTTTTATATAAAATTCTATTTTGTACTTAGTAGTGCCTTATCAGGCTATCACCAGTTAAATTTATGGTTATTATGCTTTCCTGTTTGGTGAGAATCTAAACCAAAAACTATTTAAAAATTTTTCATCCACTAAAATTGGCATAAAAATCCATCCAATTTTTCACAAAAAAATGTGTAAATCTCTCTAATTTACATCAGGGAGTGAAAAAGATCAAATAACAAATAACCCAGGCTACAAAGAAAAGGGCTGCACTACTCCTGTTCAGCTTATTAGGAGAATTCCTGGTAATCCAGTTTGGGGAGGGGCCCTGTACCTCCTACAGGTGTGTTGAAGAACTTGTGACAGAAATACATCAGTTTGTGAAGGTCCTCTTAGTTACCTGCAGTGCATTACAGTGCCAAACTCCAGGGACTATCATCTTGTCAGGCTAAGCTGCACCCAGATGTCATCTGCATGTCCCATCACACCAGATGTACAGCTGCCACTACAAGGATATCAGCTGGAACTTGCAATGGACTCATCCAATGGACTGCCTGGGTGGCTGTATTTCTACCACCTGCTCTAGTGAAAGGTGTTCTTGCCATAGAAGAAGGGTTGGAACTAGATGATTTTAAGGTTCCATCCAACCCTAACCACTCCATGGTTGTATTTCGTCTCCCTAAGAACCATAGCAAGCAGTGGTTGGGGGCAAGAGAGGAGAAGGTGCCAGCCCACAGCTTACCCAGGGACTGGCTGTAGTTTTGATGTAAACTTTCCAAGGTAAATAGGAGTGTATAAATTAAGAAACAGCTGCGTGAAGGACCTAAGTGACTTGTCTGATGGCAGGTAGGATGTTAATAGAGTTGTGAATCCTGAACCCAAGACCCAGGCCTGTGTCTCATCTCCTGAGCCATGTGGAATTGCTGGCATTGCATGCCTGTGCACAGCAGAAAAAGTCTTAATCCCACAAGGGTGTATAGCCAAATGTTGAATGCTGGATGATTCACAAGTAAAAACCTTTTCTGTCAAACTCAACAGCAGCTTGACCAACATTTTCTAGGGTGATTTTTGTAACACTGTCTGGATTTGCTGCCACCAAAAGGGACAGAGTAGGCAACACTATAAAAAATATATAGAATATTTTTTAATTTTATATTCAAAATATAGAATAATAGTTAAACTTTTCATTTTCCACAGAGGGTGCAGATCCCCAAATCCTGCTCAGTCCAAAAGGCATGAAAAGTTTGATTCCATAGAATGGGGAATGGACAACAGGAAGGATTAGAAGTTCCTTTCTATTTTGTATGATGAGAATTGAGATCAGACACAAGAACATAAATTTTGGACAATTTTCCTGCTGTTGGTTTTTTAATAGAATAACATTTTAACACTCTGGTCACATAAAAAAAATTATATTTTGATACATTATAATTTTGTTTGACAATCAGACATTCTATTGCATATTATACAACCATATTGCATGTATTGGTAACATTCTAAAAGAGCAAGACATCTATTATCAGATCACAGAAAAAAAAAATACCCAAGCAAGAGAATTAAAAATGCCATAGCAATTATTGATAGCATTATTAATAGCCAGGTCCTTGTCACAATACGTTATAACATTCCCTTTGGAGACATTACAATCTATCATGGGGAATGGACAAGATGACCTAATAGATCTTTTCTATCTTTTCTCTCATATAATCATGTCAATCAGCACTATAGAGTCAAAGTAATTTATACCTCCTATTGCTTCCAGACTGCATTATTGTAACCCAATTCTGCTACACAGATCTAAGAACTGTAACTACAACATCACAGGGTTTGTTTTGTCAGGATGCAATTCCAGCAGAATTCTACTAAAGGTGGGGACCTGTTATATCAAATATGAATGGCAGAAAATGTTGGACTAGCCTTGCTTCAAGGGTTCAGGTGACATAAACTTCTGTATTCAGTGGACTTTTTCAAATCTCTTTCATATGTGTGAGACAGAAGATCCCAGGCTGTGGATACTTCTCATGGGTTATTATTCAGATTTCATAGGTTTGTCATCTTTCCTGGGTAGAAAACATGAATACAAATACACACGAAAAGACACAGTCAATAATTTGGAAATGCAGATATTGTATTTTTTTATGTCTCTATTTTAATTTGGTTATTGTAAGTTTCACTATTGTTTAAATATCTCCTATAAATCATATTTTTTTTTTTTTTAAAATAAAAAAATCAAAAAAAAAAAAAAAAACAAAAAAAAACAAAACCCAGCCATAAAGCTTTTTACTCATTCCATTGCAAGGAATTTGAAAGGAATTTTTATCAGGATCTATATTAGTTAATTCCTGCAGTCTTTCCAAAGGTTTTTTAAATTATGGAATTTATTCTTCCACTTCCAGTATTTCAATTAGGAATGGATATAAAATTTTTTAGACTTTAAGGGCTGAAGAAAATTATGGCGTGGGGAGTTCTTAATGCCTTTTGCTGTGCCCATTGCAGCTTTTGGTGCACGATATTTTTTATGCGGCTAAACTGTGTCAGGCCTCTTGCAAAGTTTCACCATTTTAGTGATGTTTAGGATTCTGAAATGTCAACATTTTGCAGAGAAAGTAGCTGAATCAGGCCAGAGTAATTGTGTTAGCTAAAATACACAGCAAGCAAAATAAGAAGTAAGGTATTTGAAGGCAAACTATTTCTATGTAGAGAGACTTCAATTCCCGTGAATGTAATGTTGACAAGAAAGAAATCCCTCATAATTCCAAAATTTTCCTAAAAGTGACAAAGTATCTGAAAAATCTGTTTTATGCAAAGTGAAAGAGTTAATGACAATGCATGTACAAAGTACTTTCCCCCAGCAAGCCATATTTGACCCAATGTGATATCTAGAGAAAAAATATTCCAATTTTCAATCAGTTTTTGGACAGAATTGTGTCTTCCAATGTTACCATTAGCAGCTGTCAATGATGATATACTGCTAAAATTCTAACTATTTAATTACATCAGATATTGCAACATTTCTGATAGATTTTATTATGCAGGAAATGGCTTTGTCATCACTACTGACTTTGTAGTACCAAAACAAAACAGACAGAAAATTGTTCATTCCATGGTTTAAGGCATGTGTAATGACAGAGAAAACGGTGCCCTTTTTAAAACAAACAACATGTTTTCTCAGTTAAAAAAAGGAGGAAGGATCTTGTTTGCAATAAACAGGGTTTTTCTTCTACAAAACTGAATAATTTCAGGCATGAATGAGTTCTGAAAAGCATTTCCTGTCAGAATTAAATGATGAATATATCTGAATATGTGTTGCATTATGGTTAAGTTTTGCTAGGACTTCACAATCACCTTGTCTTTTTTTTCTGTATTTTTTACATTTCTAGTAACAGGAGAATTAGAGTTTTATTTTTCAGAGCCACACTAAAATAATTTTTATATTTTGTTCTGTTTGCGTGCAGCCTTACATATGACAATCCACCAAGAAACACTACAAAATACAAGTGGCCGTTATGACAATGGTTTTCTTAGTCTGTGTAGGAGTGGAAGTTCACTAATTGAAAGTACAGAAATCCTTCTCAGACCAAACCTCGGAGCAAGGTCACTATGTCCCTTCTGAAATACTTGGTCCTGACATAATAGAACTAGGGAAGCCAAAGGATAATGCTGGAGGACAACCAGCTGTAGGAGTATAAGCCAGGAATTCAAAGATTTCTGACTATCACAGCAAAGATAAGAGTTACATTACAAATGGCTGCATTACAGCCAGACCCTAAACTCTAGTGTTGAAAATGGAGTTCTCTGAAAACTACGTCTAAGTAAAAAGAGAGGTTTCAGCTGTTCATATTCCAGCAAGTGCCCTGCTCAGAAATGAGTAAATTCATTCAGCACCACAAAGACTTGTCCATTCCTAAACTTAAATATGTAGTAGTATGTCTGGAAAAGTTCCAGTTTAAGGAGCTAAGCATCAAAATACTGCTTTGCTCTGCTGCAATTCAGTGGGCACTCAGAGGATATCTAAGCCCTTGGTCATGGGAAACTCTCCTGGAGCCAGAAAGATTTCTCCTATTGGGGGTGATTGAAATTTAATCTGCTTCCCTCCTCAATCCAGTGATTCCATACCTAGCTTGATGAGTCAGGGCCTGATCACGTTTGCAGTGATGATGGGGAAAACAGGTAGCAAAAGGGGCAGCACAGAGAGCACACGATTCTCTACTGGTTATAGCACAGTTCTGAAAGGAGAGAGAACTGGATGCCAGTCCCTTTTTCCTGGACTGCTAGTATGGTTTGCACTGGTAATAAATAAATTTCAGATAGGAGGAATAGAAAAAAACCCAACAAATTGCCAATTTCTGATCTCACTGTGACAATCCTATAACTCATGTGCCCAGCACCTTGAAGTGCCCAGGACATTTCTGTCATAAAGTTCATAAAGTTCATGCCATGGTATTCACCTTATGCAGTGGTGTGACTGTGTCTAAAATGCCTAAAAGAAATAGTCTCTGGTCTGAACTCAGGTTTAGTCTCTATGGGAAGCAAAGCCATAGCATGTCTTGGGAATGGTCTAACATCTGAGAATCACAGGTGATTGAATTCCAGCATGCAGAGTGCTCCCTTCCACTGTTTAACTTCCTTGCATGCATATAGCCAGGAGTTAAACTTTGCTAGTTGCAAGAACATGTGCTACATCCATGGGTGAATCAAAAACCAGGGTCAAAGTAGTGAGTGAATATAAAATTAACTGTATGAATAAAATAGTTTAGGAGCTCTTTATATAACTTTATAAAAAAGGAAAGTTTATACACTGAAGACCAGTGTGGCTCTGTTTCTAACAGACAAGATATCAAAGGTCTTCAGGTAAAAACCAAACCAAACAAAAAAACCTACAATTAAACCCATGAGATTTTCAGAGTCATTCTTGGTGCTTAACTCTCTTTTCTTTCAGAGTTGAGAAAGATATCCAGAACCAGCATTTTGATGTTTAGATCTAAATACTTTTACAAATCCCATCCCTTGGCACTTCCAAATGTTCTTATTATTGCATATTACCACTGAAAACTAAACATCTTTTACATTTAGGTCTTACTTGACATAATTACTTGTCAAGAAGTCAACCCTGAAATGTGATGAGTGTTAAAGTGAAACCTCTGGTTCATTTAATGTTAATAATGTTTAATTGTTGAAAATATTGGTCATCTTGCAAAAGTACTACATATTTCTTTAGATCCTTATCTGCTGTATATTTCTGTTTAACATTTTGTACGGTGTCTATTTGCATGTATCTTTGAGGAAACAAAAAGTTTAATCCTCTCTGTACAAAATTAATTATACTAATATTTGGATAATTGTAATATTTGAAATATATTTAAAGCTGTATTTTATTAATCTACAGGAAATTAATTTTTAAACTTGTCATATACTGAATCTGACATTTCTAAGTCAAATTTCTGTGCCGCTTTGTTGCTTTCAGGCAATTCTTCACTTGCCAGGTCTGGTATCAGGCATAGAAGGCTGTATTGAGTCACTGCTCATTTGAGTGTTAAAATTCAATTTACAGTTACACAGATGTTCTGAGATCCTTTGAATTTAATAAGGATGACTCACACAGATGAGTAAAGAGGATGGACTTTGAATCCTCTAATACCTTCTGAGATCAATGCATTCCAGATGAAAATCATTCAGCTCGAGCCATGCTATCATACTGAACTGCCCATTATGTTTGTCCTCTTGCCTTGTCTTGCTGCTTAAAATAGGTGTATTTGGGAATGAACTGGTATTAGTGACCATTACCTGACTTGCAATAATGGCATGATGTTTTCCTGCCTTATTTTTACATTCCACTACTAATGGCCTGTCTCAGTCCTTGAAAAGTTTTGTTTTATGGAGTTATTCTTTATATAGACAGGGCAGTATATTATGCATGTAATGTTCTTTGTTAGTTAAATCAGATTATTTTAAAATGAGTTTATTATTTAGAAAAGAAAAATTAAAAGTAAGTTTAAGTAAATCCTATTTTTGCGTATGAATTTGAAACACTGTAAAATATTAGGGCAAACACAGACCATTCACATCAGTGTTGTAGTCTGACGTGGGTCTGTCTGTATCTGTGAAGTATGAATCAGGAATACTACTGCTACATATGAGGGGGGGGAAAGGAGTTGAGAAATTGCATGACAGTTATTTTCATGAACAGAGATTAAAACTACTGTAATTATTTGGAAAGCCGAACAATAAACAAAGAAAAACTGAAGTATATCAAATTAAATGGAATGATAAATCTTTAAAGAATTCAGATCAGGACTTTCTGTCTCCCCATCAAATTATGAAGAGACAAAACATGGATTTAGTGAAAACTGAAGAGAAATTAGAATTAGAAAGGATGCAATTAGGAACATAAAATAACCACATTCCTTGGAATTCATTGTCTCAGGATGTTTTTAAGACCAAGAATTTCACAAGCAGTAAAGAAGAACAAAGTATCACAAGAAATTTTAGAGCTGTGAAAATTAGTACTACAAAGTTTTGGAAAAGAAATTTATGCTTCAGGGCATAATCCAAATTTTAACTATCATGAAGAAGAGGAGAAGTGCAAGGATTAGTGTATAATTACCCATGTTACTCTTGTTTATCTGGACATCTGGTACTAGTTATTGTCAAAGAGAGGATTTTGGGCAAGCTCGACCTTCATGTTTGAGAAAAATAGTAAATCAAATGCCCAGTTTCATAACTGCAGTTTCGTGATGCTGTGAGCTGCCTCAGAGCACCTCCATCTCTCTAAGCCCCTCTGCTTGTCCTTCCCCAAGAGGGGACCCCTCTGGAGCCATGAAGGTGCCTTGACAGCAAAACTGTGGTCCTGCTGCCAGGAAAGGCAAATACAACCAAGGAAATTTATAGAAACACCAAACTGGACTATACAAGTAGGAAAAGGGAAAGCAGGGCTGAGTGGATCTCTTTTCCTTTCTTTTTTGAAGGATCTTATTTCAGACATACTGATGTGTGTGTGTCTGTATGTCCCTGCGTGGTGGGGGATCAGAGACACTGGTGCTTTGGAACTGGATGCAGCCTTGGGAAACACTTTTATTATAATCAGGCTCTCAAAAAGCAGCTTGTGATCTGGCTTGTTTTTGGCAGGGGGTATTCTTGGCTCCATAAAGGCATCTACTACCTGCCATATTCAAAGCAATATAAGGTGGGCTGAAAACCGTCAGCCAAGGCAATGCAAATGATCAGAATGAGGATAATTCCATTATTAAAATCTCAGAATGGATTCACAAAGGGGCACCTTCATGGAATATGAATTAAGGTTCTCTTTTCCGGTCTACAGATTTACATTACCAGCATTTATTGCAGTCTTATTCTTGCTGGTTTCATTCTGGCTGGTGTCCAAGGTAGGCTTAAAATAGTTTTTATCTGGCTGTATTTCAACCTCAGGTTGATGAAGGATATATTGATATTCCAGTTTGTGCCACAACTTATTGTATCTGTGATGTGATGTGTGTGAGAGAGAGAGGCAGAGAAAAAGTGAGATTTTTTTTTTGCCATCTTACATGCACGGAGGAAACCTTGCTGCATTTTGTTCTGCCTCAGACTCCCTCATAACCTGGCTTCCTCATTATGGCTTCACTGCAAGTGAGCAGACAGTAATTTCTGCCGTCCAGTTGAATTTGTGCTTGTATTTTGAGAAAGCAAATTTGTAAAAAAACCACATAAAACAAGTTCAAAGAATGCAGAAAAGCACAGAATATGCCCATCAAGGATGTCATGAGTTCAGATCATTTTACATCATCTTACAGTTGTACCCCAGAGTCCGAACTGAGGGAGAAGCAAAATTGGCTCCAGCACTGGTCAAAGCTGTTGTGAATGACATTTATATTGATGGGAGGCTGTATTTTTTTCCAGAAGCCCAGAATCCTTTTGCTCTTTGAGGCATGGGAGTGTGGAGTTCCCAGCAGTGCTCCTCCTCTTTTCCCTATGGCAAGAGAATACAGCAATGCCGCATCAATATTCCTATACTGCTCCTGTGAGTCTCCTCTGGTCTTTTTTGCTGCTCTCATACAATAGAGAACACATATGGCTGCTCAAAAACGGCTTTATACTCAACCTAATGGTGTATTAATCAGATGCACTAGAATACTGCATATTGAGTGTCCTTAAAATACAGTTATTAAATATGCTTATGCTTTAATGGTTGTGGCACTCTAGATCATGGAGTTAAATAGAAGCCCGAGTTATGGTAATATTTAATTTAGAATTTCTTAGGCGACTGGAAAGAAAAAGAATACAGAAAAATAGTTGTGCTATACTAAGTAGGTTGGTAAAGAATTTAAGTCTAGTTATAATCTGTTTTGTGTGAAGAAAAATGCTTTATTGAACAAGAGAAAAAATAATTCACTTGGGAGACAAAGTAAATTTTGTGTTGGATTTTTTTTTTTTTTTTTTTTTTTTGCTACAGAATTTTTATGGTGTAAACAACTTCTTTTATTTTTCCCTTTGGGACCAAAAATGATAGTGTTCCAAATTCAGTTTGTTGTTATATTCTCATGTGTTCTCATTTTTTCTAGGTCCTTGATAGTGTGAATCATTCTTGGCTCATATAGTCTCAATATTTCAAGCCTGAAAAGTACTGTCTCCTGAGTTCAAAAGAACATCAGATGCACTCAGCACATTTCAGAAAGCATAGAGTCTAGCTCAGGGTAGGAACTCATGATTTTATATTTGCTGTTTTGTTTCTGGATTTCACTGGGTTTTGTGGCAATTAGTGTGAACACATTGGTTTTGGTGCTTACCATGCAGAAGCTGGACAGTTCCTCTTCAAGTATATTGGGTATTGTCAATCATTTTTCAATGCAGAATCTTTGCTAACAACTTAACCAGGTCCAGGGCTCAGACACCATCTGCATACTCATAGCATATTTCTCAGCATGACTTTGACCTGAGTCAACAAGTGTCCTCTGAACAATTCCCTGGAGTAAGGACAGACTGGCATCTATTTCCAGTAGGCTGCCTGAAGGCAGCTACACTTTGGAAGCATAGCATGGACACATCTGGGCCAGCTGCTGATCTCAGTGCCAAAGAAAGGGTCCTGACACTGTTAAATTTAGCAGTATAGATGTGGCATGTATGACCGAGAGCATAAGAAGCTCTTGGCACACTAATCCTAGCCTAAGAGCTCAGACAACTTCTTGGGAAGGTTCCAGGAGAAGTACAGGCACAGTTCCTTTCAGATTAAAAAATTAATAATTGCATAATATTTGATAAATTTCCCCCTTCCCCTTTATGTGCCTGACCCAGTAGCCTGTAAGGTCTGGTTATCTCTTGCTGCTCTCTGTCTGTCCCCATGACTACAGTATTTGAATTCCAGCAGCATGTGCTTTGTGCCTTGCGGAGATGTTAGCTGGGGTCCTGGAGACAGGAGAGCTGCGTCAGCAGGGCACGGTGCCCAGACTGATTAGTTCTGCCATGTTGATGCAGCTATGCCGCTTCCTGTTCCACAGCGAGGACATTTGGAGACATCTGAGATGTTGTTGCCTTGCATAGACATAAGGACAAACAGGCTGCTACTAAAAAATGCAAATGTGCACAGCGCGGAAAATAAAGTTATACATATCCCAGCTTCAAGTTTGCATGCATGCTGCTTCTGCTTCAGAGGAAAAAGAGAGAGTTAGAAATTGCTGTTGCACACAGTTCAGCTTGCCTAAATCATTGAAATTAATATAAAAAAAAATGTTTTTATACACCATAATATGGCTATTTTCTTTGTATGCCAGGTTCTCACATTGATGCTTGTCAGTGCTCACCTTCCTAACTAGATTTTAGATCACAAGGAAATGGAGGCTCATGTCTGAAGAAGGCAGCCCATTTTCCATTCTGCAGAGCCTTAAAGTACCCTTATGTACAGATACTAGAATTCTGGTTGAAGATACTAAGAACGCTGGCTGAAATTTGACCCTCTCTCAACACTGGCCCATCATCCAGGAGATAACCAGTGTATCTGACCCAGCAGCAGATGAAGATAATGTGCTAGTGGATTTAAATGCTTAGTGTGCAGGTTTGCTACAGCTGTGCTCAGGACCAGTCCTGACTGGACTGCAGGACCCTTCTTTGTAGTACTAAAACTCTGAGGTTTCAGTGTATGCCTTGGACCTTTTCAGTGGCTGTCATTTTACAGAGATGTGATCAATCAACAGATGTAATCTGAATGAAGGGAAAAATGTTTAAAATCCCGCTGTCTCTGGTGTCAAACCTTTAGTGCATTATTTCAAATCCATTGCAGCTTTTACAAAATACTAAACTTGTACCTTATCTGCTTTTTATAATTTAATATGGTGACTGTGTAATTTCTTATGGCCATTTTCACTGCATTTTAAAGGTTTTTGTGAGTTTGTTTCTACCTTCTTTTATCTAGAATTCAGGCATAAAGCAAATGCTTGGGCATTTGTCACAAGTAGGGGAACTGAAACCATCTGCAGTGGGATGTAGGGGAAAGAGGGATAGAAGAAAGAGGACATTAGATACTGATAATGTGGAAATTACCTTTGTTGGCAGTTGGTCCATGTTAGAAGATTTTCTACTTCTTCAAAGGCTTATTCTCACCTTCACAGGATATTTCTTGCCAAACCAGATGCTATTCTAATTATAGAAATTTTTTAGTGTTTTTTCTTTGCACTAAAACCTATTGCTAGGTGTGTTTACTAGGAAAAACTGGCAACCTTACTTCAACTTTTGCGTTTTTTAAATAAGGTAATTGGTTTTCTTTTCAGCCCATTTCTAGCCACAGGTTTCAGTCTGCCTGTTTACTCCTAAACTATGCCCAACCTCATTGATCCTTCACTTTATAATAGGCTCAGATACCCCAAGCTGGAAACTGCCCTGCCATGCTTGAAGAAAATTTTGACTTGACTCTTTTTCCCAAAGCCATGAGGTATTTCAGAGGATGACCTGGGAGCAGGATTAGACAATGCTTCTGAGTTGCTCTGCCTTTACTTCTGAATCTTGCTTGTTTTTCTCATCTGTTATCCTCTACTCCTTAAAATAAACTCAGGGCCATCAGACCATGTAGTGACTCACATTTATGATATACGATGAATTCCATTCCACTCGGATAGCTGAGCACAGCTGGAACAATGCAATGGGACTAGACATGTTTGTGAGTGTTCACAGAAGGACAATTGTTTTTAAAATGGAGGAAGAGGCTGTATTATATTGCATATGGCTTGTCAGGATTCATTTTTAGAGTATCTGTCAAAAGCCGCACATTATTTCATAGAACCTGGGGAAATAGAGAGAGTGGGAGAGGGAGAGGCATAAAAAAGAGTTCAAATTGGCTAGTCCACCCAGTATTTCAGATCCAGCATAAAATTATATTGTAGTCCCTCATCCTGAGACTTCAGATAATCCCATTAACCTCCAAAATGCTTTTGTCTTTGGAGTTTTCATTTGAGATAACCTGCGCTGAGATTTTACAGTTCACTGATTACTAGAAGTCAGGGCTGTTACAATATTATGTTTGAGTGAGATAACTTGATTTGCAGCATATGCTAGGTATACCCCCAAAGCACTATCCTGATTCCAGCAGCGAGATTAAGGTACTAAGGGCTGCTGAAGCTTTTATTAAAGGAACAAGGCCGGAAATGAATTTGTCTGTTTGTTGTATGTAGGCATAATTTAGCTATTAAAAAAATCTAAACCAACCGAGTAAGATTCTGATCTTAATTAAAATGGAGTAAATCCAAAGCAGCTTCAGCACACAAATAAACAGTCTTAACTTATATTTCTATTAATTGAGATGAGAATCTGACTTAGTAATTATAAATTTACTTCAACATTTGATCTAATATTTGCTGTTGTCTGTGGATTTTTTTTTTCTACCAAAGAACCTACTCTGCTGTGAATCATTCACCATGAGACCTCACTCCTTAGAGACATCTTCCCAGAGAGATTTTTCTTTATTCTTGCAATGGGTAAGTGGGAAACCCCAAGGTGAGTGCACTGAGCATATATTTCCCCCCGGGGAAACGTGTAATCCTCAGAATAGCTGAGATCTGAATATCTGAACCATTAGATAAAAACATTTACAAAAGAAAAAAAATTCTTAAAAATCATTGTCTATCCTCACACTTAACTTATTTTTCCAGCTTTAGTTAGAGGGCACTGTATTCCTTCAGTGCTTTTAGGCAGGCAGCAGGTTATGTTATAAAAGTAATATGACTATGCTGCACAGTAGAGATGGATTGATTGGCATGAAACATAAACCTATCAAAAGAGAAAATCAAGCAGCCTGATAGCTCTGCTGTCAAGGTGCATTTATCTTTCCTTGCAGCCTTGGCGGTCCCACTGCCTGGGATTAAAAAGCTAAAATTCTGTTGTGATCATTGCAATAATCTTAAGTTAGTGTGAAAATTTTTCATTAAAACTTCTTTTCAGTAACAACTGCATTTTGAAAACTCACATATATGTCTCTTTACTCCATGCCTAGGTGTTTGAGAAATATCTCCAGTGTTTTTCAAATACCCCTATCAACTTTGCTGTATACTTCCCACATGATTTCCAAAACTCCTTGTTCATGTTCACATTAGTGATTTTAATCATCTTGACTTACACACAACAATGACATGGGCATTGCACTCCAAATTTGCCCTTAAGAACCTTCCCTCTGGCTTCCAACTTTTACACACAAACTCTGGGATTTTCACTTTGCTAGAATGACTTCAGGGTTGATACTGTCTAGGTGACATGTTTTCTGTCAGCATGTAAGGACTTTCTAAAGAAATTGCATCAAGCTTTTTATATATGGATTGCTTAAAGGTCTTTCGACCCTCAAGAAATGCTTTCAAATAACCAATGAACACCCACCACTTGCCTGGCAAAACACTGGGCCACAGCTCAATAACAAAGTCACGGCTTTTCTAATAATGCTGCAGATTTGCAAAAGTGTGTCAAGCCCATGAACAAAAATCAGACCCATGTGTAAAATATCTTAAAAGAAATGTTCTTTTTTCCATCTCTTTGGGCTTACACTGTCTTAAACTCCCAGTACAAGTTTTAGTGTGGTAAAAGCGGGGATTGTGGACCAAAGCAACCAAAGTGACTTTCAAGGACACATATGGGAATGCCCTAGATGCATACAAACCATTGGTGACACTGATACCCTGGTATCAGGTATACTGGTACCATAGGTACATTGGTACACTGGTACCATCAGGTACATTGGTACACTGGTGCCATCTAACCGTTGGTTTGTTGTTGTGGACACCTCATGTTCTCCTAATCTGCAGAAATCAAAGTCACTAGGAGGGATACCAGGTCAGGACAAAGGCTGTTTTTATTACTTATAGCACAAACCTGAAAGAAACAAAGTAGATCAGCAATTCGCTACTATTATTCCATTTTTCCACAAGTGTTAAGAATTGAGGTGTAGGAGAAGAGCATTTTCTTCTGCCCCATATTACCTCACCTTGAGTCCAGTACTGGGCAGGAGGTAAGAATATATACAAACAAGAATTTTGTGTTGATAAAATAAAGTTTCTGCAAATATTTTTGCTAAAGTTTTTCTAAGCAGCAATTCTCTTTTCCTAAAGTACTGATAATTTTAAAACATTCTGTGTACATTTAGTTTCCTCTAATGGAAGACATGCTGGCAGTGCATTGTGGTGGCCTAGGAGGATATAATTGAACATTAAAACACTGACTGTATTCTAGGCAATCTTAATGTACAGTGAAATGTACAGTGGATCATAATGTTTTGTACTTAACCCCATACCAGGGAAAATTTCAAAATCTATCACTTTAAAGGCATGCTTATGTAGACCTGCTTACTAACACAGAAGTTGTAATGCAGTTTGGTCAGTTAATGACCAAATGATGTTAATGACCAGGAGATGATGAATTTTGAGTTGATGTTATACATCTTGTTTCATACCTGGTGTATTTCTAAACTGAAAATATCTGAAAGCTAAGAAGAGGAAAATCAATAGATTATTGTAATTAAAAAAAAAACAAACAAACAACAAAAACAAAAAAAGGAACAACAACAAAAGAAAATCAAAAAGCAAAAACCAGTAATTTTTCCTCATCATCCCTTAGAACTCTGTGGTATATCAAGGTTAATAAAGGAGACAGAAGACCTGGTGCAGACAGAAAAGAGTGGGTTTGGGAGATGAAGGTGGTAATCTCTCTTTAATTTATCAAATTTCAGTTTATTCTTTTCAGAGTCTCATTTTAAAAGCCAAAGATCATATCTGCTTTTCCTCCACAGCAGGATTCCAATGCTTCAGTTGCCTTCTGAACCTGACAGTAAGCTAGTGTTTGAGTCCTGGAAATAAGCAGTAGATAACAGTTCTGAGTAGTTTTTCCTAAATGTACTCACATCTGTGTATTTGTTATATGTCATTAGGAACCTAGTTAGGTTACAGATATACTTTTCCCCTGCAGTGTCTGCTATCCACATTAATAAATTTGGGTTAGGCACAATGAACAGCTCAGAGTTTCACCTGGTGTATATGCAGTGGTGTAGCTGCATGGATTCTAGTGAAGTTGTAATGATTTATACCAGCTGAGAATCTGAACATAACATTCCATGCATGTAAACATCTCCACATATCTTGCTTTTGGATGGGGCTTTTAAAATCTAGTGCATACTGATGAAAGGGTACAAACCTTATCAGCCCGCGTATTTCTTTTTCTATGACTCTTTATTATATTTTTATTATCTGCAAATCATTTTGCGTGTGAATATTTGTTTAAGTGTTTATCAAAATAATGCAGGAAAATAACCTAAAATCTGTATCTACCTACTGTCCAGTCCTCTTGGTGATAAGATACAACAAGACAGGTGGAAATTTCAAGAAAAAGAAATTACAAAGGCCAAGAACAGTGGCTGGATTTAACTTTTGCCACCTAATCATAAGGTCTCTATTTATTTATCACTTTAGAAAACATATCTCTGTGTAAAAAAAACCCCCAAACCCCAAAAAACCCAACAACTTGGTTGGGCTCTACCTTTCTAGAGTTGGAATAGATTTCTTCTATATTCGCTTTTTTTATGCAATAGTATACTAAGATGCAAACAATACCAATTTGGGAAGAGCTGTTGAGTCCGCTGAAGGCAGAGAGGCCCCACAAAGAGACCTTTTCAAACAAGACAGTGGGCAATGACCATATGAAGTTTAACAGAGACAAGTGCCAGATTCTGCATGTGGCATGGGGCAGCCCCGGATGTATGGACAGAACAGGGAATGAGATGCTGGAGAACAGTGCTGGGAAAGAGGACTGCTCAGCAGAAAGTTGAACACAAACCAACAGTGCCCGGGCAGCCAGGAGACCATCCCTGTCCTGGGGCCATCAGGGACAGCACCAACAGCTAGGCAAGGGAGGGGATTGTCCTGATCTGCTCTGACCTTGGGCAGCCTCACCTCCAGTGCTGGGGCAGTTCTGGGTGTCACAGTATAAGAGCATTAAACTCTTAAGTGTGTCCAAAGCAAGGCGAAGAGGGTGGAGAAGGGCTCTGAGTGGAAGCCGTGTGAGCAGTGACTGAGGTCACTTGTTCTGTTCAGCCTGGAGGGGACTGAGGGGAGACCTCACTGCAGTTACAGCTTCGTGTGAGGGGAACAGGAGGGACAGGCTCTGATCTCTTTGTGGTGACAGTGACAGGACCTGAAGGAATGCCTGAATTTCCAGTCAGGAGAGGTTTAAATCAGGAGAGGTTTAAGTTGGATATCAGCAAAAGGTTCTTTACCCAGAGGGTGGTTGCATACTGTAACAGGTTTTCCCAGGGAAGTGGTCATAGCAGCAACCCTGCTAGAGTTTAGGAAGCATTTGGAAAATTTTCTCAGGCATATGGTGTGTTTCTTGGGTCTGTTCTGTTCCAGGCCAGGAGCTAAACTTGGATGGCCCGTGTGGGTCTCTTCAAACTCAAGATATTCTCTGCTTCTATAATACTAATTTTCTATATCCTCATCCCTAGAAGAAATTCAGAATTTTACTGACTTTTCTTCCCACAACAGATTTGTCGAAACTGACCTTTTCATTATTCCTTGTAGCTGATTCCTTCATCTAATCTCAGTTTGCATGAATGGCTCCTGAGGCTTCTCAAAGCAAGGTAGTCCATCCTATGTATGAACAATCCACCTGGTCCTTCCAGAGAAGTAGTTGTGATCACTGAGACAGCCTTGGGAACAGCTGCAGTTCTAAAGCTGTGATCACTCTTTGCTAAATGTTATAATGCATTGTCCTGGGTTGATGCTGAATTGGATCCCCATTTGTCTGTTTAGCTCAGAAAGAAGATTTGCACCTCTAAAACTGTGTCTGCTGCTGGAATATCTAAGGTGGTTGTTTTCAAAACATAAAGATCAGAGTTTTCAGCATTCCTACACACAGAGCCTGTGTTGTCTGCAGTACGGACGGCGAGAGAGAGCTCTCCTTTGTTTTTGTTAGTTTTTGGCTAGCTGAAGCAAAGGAATTCTCTGGATTGTGAGGTTTTTTTCCCCTCCTTTTCGTTAGAACTGTTTGAACCTGCTCTGGACTCAAACCCAGGGGAGCCCCAGGAGCTCAGAGCCGTGTCCCACCGGGCCTGGGCCCGGCATTTCCCAGCATGGAGGGACTGACAGCAACGGAGTGAGCTGAGCTACAACACCTGGGAGAGACTTTCTGAATTCAGCATCTCTGCAGAGCAGTGAGAGGTTTTGTTGTTTAGTATTGTTAATTTGTTGTACTGGGAACTGGGTATTTTTTGAAAAAATAAACAATTTTTTTCCATTTTCCTCCAAGGAAATCTTTTTTTCCCTGAACCAGCTGGGGGAGGGGCCATTTGGATTTGCTTTCTAGAGGGAACCCATTTTGAGGTTTCTCCCCAAATTTGCCCTAAACTAGGACATGCATACTTGCAATAATTTTCTTATGCTGGGAATAGGCATGATCAAGGATGGATCCTGAATAATGCATTAGAGATAGATTTTGGGGAGCACTGCTGGTAGAACCTTTGCTGTCTGATTTAGGTCACATAAAGACTTTGCCTTTCACCTTTAAATTTCATATAGTATGAATAGATGTTCCAGAATAGATATTATGTGCAGTATTGTAATATAATTCCTTCTTTGCAGCAGAGACAGACCTCTCTAGCAATTTCTAGTCAATATATCCCTTACTTAGTTTTGTTTAAGAGTCAATGCATTTCTTATGCAGCATTCAAGCCTCCCTCTGGATGTTATGTTCATGTTTTCCAGGGAATCTCTTTTCTGAATGACTGCATGTAAGTTTTATAGTAACTCCATGAGAATAAAGTCTAGATTCTTATTCTCTTCTTCAGAACTCTTCTTCAGGAGAAGAGTCACTGATTGGTTTTGAAGATGTTGATGTACTGACCTATTATTAATATCCTATTAGTAGTTAACATATCTTTGTACCCAATTATAAAGGTCGTCTCAGTTTTCATGCTATAACTGTCACAAGTTCTGATTTCCATTTCTCAGTCAAGACTTAATTCTGCAAGAACCTGATTGCTTTGATATGAGACAGTGATGCATGCAAATAACAACCTAGCTTAGGTATGTAAGGATATCATTAAAGTATACTGGATAGTTGCATATTTAAGCTGAAAAAAAAATCTAGTTAATCAGCTTGGAACATCCAATTCTGAGATCTGCCATACTTGAGGAAGGGTCAGCAGAAAAGTAGAAAATGTGATGTTCAAAGTAGTGGAGAAACATCTGCTCAGAAAACAGGACAGAGGGGAGCCTTTAAAGACTTGAGAATGATAAAAAAAAATAAGGCAATAAAGTGTTCTCCATTTCCATAGGGGATAAAAGACAAAGCTTAAAATTTTAGATGGATTTCATTCAGATATTAGAAAATATTTTTGCACAGGATATAGTGATGTACTATAATTGTTGTGGCAGCCTGTGGAATTTCAGTTAAATGAGGGTTTTCAGATACAGGTTAAAGAATTATGAGATAAAAATTACTGGAGTATGGCTGATGTTGGGCTGATGATAGGTTAGGTAATCTCAGAGATCTCTTCAGAACCTGTTTTGTGTATTTTCTGTGATAATTTGAAGAAACAAAGTTAGATGCCTGCATTAATTTGTCCATCTGCCTTTGTCTTCCTCTGTAACAGAGGATACAAGCATTTGCCCAGACACTGAGGCATGCTGTGGGGGAAAGTGTAATAAGGACTTTTAGCCAGTCAGATGCAATGGCACTAAGTAGGGAGCTGGAAAAGATAGATAGCACAGGCTAAAAACTTCAGTAGATTTGGCCAGAGTTCTTGGAATGAAACTCCGTTATCAGCATCCCTTGGGCTGCCAAGCTTTCAGTTACAGCAGAATTTAAACACTCATTTCATTGACTGCTGATTCAGTTCTATGTGAGTTGAATAGGCAGTTTCTAGATCAAGAGGCAAAACCTGAAAGGTCCTAATTCTACAATTACCTGCACATGAAGCTTAATCTACTTGAGTAGAACTGTTAAATGTGCCTATTCTGATATATAGAGAAAATGATGGATGCAATCAAAAGCCTCTCTGGATTGTACCCAAAGTATCCTGTAATTAGGTGACAGTTTTTGATCCACAAAAACTGGTTTACTTGCCTTTTAAATAAAAATAGGGAAAAAACCCCAAACACCCCCCAAACTCACAGAAAAACAGAATAGTGTACTTGATGGAGCAGACATGTGTAGTTATATTGTGGAATAAGTTATAGCACCTTCACATATACTGCAACACTGGATGTTGAAAAGAATAGCTCTATATAATGATGTCTGTTAAAGCTCCACTTTCTTACATGTTTCGGTACTTGGCATGTAAAATAAGATACCTGTTTCTTCACACATAACCTTAACTTTCAAAGCTCAGATGTTTTTCTCTGTTAAAATACTTGCAGCTGATAAATTGTGTAGACTCCATGTTGTTTGATAATGGGCTTATTTGGTCAGCCATTTTAATACATCTCTTTGCCTTAAATAGATGAACTGTGGAATTTTTTGTCCTTTGTGGGACATCTAAAATTTGGATAGCTATGCTTGAATTAGTCACTGATAATTATGGGAGAAAAATTAAGGCGGTCAATGCAGTGTTCAGCTCATCCTAAAACAGGTCAGATGATACTGTTGGTCTCATTGAAAAGCTCATATTGTATTTTTAAAGAAGTACAGCCATAAAATTGTGTATATATTTTGCAAATTATCATCAAAAGGCATAATATGTAAATAAAAAGTTTTTTGTATGAGTTGCCATACTATTTTTACATTTACATACATTTTAACTGTTTGTCTTTTGAAATATTTCTATAAGGCGTAATGTGTAAGAGCAGCACACTGATATTTCTGGACTTAGGACCATTAAAATAAAAAACCTTGTAATTTTTTGCACACAGATGGCCTGAATCCAAAATTCATGCTAGATAGTTGTTAATGGGCATATTTAAAGACAAGTCAATTTTGTTCCCAGTGTTTACTATAAGTTTTTAGAGATGGGAGAGATGAAAGAGGTTTGCTTTAATGAGAGTCTTGTCTGGGAAACATCAACTTCCCTTCTGCTTCCAGGTTCTGAAAGGCTTAAAACATTATTCCTTCAATTCCCAGCTCATCACAAGCTAGTGCGTATCAATTTTATCCTTGCATGTACTAATTTCTGACAGCTATTACAGATTTTCTGAAAGACAAAGAGAAGTAGGTCTGAGTAAAAAGGTTGATCACTTTGTTATAACATCTGTAGGGTGTTGATATTTTTGCTACAAAATAATTTTTTTTCCTTATGAAATAAGACAAAGCACACTCATAGTATTTATAGAATAAAAAACTTATTAAAAACTAAGATGGGTGCTTCAAGCAAGCCTGGGGAAATAAGGATACAGACTTTCAAGTTCAGTTTGATAAATATATAATATAAAGGATATCAACAATGTTGACCTTAGGATCTCAATTTTATGCTTTACTTAACATTTACAACACACTGACAGTTAATCTATATTATAGTTTATTCTTTTTGTACAATAAAAACCCTTTATGTTTTGTTGGCTGCCTTTCTTGATGAAGTGAGAAAGAATAGCTGTTTTTTGAAATCTTTTAAGATTAGGCCAGTATTTAAGTAAATATATAAAATTTGAGTTATGTTATAATCCAAATGTAAAAACACAGTTTAGAAAATTAAAAATTCCATATTTACTGCTTTTAACTTCTTAAGATACCCATATTGGGTTTTGAAGTCTGGAGCTCTTATGCAAAAAATTCAATTGTATACTCAAAACATTTTAATTATGGAATTTGTTATAGGTATATGTTGTCACTAAGCATATAATTTTAGGGTCATTATGATATATAGGTAGTGAATCTAGATTCTAAAAATACACGTTAAAGAGATAAGATTGAGATTAAGTAATTACACAGGAATTACACAGTCTGTATTAGTAAGTGGTATTTACTTGTATAAAATAAGATTCAGTTTCTGTAAATTGTAGTTCCAATACAAAATTATGTGTACCTGAATTATCATTATTATTGCTGTTAATAATAAATTGCTTGAAGACATTCGACCTAGCCTAGTGATGGTCATTGTCCCATAAATTAGAGTGCTCAACATCTCTTTTTCAACATCTCTTCCTTCTTTTGTCCAGTGTAATCATTTCAGTCTAGGTCTACTTACTAGTCTTGCCTCTGTTAAGGTGTTGATGATGAAAAATTTCAAAGACTAGGTATGTAATCCCATTTATAGTTCTTTTTGAATTTAACTTCTTTCTTGTTATGAGAAATTGTGAAGATTTTTTTGCTCTTTCCTAGAGCAGGAAGCCATAGGCAATATCCAAATTACCATGTCTCTGCTGATAGTGCAAAGACCATTTGCTGCCAAAGGTATCTTATGCTGCCAACATCAACTTCAAAAGTCTGTAGTAGAGGGTGTAGTCAACACTCAGCTGCTCTTCTATGCTCAATCAGCACCTGTAAATATATTGCTTTGCTCTGAACCCAGCTCTATGTAATTAACCCTTTACTTATGGAACTCTAAATGAAATGAGATTTCAAACAAAAGTATGGCTGTGTATGTGCAGTGAAATCAGTCCAACCTCCATGTGTGACAAAAAAATTCTATACTGGAGTGCGGATAGGGAAGGTTTCAGCTGCATCAGTCCAAACTCTGGCACGGCATTTAAGTCTAGTGAAGCAAACCTCACAGAGCTTTTCCAAATTGTGGAAACTTTCCTGAATCTTTCAGACATTCAGAAATCTCAGAAAAAATGTGCTGAAGCTGTCATTAGAATAGAAGGATGAGAAAGTGTAAAATCTCCTTACTGCTCCTGACTTCCCCAGAAGCAGCCTAGCAGATGCTTGTCCTACAAGTAACAGTATTTGCAAAGTGAACTGTTGTTTCTGCTTTGTTCAGCAATAATTTTTGCTTCTGTGTAACCACATTTCAGAATCTCATCTGAAAAATACTAAACTTCATGATTTCGTGGTTTAAGTTCAAAATATGAAGTGAATATAACTAACCTCATCATAGCTCCTAGCATCCTTTGGCAATCTGAAGAAGTAGTATGGAACTGGCAGAGTGATTTAATATGACATTAACTAATAAGATCAATCACATCTAAAATGGTAATATGGATAACTGTAATTTTGTGCTTCTTTGAAAGCAAAATATTAAAGTAATCTTTTGCGATACAGGCAGGAGCAGGTCTTGTCCTGGGGAAAAGGACAGCTGGTTGCTACAAATGATTGTTATACTGAAGACGAAAACGTTCAAACTTCCCTTCTTCCTATGCTTTTAAAACCATATGTGTTCTTGTGTAGAACACAGAGCCTGGTATAGCAGAAAGGCGTGTTGGATTGATGCCAGAAAGAGAGTGGACACATTCTCTCTAGAAGTAATAGTCTCATTTGCTTTCATAGGCACCAAATTTCTAATACCCTCCCTCCAATTTTTGTGAGGAAACAAAACCAAACCAACCCACCAAAATCTTCCTTTCCTTGTTCACAAGTTCTGCCAATGACTTGGTGTACTTTTGTTCAAAAATCTGTTTTCCTGAAAACGTTTGGTGCAAAAAGCCAGATTCTAGCATAATGACACAGGGATACTCTGCTGACCACCATGGACAAGCCCATGGGGAAGGGTATGGTTCCAGCATTCATGCTGCACCAGTACAAGCTCTGGCACATCTTTCAGAGCTAATGTTTGACAAATGGCATGTAGCTTTGTCCAAGTTTACTGTCACTTGCAATAAAAATTTGTGTTGCACTATATCTCTGTGTTATAAACAGGATGAACTGTAACTACTTATAACTTAGCAGCTGGTTTGTGACTTTGTTTCCTTTCTCATAAGAAGCACCCATATTTGAAAATAGCAACTAGTGAGTTGTGGACAAGGATTTGTTTTTGGGGTTTTTTTTTTTTTTTTTTTTTTTTTTTTGGTCCTGTACTGAGATTCACTAGTTAAAGACATAGGTCAATAATTTCATCTGTATCACTCTGTTCTATCTTTCTTCTTGCTGTTATTGTATAGAAAACTAGCTTGTCATAGCTTGTCCTTTTTAAAGTCTGAGCCTCAAGGTATAGTTTTTAATTTTGATAACACTGTGAGATACTGAGTCTTACCATCAAATAATGAATACAAAATGGTGTGGGATATTGATAAGCAGAGTCCTATATAGATATAAATAATCTGCTTCACTCACTGTGCCTTTGAAGTCCTCTATTGTCTGCATTCAAGAAATCCTTTATGCCTTCAAGGACAAATTAGGACCCTGTCTTCATCCCTTCCTTACTGGGTTCTTTCTTTAGGCCTGTAATTAGCTGCAGATGAAACTGTATCTATTTAAGTGTTTAAGCATTTGATTGCTCCTAGAAACAAATACTCACATGTCTGAATTACTGTAATTTTTGCCTTTTCTCTGCAGGTTCAGTCCCTGGCCCAGAAGTAATTTAGGTCATTCCTGTGTCACCAAAAGCAGAAGGAGAGACCTATTCACTGCATTTTTTCACAATAGGACAGGGGTGGTACAGTCCTCTTTTTGTAACTTTGTAGACATTTTTATGGCATAGTATTATTCAGTATTTGTATACTTTTAAAGCCCAGAGGAGACAAGTAGTTTTGCAAGCATATAACTGGATTTACTGTAACAGCAAGGCTTGCAAGACAGAGGGAAAATCTGTGCTAAGGTTGCAGCTATGGCTTTTCTCAAGAAAAAAATCCCCCAGACTCTAACATCTAGAATATTTATTTCAAAAGGACATCAACTGTGAAAAGCAGGACTCTCCCAAGAGTGTTAGAAAGGATGGGCAGTGAAGAAAGACCAAGGCTGTTGCTACCATTGAGGGATTTTCAGATGCAGGGGTCCAGGTGTTACTCGACTAAAAACAAATGCTGGCAGAGCTTCAAAATCACTAGTAAGAATGGACTGAGCATTGCCTGGGGGTGCTGACAGAAGCTCAGAGAGCCTCTCCTACACACTACATTTGTCTTACATAAAGGCTGGATTTTTGATTCACTGAGGTTGAATTTGGATATTCTGCTTCCATTATCACTTACCCTACTATCTCAGCCCATTGATTTTACTGCCACCTTTGTTCTCTCTCATCCTCCTGCATCCATGTTTCAGGAAACCAGTCTTACAGCTACTGACTCCAGAAGTGCTGGCCAACCTCAACCTGTGCTCCCCTCCCACAGCCTCACACCCCAGCAGCACTTACCTTACCTTACCTTACCATGCAGCAGCATGGTTCTGAGGCTGCTACTGCTAAAAGCTGCCTGCCAAGACCTACACATCTATATTGTCCAGCTGCCACTGGCCTCTGGCAGGCTAACTTACCCCAACAGTTACTACTGTGATAAACACCGCTACTTGGAATATGCATGCCAACCAAAATGTGTTGCACCATGTCAAAAAGTTAAATGGCAATTTTTCCTTTCCTATAGTCTATCTCTACTATAAGCCTCTATACACCTTCTATATGAACATTGTGTATGTTCATAGTACACACATAAAACATACATATATCTACTCAGATATTTATTCCCAACACCAAATCCAGATACATGTTCTGGCAACATGCAGTGCCAGAATTATTACCTCCCTGACTGCTCTTTTACAGGAATCCTCCCTAAATTAAATGTATATGGATTTCCTTCCCTGGTGTGTCTATGCAGTTATATATAATGAGTATATGTGTGTGTGTGGGGTGTGTGTGTATTTTACATGTAAGTTAATGTATTAATAAGCCAGTACAATTTTATAGTATAAAATATAACTGAATTGTTAAAATGTAGGTAATTCAGAATACCTTGAATCTGTAAGACAATAAATATAAAGCTTCTTTCTCAAATAGAGAACAGCAACGTGCCTTTGAAATGGGAACATGCTTTCCATGCAACATGCCTGCCCATGTGAAACAACCTAGAGCTACAATCTACCACACTCTTCTGTGCCTGGAGAGGGAAGAGAAACATTGCTTTGCAACAGTAGTCAAAGCATCAATTGACTTTCCCTGTTTCACTGACTAAAGCAAAATGAAATTCTCTACAATTATATTCCAGGCAGAGTCGCCTGTAAGTTGCCTGCACAGAAGAAAGGCCACATTTTGAAACTTTTATCCACTGTACATAAGTCAGAAACCCTTTATAAGTAGCAGCTTCATGCTGAGCATCTGAATTCCTTCCTTCCTTCCTCCCTCCCTCCCTCCCTCTGCTTCAGGCTTTTTCTGAATGAACCTGATGATGCTTACCCTCTGTCTTCAGTAAAAAATCTGGAATCTCTTAAGGTCCTCAAAGATACTCAGAGAAGTTGCTAGTCTAAGAAGTAAATGAATTGCAAACAAGTTAATAGTCTACCAGTCTGTGTTGGCTAGTGTTCATTATTTTTCCCCAAACTCTAAATTACCCCAAGTGGCTTAGTCTGATTTAGCCTCAGCTGAAAGTGAAGGGGATTTTTCCATTCATTTTAGAAAATGCTAGATCAGACTTTACTCATTTTTTCCTGAACCAAACCTTAAAGATGTCAATAAAGTGCCTTTTATGCAGTTTAATGGGCTTGTAGTCATTCCAGTAGTTCCATATTAAAAAAAAAAAAAAAAAAAAAAGTAGAAATACTTATTTACTTATTTCCTTAATCTTATTCCAACTAATGTGGTTTTGGCTTCTTTTTCTTCGTTGCTACTCCTCCCAGTTGGTTTAAATTAGCTTGCTCATAGTAAATGTCAGAACCGGGACAAAGACTCAAATAAACTCAGAGACTCAGCAATTCTCTGAGGTCTGGTCCTCTCAGGATTCACAAGAGGGAAGACAGCAGAGAAACCTTGTTCCCTTTCATACCTACATAAAAGACATGAGTCCCCGAGGTTGTTTCTGCGCCGTGTTCAGGCTGCGGGGAGGCGCTGAGGTGGGAGCGGCCGGGATGTGTCACTGCCGGGGAGCTGCAGCATCCCCGGCCAAAGGACCCCGTCTGTGCCGGCACTGCTGGTCACTGCCACTCATCTGAGCTGGACACTTAAAACAGCCCGATACATCTCTGTGCGCTGTTCTAGCCCTCCCACTCCAGGCTAAGGGCCGCTTTCAGCCTGGAATTTGTACTTTTGAGGCTTTGATGTGTATTGAAGTCAATTGAGAGATTCCCGTTTACAAGCGTGTCCCTGTGCTTAGCTCACAGCTCATCAGCCTGCTGAACTGCTTACCTCCCCTAAAGCACTCAAGCATCACGAGTGAGGTGGAAAGAGACACTTTCTTAGTGTCTTTTAGATTTGCTTTAGCAAAATAACCTTAAAAGTCTCAAAATTTAAATAAAATATCGATTTCTAGAATAAAATTCAGATGTAGTTGTTGTCGGAGGCAAAGTATTAGTACCTGCACCAAACTAGCATCTGAATACTTGATAAAATACTGCAGGTTGTGAGAATATCATTATTACAACCACAATGGTCTCTCCTTTCCATAGTAAATAGATTTCAAAAATATTTCACAAATTAGAGCTTATGAACACAACTTAAAAAATGATGTCAAAACTCAGAAAAAAAAAAAAAAAAGAAGATTGTTTTAAGCAAAAACCTGAATTTTTTCTTACTTTACAGCCAGAAGCTGCATTGCTCTTTGAATTAAGCAGAGGGCTAGCGTGTTGCCTAGCCACTACACTTTGTTCCCTGGATAGTGAATTATGCAACAAAATTGATGTGCATTCTATTACTCAGATACACAAAAGAATAATTCCTTAGAAATAGGATATTTTCTGATTCTCAGTGCTCTTTTAAATTATTTCAGGATAAAATCACCGTGATGAACTTCCTGCTCTGGTGCGTTTGGCTGTTTCGGTTTGTTGCTGGCTGTGTTTCCAAACAAAGCTTTCCTAAATGTGACCACTGGTTTCCAATAGAAAGGTTTTCATGCCCGGAGCGTGCTGTCGATGTCTGTTCTTGTTTGCAGCCCTTGCACTCTGCACGGCTCTCTGCAGCTGACTGCACTGACGTCACCTCCAGCACTATCGACACATTCTTTTGTGTGGTGTGAATGAAAAAGTAAATTGATCCCAGTGGGGACTGTGCTCACAGTGAACAGAGCAAAGCTCCCACTCTGCCAGCTATAGATGGCATCAGACGTCTGTTAGTACAGCCCTTGCTTTGGCACTCAGATTAGACAGGACATCAGCTAGGGGGGTGATCTGTGCACCTCAAAAAATAACATGATTTTCAGGGGGGCTAAATGGGACACATAAAAATTAATAATAATTTAAATGGCAAAGGATATAAAAAAGAACACCTTGTATCTAGCAGGTAATTTTAGAAAGGACAAATATTACTATGCTAAATTTATGGATGAGAGAAGTGTAATCTCCTTGGTGCTATGGAACAATAGCAAGGAATAAGAGGAATTAAAAAACAGCCATCAGATCTTTAACTTGTGAAAAAAGATCCGTTTTGGGATGCTGAAATCATCTATGCTAAATAAATTGTCCCTGCTAGGATTCTGGACTCACTTATTCTGAATTCTGGTCCTGAAGTCCAAGTATTTATTACAGTAGCAGTGTTTCTTAGCAGTCTAATGCAGAATTAAAAATTCTGCACTGAAGTTTTGTTTTAGTTTTGGTTTTAACAATTGTTTTATCTGGGTTTTTGTATCAAAGAGAAAAGAAAAATAGATTTATTTCATAAGCTTTTCCCACATTTTCTACATTTACCCTCCACCAATATCAGGTCACATATTTACAATGTCTAACATTTTTATCCTTTCAAAATCCCTGAGAGACATGTCCTTCTTTTAAGAGTGGTTTACATGCATGTGTATGAGAGAAGAATTAGAGAAACAAATGATGGCCTGACTCAAATTCCCTAGAAAAACTGTGACAAGGCAGGAAAAGAAACTAAAAGCTAAAATGGCATCCTAGAAATGAACTTTTGTGTCTCCTCTCCCAGCACACAACAGCTGCCACAGGCTCACTGTCCCCTATCCTCACACCAAAGTGGGCTCTACTTATGCTGCAGTAAAATGCTGCAATAGTTACACATGATCAGACGTGTGTCTGATGAGGTTTGGCTTCTTGGTTTCAGACTATTTCCTGTTTGTCATAATTTTTCCTCATTATTATCTGACAGTGTTTGAATGTTATGAATGACTTGAGCTGGCAGACTTGGTGCACCTCCTTGTAAGGTAGAGCTGTCAACATCTGACCTTTTTTATCTACAATCTGACACAATGGGAAAGCTGACCTGTATGGTTTCTGGAGTGCTAACACTGCACTTAGAGCCATGACATTCACATTCTTGGAACAGAGAAGCCACATGCCATCATAGCAATGGCAAAATTACACCCAGGCATATTCTATTAGAAAGGTGACTTCTTGTGCAGAAAAGCATCACAAATATGACAGCCGCTTGTGAAAGCACATATTCTATTACAAGAGTTTGTAGAGAAATTAGTTTCTATCCATTTTCCAGGCTGCTTGGGCTTTATAGAAAGAGGTACTGTAGGTAATATCTGCCAAATCCCAATAACCCGGACTTAATTATAAATGGAACTCATAATTTGCCTTTAGTAAAGGAAGGATCATTGGCTGGATAAGTCAAACAGGCTTTGGCTGACTTTATTTCCTTTAGGAGCTTATACAGTTTCATTGTGGGTCAGAACTGCCCACATGATTTCTCTGTGCACATTTGGTTCTATATATAATTGCCTCATCCCAAAAATAAAATTAAAACAAAGTTGCAATGTCAATGTTAGCTAAGAAAAACATGGATTTATTTCCAAAGCATAACTGCAGAGTAGAATCTGTAGGCTGCAAAATTACCAGTTCAAGATGCTGCTGCTATTTCTTATAATGGAGCTTGACTCAGTGGAACTTGTTTGATTTCAGTGTTCACAAACTTGAGACCATTTTTGTCTTCTAGATCAGAGACTACAGTGGAAAAAGAAAGAACAATTTTTATTATCCTATTTTAATATTTGAAGGGTCATTTTTAATTTTTATTATCCTATTTTAGTATTTGAAGGGGTATAAAAATATGTTGATGGCATAGGCAGGAAATTAGCACTGCCATTTTGCTACTTTTAAAAAATATATATGCATTACAGGTATGGGATTTTTTCTATAGATTTTCCATATAGGTTTATCACAAGGTGACCTAGTCCACATGAATACTTCTGAATGCTACCTGCATAAAACCCAGGGATAAATAAAGTAATTTTGATGTTCCACCAAGAACTCTGTGGGATTTGTTCCTTTTTATTACTCTGTTGAGTGTTGCTATAAATCTTAGTGTAAAAGAAGAAATAATTTTTTCTCTGAATTTCCATCTGAGATGGACTTTTCAGGCCCCACATTAAAAGAGGTGCTTTAGGGGCCACAGAAAAACTATTTTATTTTGACACACTTGGAATTGCATTTTATTATGTTAATTACAAAATTCTTTTTGAAAATCAAATTAATTATTTTGTACCAAAATGTTCTTAACATTTAAAAAGGCTGAAATTCAAGTGAAATGTCACAATTTTTTCAATCAAAGGAGTTGAAGTGATTTAAATGTCTAATTTCTTAATTTTCCCTTCTTTTTCCACCGATTTGTTTTTGCTTTTGTTTCTTTTGATGGGAAAAAAAGAGAAAAAAAAAGTTGAGGGGAAATCATTCTGTTTCTGTTAAATAGACAATCTGGTGTCTGTCCTGCTTTACTCCCATGGGAAGAGCATAACAGATGTACAAGAAGGACTAATGTTATACAGCTGATAAGTTAATAGACAGTAGACTGCAAAACTGTCAGTAACTTCTCTCCTCTTGCTAACCATCCCCTGCCCATCCAGCTGCAGTAAGATTTTGAAGTGCATGTTGCCAGTGGAGGGACCCTTGAGCAGGGAGTTCCAGAGCACTGAAGCCCCATCTGGCAGTGACACACCTCTGGTGCCAGGTTAAAACTGAGAAGCTGGACAGCCTTTGAGCCATTATGGATTGATGCATGAAAGTATGATTTTATGCTGCAAACACAATCTTAGGGAAGATTGGGATTGCCTGGGTGTCCTTATAAATTAATATAAAAAAATATGTGCAAACAGACTAAGGTGATGCAAACATAGTGGATTTGTGTTTTCATGGGAACAAAGCTGTGAATTGCCTGAGTGCAGTGCATTCTAACTAATCCCACTGGACTGAGTGTGCAGCTCATGTGTAGCCATCAGGTTCAGTGAATAAAGGAAAAAAGAATGAGCAGCTTGGACTTAGAACAGTTTTTTCCATCCCCCTTTACTCAAATTATCTGTTGTCCTAGAGTAGGCTGGAAGAACAAGAGACATTAAGTTTTGGAAGACAAGTGTTTCAGAGATTTGGAAACATGCTTGGCATTTATGGATGAGGGGGATTTTTCTGTACAAGTTCTGCTTTTTTTCCTTCACCTCCTTGTGGCTGCACTTTTTTATCTGCAGGAGGTGGTGTCCTTCCCCTGGTCTGACGGGCTGGATATCCTTCAGCCCTGGTCAGCCCAGAGAAGAAATTATTCCTGTGGTCTGGAGAGCAGGCAGGAGATCTCTTAGGGTGAAGAGGGCAGAAGTTTTTAAGTCTACTGCTGATCACAGTTGTGTTATTGACTGACTTGACAAATGTGATTCACCCCTTACTTAGTGAACGGGCACAGCAGGAATATTGTGGAATTCCCTGCTTTGACTTTGACATTAAATTGTGGAAGATGATTCACCTAGTAAACTTTTCCTGTCTCCTTGGTGAGTTGAGAAGACTGCCTGTGACTTGGGAATATTAACTCATTAAGTAAAGTCTGCCATTGTTCACCAGCAAGCCACTGTGATAAAAAAGTCCCATGTTTTTCTCCATCCTGATCTGAGGAGTACCCAAAATAGATGTAGGATGGAAAGGTTTGTTACCTATTACCAGTGACCTGGCCAACTTCTTTAGCTGGATCTGGCTTGTGGTTCCCCCGGGGGAAGTATAAGCAGTAAAAGTCTGTAGCTTCCACATCTTCCTTGGAAGCAGATTTCCAGTTCATAAAGGAAACTTCCTTCCCTTAAAGATGCAGAACTCTTCAACCTTGGAAGTGAATAATCTTTCATAAACATAAAATACATTATTTTCTTAAATATCAGTGGTCAAATTATCAATAAGCTCTTACAGCTAGTTTGAATCTCCATCTTGCTTTCTGTAAAGCGAGTTACGTTAGGTCACTGCCTGAAATCTGTCATGAAAATTGAAGCTGAGCCAAAAAGCAGCCTTCACAGTGTTCCCGTCCTGGGAAAGTAAAACATGTCAGCGGAGGAGTTTAACAGATTTGTTGTCATGAATATGATTTTGAAGCAGAAGGCAAGCTTGTCTCATAGTGCAGTTCAGGGACCCCACGATTAATGCTGTTATTCAGCCAACATGGATGCTTTATCCTCATATGTCACAGCATCCCACTGCTGGGCTGACACATGGACACTGGGCCAAAAGAACAGCATGCCTGTCTTGGACAGGGGTATTTACATGCCTGCAGCACACAGACTGGTTACACTGATATAGCTGTGATCTTTGGAAAAGATCAATAGCAAGAACTTCCGCTCTCCACGTACCACATTGCAGACTCCATCAGACTGCTCTGCAATGTAGATATTCACCAACTTTTGCTGTGTTCCCTTCTGCACCAATTCCCCCCAGCACTGTGTTGAGTAGTTTCTCTCCCAGTGACCTAGGCTGCTCTTTTTAGTCCCACATAGGGGATTTCTATATGGCTTGAGTTTTCTGTAGAAACCATTTCTTCTATGAAATAAATCTATTTTATGAAATAAATCTGCCTGCTAGTTATTTTTAACTTGTTTTCCTTCCTTTTTCCACAAAATAAAATATCTCTATGAGGGGTTTGAAATATTAATAATTACTGGAGAGAAGTGAGACCAAAAAGCAGTTTAGTGCACAAAAATTATTTTGAATTTTTAGATTACATAGACTTCCAGTACCACAGAAAGCAGTGATGGATGCTAGAAAAGGCATTAAGCTGAATTGGGGGAAAATTTCCATGGTTGAAAAACACATTCAGTTGAATGGTACAAGTCAGGGAAACCTTTGGCATTTATTCAGAGTAAGGATGTGGAGGCAAAAAGCTGAGAAGTGCTTTAAATGATATAACATTACAACATAAGACACAAAATTTACTTACGTTAGAATGTTAAAAAAGCAAACTAACAAGTGAAAGAGGAAACATAGTGGGATGTACCCTGATTTATCTCACTTTCTTCATCTAGTGATGTCCCTAGCTATGTGCCAGTGTCTGGAAGAGACGCCCAGGTCACTGATGTCTTATCCAGCATGTGACAATTGTATCATGGACTTCTTTTCCCATTGCTCTTCCAGTTTTTAGCTGTTCTTTAGCTCCTCCAGAGCTACTACTTCACAGGATGAAATTAGAAATCAGTTCTTGAGGACACAAACAGTTTCCTCATGAAATAAGTTCTCTTTTCAAAATTATCTTAATCACATAAATACATAAACATGTATTTTCCATTTAATGGGCCAATAATGATAATAATTATCTTCATTATTATTGAAAAAAGCTTTCATTATATAGTGAAAATAATTATGGTTGTGACATAAAATAGGCAGAATGAGGGAGGTATGTAGAGGACAGTTTGAAACAGTAATAAGAAAAAATATCAGAATTAATTGAAATTTAGTAGAACTAATATCCCGATTAGAAGGAGTCAATCAAGCCTAAGACATTAGCAACCTATATATTAGAAGTTTTTAGTTTTCATATATATGTTCCTAATGCCTATTAAGAAATCAAATTTTGAAGTCCTTAACTCAATTTTTATTCACTTCTCACTCAGACAAAACTTTAATTAATCAACTTCAATCAAGACCTTACCCCAGCAGGCTAGATGAGCTGTGTCATGTTTTACTGCCATCAGATGATAATAGAAAGTTACCACTATAAAATATAATGAGGTAAGGGACATTTTATGCTGAGTGAATTAATAACACTTTGTGCTTATACAGCCAATCAAGGATCTCAAAGTGCTGTACAAACATTCAGGAGTGCATTTTAGGAACAATGTCTGTGATTTAGTAAATTAAAGTTTTTTTTAACTTTCCTGATAAAAAGTCACTGTTGGGTTAGATGGGTGAAACACAAGTCTCTTGAACGGAGGGATGTAAAGCCCAGCCATTCCTACATGTGCTTGGGCTCTGCCTGAGTGTGGGCACATGCTCACAGGCTTTCCTCAGATTCCCTGATGCTTTGATTGGGAAGTTATTTTGTCTCAGAACCATCTCATAGAGAATTTCTTCTGTCCTCAATATTCCTTCAAAGTTCAATTTACTCTACTTGGCTTATTTGTTCATTGTCAGAACTGGTATACTTGTTGCAAAATCTCCTTTTTAGAAATTCAGGCTGACCATCTACTCAGGTTTGGAAGTATTGTCCTCTTTTTCAGAACTCCCAAATTACTCTCACTGTATTTCAATAAGTTAATTTCATGTGAAAATAATGCAGAAGGAAATGTAGCGGAGGTATTGAATTATTTTTACCGTGACTTGTTGATTCCTTCCTGTTATTTTTTATTGTTCTTTAAGCAGAAGATGAATATATCTGAGTCAGGAGCCTTCTGCTCACAGTGGAAATGTTCAAAATGCAATCATAAAATTCTATTAGGCTGTCATTGCCTTTTCAGGTCTTCTAGTCAGAGGAGCTTTCTTACTGTCGGAGATCAGAGATCAGAGCCAGCTACAGCCACAGACTCACAATGAATGAAAGAATGCATTAGGATTTGTGGAAGACTAAAAGCAGGGCTCTGCTTTTTGTATCCTACAGCTTTAGGTGCATGTCTGTAACAGTAATAAGGTATCTGAGGTGTGATATCAGTTCTGAGTATTAGGGAACTACCAGGCCCTAGAGAGTATGTATGAGATGGAAAATATCTCCTGTTTCAGAGAACCTGTATCCATGCTGTGAGGAGATAATGTATCTTTCTGCCTAATCTTTTGTGGTGTCAACTTTCATTCAGGTGATTGTTAATCTCTTTGACTCCTACTCAGTCATTTTCATGGTTTCATCTGACCTTCAGTCCTATCCAGCACTGATAGATTCCTTATGTCCTTAAAGACTTTACTGAGAAAGGCTCACAAAGTGCTGACTTTTGTTTGATAATCAAAGCATGACCTAATATATCACATGAAATTTCATCTGATACAGCCTGCCCCTTTGTCTTGCCCATGTATTCCAAGTAGGAGACAACTGGGACTTCATTGTGTTGTTTTCCTTTTGGTCCTCTCTCTCCCCCACCCCAGGACTTCCAGCATTAACATCTCACATCTCCTCCCCTCTTCCTGCTCTTTGCTGAATTTCTTACAGCAGTCATTCTTTCTTGTTTACCCTAGGATCTGACACCGTCCAAACTTCATTTCTTCTTTTATCTGATTCTCCATCTCCAGTGGAAATGTATTTAGTCTGTTTTCCTCCAGCACCACCGACTCTTGAACAAAGCTGTTTAACTTCTTCCTCACAATGTCCAAGTCCACATCCTATGGCATCTACTTGTCTTTACATTTTGATGCTGTCAGCTATACTGAAAATCATGTTGATGTCAGAATACATTATAAAATTCAGAAGCTGAAAGGTGTTTGTCTCTATTTTGCAGTACATTGTTGAGTAATTGGATGTAAATGATAAATTTCTTAATAAATCTGCTTCTACATTAAAGGTTGTCCTTTGTGAAATGAAAATATTTATAGAGGCAAGATTTTAGATCTCAGATCTCCTCTTCCTAACACCTGTGTCCCACTGTGCTGGTTTTGACTGGTATAGAGTTAATTTTCTTTATGGTAGATGGTAAGGAACTGTGATTTGTATTTTTCATGACAATAAGGTTGATACTATAGAGGTGTTTTTGTTACTGCTGCTGAGCAGTGCTCACACAGCATCAAGGTTTTTTCTGTTTTTTGTGCTGTCCCATCAAGGTGGAGTCTGGGGATACACAAGGGGTTGCCAGAACTCTGGGCCCCAACTGACCCCAAGGATATCCCAGACCATATGGCATCATGCTCAGCTTATAGAGCTGGGGGAAGGACAAGGGAGGTGTGCAGGGAAACATTTGGAGTGATGGTGTTTGTCTTCCCAAGTCACTGTCGCATGTGGTGGAGCCCTGCTGTCCTGGGGATGGCTGAACACCTGCCTGCCCATGGGAAGTGGTAAATAAATTCCTTGTTTTGCTTTGCTTTGCTTTGCTTTGCTTTGCTTTGCTTTGCTTTGCTTTGCTTGTGTGGAGCTTTTGCCTTACCTATTAAACTCTCTTTTTCTCAACCCTCATGTTGTTTTTACTTTTACCTTTCCAATTCTATCACTCATCCCACTATGAAAGTGTAGCAACGGAGGGAGGCAAGCAAGCAGGTCTCTGGGGCTGAAGCTGCTGGCTGGGGTTAAACCAGAGCAGTTTGGTTAAAAGTATTTTTGTATTTATGTGTGTACTATTTTTATTTTATAACAACACCATTATAATTTTATGTAAAAATTATATTTGAAATTCCCTTTTGTCCTTTCAGAGTATTTTGTTGTCAAGCAGGAACTGATACATATTTCTATTCTCTCTGTTTCCTGAAAGAAACCTTGCAGTCCCAGAGTGACCCTTTGGTAACTATTCTCAGCACTGGTGAGTCATTCATTAGAGCTTTTGAGTCATAGACAGTATCAGTTTCACATAGACATCAGGATCACAACTGCACTTGCTATGTAAGAAATGAAAACAACAGCCAGTGACTAAATAATTTGGCAAAGCTTCTCTGTTTTCTTGCTTCTCCACATCCTAATTTTACATCTTCTGAAGCCTGTAGACATTCATTATTGAAATGTATTTTATCACCTGCAAACTTTATTTTGATCAGCTTGCTAAGAAAAGATCAAATTTATTGGGCTTTACTCTGCTGTAGCTAGAACAGTTTTCTTCAGGCAAAGGATGTTTTTCAATGATATTGAATGTGGATGTGTTCCTTTGAGAGATTATAGTGAGTTGTCTAAGGGATAAAAAGTGCACTTTTTGGAATAACTAATTCAAGGACAGAGTTCAGTCTAACCTAGAGTCATAAAACAGGTTAAAGAAAGGCTATTTGACAGAAGAATCTTAGAGCAATGAATGAATGACATTTTGATTATTTTCAGTTCATTTATTGATTTACCTGCAAGTGAGAGCCTTTTCAATTTTATTCAGTAAATGAAAAAAAATTAAATTCAGTACAACAGAAATGAAATGCAAAACTCCTTTGAAGGCAAATTTTACTATTCTGCTGTGCCATCCTCATTTCACATCCAGAGACTCCTACCATTAATGATGTCACAATTTGCTTTTTAAAGATGAAGAACTTTTCCCACTCTTCTCTCCTGCCCTGGTTTCTCTAATTAAGATGAATATCTACACCAGCCAAGGAATTTCCTACGTGTTCTCTCTAAGCTTCAGCTTCAGTCTTCTCAAACAGACACTCTTGTTTTAGAAAGCATAATTTTCATTTTCAAGAGACAGACTATTGAGAGGCAGGGAGATAAAAAAGGGATTGAAATCCGAGATTCCTGCAGATCTGCAGCAGTGGAACACAGCAATGGCTGTGGCCAGGTGGTTGCTCTAATGGTTTCTGGTACAGAGTCACACTTGATGCTCTTTGTTGGGTTGCAGGTGGTTGCAATTTCAAAGGGCTGTGGGAACAGAGCTGAAATAGATTGTTCTTTTAGTGGACAGTACTCTCTGTAGCCTGCTTGCAGCATGATACTTGCCATTGCATCCAGATATCACCTATACTTGAAGTCTTCCTCAAAGTTATTTTTTTTAAGAGAAAATGCTGTTTCTAAAAAAATCAAAATAACCTAGAAGATCTTGCATGTATCTCAGTTTTCTTTTTTTTTTTTTTTTTTTTTTTTTTTTTTCATGAGGGAAAATTTCCATTAATTATTCTGTTAATTTTTATTTTTTCAAAGTAAACCAGAATTCTTTAATTGTCCAAATTAGTTCAGCAAAAAACCAAGCTAAATTTTCCTATTTCTATTATGCATTCCTGTGAGAAGTAAATGCTCTAAACCCTGTTTTTCCTGATTAAAATTCTTCCCAGGAAATTTAATATTCCAGAAGTCTTTGCAACACTTTTTGCTCTGAGATACATGGTCAATAGGAAGCACATGTTGCTTGCTCAGCAGTTCAGCTAAAGAAAATGTAGTCATTGGCTCTTTAGGCTATGAGGAAAGGCAGTTTAATGTTAAAATTGCTTGAGAAAGATTTTTGAGTTATTTAACAAAGAAAAACTCATGAAAAGTTTTTTTTTATCAGAAATGTTATAATATAATATTCTTGAAAATTCCAATGTGACTTTAAATGTGTATTTCTTTATATATATGTATATTCCCATTGCACAGAAATCTGGAGATATAAATCATTTTGCACTAGCGTAATGAGGAGACAACAGTGAAATGTCAGGATTATGGGTGGGGTAGAAATTCAACATTTTTTTCACCCAAATAAAAATTTTTCAGAATTTTTTATTTTTTGAACTGTTTACTAATTTTTTACTTAGAAAACTTCTTAAATAACACCAGTAGTTACACAACAGGTGAAACAGTAAAAATTATTGAAGTGCTTAATATGCTCTTTATTCAAGTGACAAAGTTTGGAGGCATTGATTTTTGTCTCCATTTTGGTTCTCATTTGAATTTATTTACAAGCTCAAAGCAAATTTCATATAGTTGTGGACTTGAGAACCCTCTTTGCTCAGATGACTTCCTTTGCTTGCTGAACACTGCAGTAGTTCATGAAACTTAATGGATTTTTTTAAAAAATTACAATCTTATTGTAGTGCTATTGGCAATAGTAGTCCTATATTTCAAAGGGGGAAAAAAAAGGGAAGCAATTGAAAAAAAAGATAGTACTGTGAAAGACTAGCTATGACTGGGTATTAATGTCTGCAATTTCACCTTCATGGTAGTGCTTTTCGTTATAAAATAGCAGCAGCACTCCTTAGAAAATAAAGCACCCATTTTAAAATACATTCATCTTTAACTTCTATATTTCTTTAAGGAGCATCTGTTTTGCTGTTGTGAAAATGAAGATGAGAAATTTATTTAAATATTGGACTCTTGTACTGTAAGCTTATTTTTCTTTTTATGCCCTTAGAATGTTTTTTCCCAGACTAAAGCTTTTTGTCAGAAAACATAAACAATGTCACCTAACAAGTTCACAACTGGGACATTGCATTGACTGGATCAAGGCTGGGTTGGAAAAAAACAAAGAATGAACACCTGATAGTAACTATATTTTTAAAAAGCAGAACTCCCTTGAAAACTGGGAGTGGTAGGTTTTTTGTATGACAGATTTAATTACTCGGTGTGCTTTGGTAAGAGATACACTCAGTAACATGTAAGCACAACTGAAGGGCACTGTTCAAAAGAGATTTAAGTCAGTATTTGAAAACTGGAGGATGAGGAAAAATCTGGATTTAAAAATCTTTCCTGTACCAGCTTGCATACAAACTTTTTGGAGACTGGAAAGCTCCTTGTTCAAACCGTGTCTGATTGAAGTGGATGCAGAACTTCCCTGTGCCAGAGGAAACTACTGACTTTCATACAAAATATTCACATTTTATAACTGTTCCAAAACTCACTTATAAATGAGGACTTTATCATTGGTTAGAAAGAATTTTTTCAGTCTCCAAATGAAAATGTCAGACTGGTAAATGTTGGTGCCATCTTTCTGTCACTTGTAGAGAGGATTATGGTCAACCTTATTTCTACTCTGAAAAAGCATTTTAATTAATTACCTGAAGTTTTAAAATATGAAACTAGTATATAAAGGTCTGTAAAAGTATAAAAGTCATCAGACTCATGATGATGGGAAAATCAACAAGTTATGTCTCTAACAGGAGATGGAGGTAGGTGAGAAGAAACAAAGAAAAATAAAAGAAAATTAGTGCTGTGCATGAGTACTTCCTCAGCTGTGGTGAGAAGAAATATGAATAACTACAAATATGTTTGCTTAAGAGAAGGTGCAAAGCTGTCTTCTGAGAGATGACAGAGGCAAAAAAGTCCTCAGATCCAGATTCTCTAAAACCACTCACTTGTGCACGTACACACACAGACACAGACACAGACACACACACACACTATAAGTCCATCTCTTCAGCAGCAGAAACCTCAGGATTACTGCAAACATATCTACTTTCTGACAATTTTCTTATATCCAGCCCCTCTGGCTTAATGTATCTAGAATTTTAGAATCATTAAGTAATTTTTATCACTCCACATTTGGCATCTCTATGTCCAACTCCTAGCAGGGTTTGAGAGACTATAGAATTAACACTGAACAAACAGTAGAACTCACTTGGTGAGACAGTAAGCATAGATTTCTTGTAAAGAAGCAAATTTGTAACCTATTAGATACTCATTATTATAAGCATACCTAGTGATTCCCACTAGTAATATAGCTGTTTTGCCTTCATTCTATTTAATTAAAAGTCCAATCAGCACTTGCTTTATGGGATGTTAAAGAAGGTCTGAAGTAAAAAGTGCACTTTTTAAATTCCTGTAACTCCTAAAGCAGCAAACAAAGAGGTCAAAAGAAAATAATACATAGATGAAAATATGCTTGTATTTGTTAAGAGATAAAAAAAAAAAGCAATCAAAATGAATTTGTTCTAAAGCACATAATCTGTCACCTTGTGTCTTGATGAGAATGATTCTGGCTATAGTAAGTGAAATTTTTGTTTGTTTGTTTGTTTGTTTAAATATAAAAGAAAATAACCCAACTCCTAAACCCTGGAACTTAACATTTCAGTATTATTTGCTATTTCTCCTGGTGCAACCCATTGAAATTGTCAGCTAACTTGTGCACTATTTTAAGCACCTCATAAAGAGATGTTTGTAAGGGGAATCACATAATTGCTTATATATACAAGGAAGAATGTTTAAAGATAGGGAAAATGAATCTGTCTCCCATTTTTCTTCATTAAGCATAAATATAGGCTCCTACTTGAAGAATTTCTTTTCATTAGACACGTAAAATTTTAGAACTCATTAAGATGCTTAAGAGTGGTAAAGCATATCCAAAGCAGGCCTGTCTAGTTTTTGTCATTCCTTTAGAGAATTTACCTTGATCTATGCCTCCTTTTTTTGCCTACCTTTCCAGAAAGAGAAGTTCTGGAAGATCATTCTTGACTGGGCAAAATTTGCCTGCCCTTTGAGACTCATCAGGTCTTATAAACAACTTCTGTGTAGTAAGGCTTGCTTGCATGGTAGTTAATTGTTTCTTCCAATGGGAAGGAAAATAAATTTATATTTATTTATATAAATTTATATTTGTTTGATTTGTTTTGCACTGTCCTATGTGGGCCTGTTAAAATATTGGACTTTCCCCTGAGCAATATGGTATTTTTTCAGGGAATCCTTTCTCACTACAGCTGGGAAGAAGAAAGGCAGTACTACTTACTCCTTCCTACTTGATGGGAAAACTTCTTGAGGGCATGGATTTATATTAGTCAGATCTAGTGACCCTGACTTTTATTTTCATGCACTTACCACTTATACTGAATAAATCCATGCTTCCCTTCTAAGCTGGAGACATTTGAGTATGAACTGCTATCATATTTTATAAATCATCTAAACGGAAGGTCATGGATTGCTGCTGGAACAGAACTTAGGACCTCATATAATAAGTTTTAATCTTCACAAATCATCTATATGGCCTTAGACTGAATATGTTTTTCATAGTGAATCTCTAAGTACTAATCCACAATTTTTTTCCTCAAGTCAAGGATAACAACCAAGAGAACTGATCTCTAGCGTGTGACTGGCAATTAGGGAGTAATTATGTGATCCAAATTAAACACGTGTCAAGATCTCTTCTCACAACTCTGATAATATAAATTGTTTCTGTTATTTAAATGCACTTGACCTGTGGAAAAAAGGTCATAATTACAAGGATGTATGAATTCTATTTGGTGGGGTTTTTTTGTTTGTTTCTTATTATTTTTTCTGCTTCATTTGCTGTTGGTTATATCATGAGAAATTATACCAGAACACAAAGTTCAGACACAAGAATCATACAAAAATATTCTATATATAGTACAAAAATCACCAAAAAGCCAATATTAAAGTATTTCATCTCTTTGACTTGGTGACTTACTCACTGAATTAAAATAAATACATTTCAAAAAAGAAAACAGAATCACTGGCAAAAACCTTTACTGACACCACAAGGTACTCCAGACACATCCTGTAAACTCAAAATCTGAGAAACTGGATGTTGAGAGAGAAGTTTCCTGAACTCTTTATCACTTTTTCTTTGTTTGAAATACTGTCAGCAGCATTCCCCGAAACCACATGAACTTTTTACTTTCATCTGCAACAAACTTCAAAAAGAAACATGTATTCCAGCTCACAGACTGGTTATATAGTTCCTGGGGGTCTCAGGCTTGTTAGGGCAGAATGCCTCCTGAGCACACAGAACAAGTGTGAGTCAGAGAGACCCATCTGTTGACACAAAGAGCATGTGAGGTCAGCCTTAAGACTCTGAAGTGTGAGTTTGATGAAGTTCTTGTTTATGCTACTAGAAGGTTTCTAGTAAAAGGTACAAATCCTATACCTAGTCCATTTGGCAGTACATATTTCCTCCCTG
>CM031859.1:11940160-12148191 GCA_018697195.1 Certhia americana | reverse complement strand
TTTTCTCCTAAATATGATTTCCTTTCTGAAGCAAATTATCCTTTAGTCAAAGAGATTGGATTTCCAGCCCTAAAAAGCCTTTTATTAATTCATGAACCAGATATAAAATAAACAGTAGCAATTTAATTCCCATCTGCTTATTGCTTTTTCAGGGCCTCTTTGTGTACATGCCATCATCATCCTAATAGCTGCTTGGTCAGTCTTTGCATCCCTGCATTTGCATTTAAGCTGAGGCTGAAATAAAGTTTCCAGCAAGTGTCAAGTGAGGTGGTGTTCTTGTAATGTGAAACACTTCTCTAGCAGTCTGAGGCCACACATCTCATTTTATGTGGAATATTGAACAATTAACATCTTTCAGTCACAACCATCTGGACAGAATATGAAGTAACAACTTAGTGTCACCATGAGCAAGTCATGATCTCCTCAGATTTCCTGTAGATGTAGTTTTAAACACAATTTAATGTAATTACAATGGGATATTTTGCATGAGAAGAAACAATTTAGTATTCTATGGCATGGGATGCCTCAGCTGCAAATATGATGTAAGTGAGTTGAGTCTTTCTCTTCATATAGATGTAGTACTAGAAAGCATTTTGGCAGGGATTTTAAAGCAATAAATTGAAGAGGCTACTGAATAGTATTGTTTAGTATTAATATAGATAACAGATCAAATCTTAATTTGCATGCTACTCAGTATAGGAATTTATCACATAAATTGATTCACCACAGGAAGGATAATTTCAGCACTTTAAGTCTCTACCTGTATATTTTCTGTACAATAATGCTAGGATAAACCTGGAAGGCTTTCCTGACATCTGGAGACTGTATTGCAAAAATCTCAAACAGTACCTATTGCCATTTTATGAACTCCAGAAGGAGTAAACAAAATCATGTCTATCTATGGAAAATCTAACCAAGCTAGTGTCTGTCTATATTTGCCTTTGAAAAGTCTGTCCCCCTTTGCTACCTCATCATGTCCACTGGTTGAAATGTACTGCTAAAGTGCAGACCACTGACATTTTTAATTACCTCTTGATTTGGTCTCACAGTGAAAAAGGAACCAGAGGGGAGAATGCTTATCCATTGAGTGTATGAGTCTTTCAGGCTCAAATACAACACATCCTGAAAAAAATATTGCTGAATCTCACTGTTTCCATATTTAATAGCCGTTGCACTTAGAGAATATTGTATATATTATATATACATTAGAGAATAATGCATATTTGCACATTATATAATTCTTTTATATAAGTTTATTGTCATTAGCTTTTAAAATACAAGGAAGAACTGAGGCAATTCTCTGGGATGTGGTATTTCCAAGATCCCACAGAGATCCTTGGTCTGTAACATGGCTGGAACTCCTCCCATCCTCCTGCAGGTCTGTCCTGTCTTGACTCACAACTTCTTTTTCTTTTCTTGTCTTCTAACTATTGTTTCTTATTCTAAGACATATATATATATAGCACACTTATTTTTCCTTTATCTTTTGAATCCTCATTTAGAATTCTCTGTCTCACAAAGCAGACACTGGTAATTTTCTTCATGTTATTTCAAAAGCAAAGAAATACTATACTCTGTTTTCTTTTGTAGCTGGCTGAAGTCTCACAATCAAACTTCAGCTTTTGAAGGAAAATTAAAAGAAGCTCTTTCCCTGCAGTTACTGGCAGCCTCTGCAGTGGTTAATTATTCATATTTCATGCTCAGATTTACTGTACAGCTTAATCAGCATTTCTCTAGACTTGTGTAATCTAGGAATGGTTTTATGAAGCCTGGCAAAAGGGTACATATGAGGTCACACCAAAATGCTGCAGATGAATGTACCATTTTAATGTCACTAGCACCACTCTGATGCTCTGAGGGGAAACACAAATCTCTGTAGTCTGCTGTGGAAAAGATACAGATTCTTCCAAACTTGCTTGTTTAATTTAGCCTGGAATTTGCCTGAGGTATACTGGCAAACAAGTGGCATCTCCTATTTGCTCCTGGGAGGAGGTCAGGGCTCTGATGGCATCCTGGCTGAATCTGTGTTAGTGCACTTCAGTTCTCCTTGGGAGATGAAGAAAGTATTCTGTGATGAAAATAGCACATGGAGTCAGTAGTGGCTTTGTCCAGAGATTGTTTCTGTTTGGATCAGGTTTGCCAGTTCACAGGTTTTCCTGTCAGCTCTCTTCCAGCACATCTATTTTTGCAGGACAACAACATATCTGTGGCCACCTTCTTAAGCTCCCTAGCCCCATCCCAAGATGTGTGAGAAGTTATCAGAGTATATAGAAAACACTCTAGTCAGTAATAACAGACCACTTGCATTATTGCAGGCATTTTGAAACTAAATATAAAAAACCTAATTGTTAATTTTGTCTCAGAACTTCTCTTAAAATAAATAACACAAGGAGGAGCCCAGGTATTGCACCAACTGTGAAGAGATTAGACCAGGTTTTGCACCCTGATCATCTTGAGTGTTAAAGTAGTTGAAGAGCCACCTGCACAATTTTTGTTTAGACCATCTAATTCTAACAGAAATTACTATTAATCAAACTTCAGAATCATCTGGGCTCTGTTCCCAGTATCCTGGATGCAATGACACTCCGCAAAAAGTTTAGAAAATTATGAATTAAGCCAGTTCTCAGGGTCAGGAAAAGAGCTTTGTGTCAGTGTAAGTTGCTAGATATACACTTGTAGAGGTACGATGTGAGATGTATGGAAGACCCTGGTGGAATGTCCCATCTGATCCCATGTGGACACAAGCCACCCTGAGCCACCAGGCTTTGCTGCCAGACATTGCTGTGTGCATCAGAATGCTTTACTAATGTAACTTTAATCTAAGTTTTCCAGGGTGCTTAGTCATATTGTAATAACCATCTGGATGTGATTTGCAAAGACAAAACTTGGACGTGGCCTATGCACTATTGTGAATTAGGTGCTTCACACACTTTCTCTGAGGTCTAGCTTGGCAGTTTGTGCAGCCTCTCTTTACCTGCCTGTACTCTGCAAGGCTCTGGCAGGTTCCAGCTGGAGTTGTTGATGTTGCCTGCAGCAGGGGAAGGTGAAGTGTGCAGGCAGTTAGAAAGGAAGGCTGTGGTGAGACATGCTGCAGCCATGAGTGGCACTGCAAAAGCTACAACTGTGGGATTCATGGAGGTACAACATGGTCGTAAAAGTAAAAGTAAAAAGAGTAAAAGACCCTCTCCAGACCCCCTGAAAAATGCTAGTGTCTCTTTATCCCCAAACTCAATGTCATGGGTTAGCATTTTGTGAAGGTAAAAGTCTCACTAAATACACCTGACACAAGCAAGAAGACCTTGCTTGCATGGCGACTGCAGTCATGAGGAACCTTGAGCAATGGATTTTTTTTGTGTTGAAAAGCATCAACCCAAAGCTGTGACAATTGCAATTTGTGTGTGCATTTTCACCCAAGCAAAGCTTGAAAACTACAGATCAAGTTGCAAAGTTCTGATTATCAGAAACCTGATGTTACACACATCTGGTGTCCCACAACAGTCCCTGAAGTACATAATTACAGAGTTTAGGCATCAGATTTCCTTTTCAGAAAATGACAAAATTTTGATGTTTCTCAGAGAATAAGAATTCTAAATAATAAAATAAATAAATAAGATTTTTGTAAAATCACAAGTACTTTTCTCTCATTATGTCAAATATACTGTGTTTTGTAATTTCAGTTAATCTCATTTCAACATGTTGAGTAGGATACACTATACATTAATTTAATTATAATGCAGCTGAATGAAAATTAGCTATGATATGCAATTCAGAATGAAAAAGAAAAAATCAATTGAAATGAAATATTGAAAGGTTTCAATTCTTTTGACAGAGAGCTGCATTTATTTTCTGGTTCTGATAAAACTGTAGTTTGATAGAAAATCAATCCATCTCTTGAATATTTTTTCCCATGCTTACTATAAACATTATACATTTGAAATGAACTAGTAGGAATATAAGGCATAGAAAACATCCAGATCTTCACAATGCCTCTATTCAGTTGTTCTTTTTTTAGATTTGTGAAGAGGAACAATTTGAATCAGAACTGTAAATTGTTATCTGGAGGTGAAATGACTTACCATATGGTAATATATAAGCACAGGACTGGAAGAAGACAGGAGAGACACTTGCTTTCCATTCTGCTTGTCTAACTCAGAGCTCAACAGCAGGTACAGGATGTTCTGAGGTATTGCAAAAACTCGTTAGTTCTCTATAAGGAAAGTTTGCCCTGGAGTTCACAGCTATTATCCTTGAAGCTAACGATGTGAGTTGAAATTCTATGCAGCTTTGGAGCAGCATGTTTCTGCACTTACTGTGTCACCTCAGCTGAACCCTTTTGGCTCCAAGAGACTCGCTGCAGCCCATCAGCAAAATTACAGGTTATGGTGAACAAATACTTCAAGTTCTTGGGTAATTTCTGGATTAATCAATGGAAATTTTTACAGCTCTAGTATTTTTCTGCTGAAAGGATAATTATTTTTCCTATTTTGCCTTGAAATGGATAACACAGACTCCAAGACTAGTGCATAAACACACATAGTTCTCTAGGTTCGTGTGCTCAAAATTTTATTCAGTCACACAAGTGCTGTCCATTGAATTCCCCAGGCTCTTACTAAACTTGGAATTACTATTGGCATTGGACAGCAGGTAGAATGCACTTTGCTTATAGGTACTATATGTTAAGCAGCATTTATAGCACTTTTCCCCACAAGAATAATTTGTTTGAATGGTAATTCCCCCATTTTTTTTCTGTTTACTATACTTGTGGTATAAATCTATGAAACCTGGATGTATATGATGCAATTGTGAACACAAGAGGCAGATGTATATGCAATGGACCAGATTTTGAGAGTCTTGTGCTTGGCTGGGAGAGCTGAGTTGTGAAGTGGCCTCTATCCAATGCTGCTGGCTGGTGCTAAGACCTTTACTCACTGGGGAGCACAAGACAGAGCTGGGTCATATTGGTCTCTGGGCTCACACCAGTGAGGTCAGCATTGCTCATATCTGAGCAAATGTGTGCACTCCTCACAATGAAACCAGATTAAAACATGCAGCCAAAACAGACCCACATGAAAGCCCACTTGTACAAAATTCAGAGCTAGACTGAGATTTAAAATGTCTCTATAGAAATTTTGCCGTTTAAATGCTTGAAACTTCTCTGCATGAGAAATGAATCCCAAGAAATACAAACTCATCACATTATATACTAGCATTTTGCATATAAACCAACTCTTTCAACAGTTTGTCATCCTTATGTTTAGTTCTCTTGTTAATCCCCTTTTACTAAATGGATAATTAAAAAATAGGAAATAGGTGCTATTATGCAGCATATAAAAATCCAAATACTATATGATAAATTTGACCAAAATCCAAGACTTCTAAACTTTGTTTTAAAGTAAACCAAGGTCAACTGCATGTATACAGCCTGCAATCTCTGTTTGTTATTTAATTCGTAAGTTGAACTGGACTGTCATTTCTTCATTAGAATCAACGGTAACTGTGTTCTTTGACACATAATGGAAGAGGCCCAAATTTACTGCTTGAGATAAGAATACAGTCTATACTCTTGTGATGGCAGTGCCAGAGGGAAAATCCTCAGTGGTAATTTCTAAGCTGTATAGTGGACTCTAAGTGAATCTGAAGTCCAGACTGTAACTCACCTAAGAGTGTGCTTGCTGCTTCAATAGAATTTTTATACTTCTAAATTATATGAATTATAGTGAATCTTCCAGCACAGTGCAATGTGTCAGGCTATGACATATAGAAGGTTAGATGGGATCCCTTGAAAGGCAGTGGACCTTTGTTCAATGTCCCCATTTCTGAAAGAAATTTCAGTGCAGGGTGAAGATGTGTCTTCATAGCAGGGTTGCAACAGATTTTTCTTCTCTGTTGGCAGATGAAGGCTCCTTGCCAAGTTTTCCTATTTGGCATGATGCAGTGAAAGGGACTCTTCCTCTCACCTTTGTGCATCAGGGCCCTATCCTGAAATAAACATTCCTCTTTTCTGAGAGGGGAATTTACTAAAAGTAGTAGACTGGGACTCTGTCTCAGGAATGTGGGCAATAAATAAGAGGACTGGAAACATTGCCAGTGAGGAAATTATTAAGAGGAAGTGTCAGCAGATATTTTAATGGATTTAGCACTTTTGTCAGGGTCAATGCATAAACCTTAGAGCAGGTCATAACTGGCGATAAACTCACAAGCAAAGAACAACACAGTGGAGCAGAGTCTGTGGTTTGATCCAAGTGCCTTCTAGTGAGGACACAAATTCCAAAGTGAGGGAGCTTCTGTGAAGACTGGATATCAGCTGGACCAGATTTTAAATGAAGTACTAACATGACCTCTTGGGTTGCTAAGCAAAACCTGTCACTGTGGTACTTCCATGCCACCTAAGGCTTAGAAGCACTCAGTCATTAACTACACAGTGGTTTTCTTGGTAAACATGGTTTATAATTCTGTTATTACCATCCCTGTAATCTGCTTCTATCAAAAGGGCTGTCAAGATTGCAGTGGGTATTTGTAAGTACTAGTGTCTTGTTCACTGAGTATATTTTCATTCTTAAGATTGGACTGTTGTTGAGGACAATGAGAAAAATGAGATCTTCAAATTTGATGCTTCTTGGTGTTTAATGTTTCACGGCTACACAATAAAGGTTTTACAGGGTCCTGACAGAGCTTCAACTTTGTTTAAAGATTCCTGACATAATATTTACAGACTAAAGGGCATGAAGCATGATGGTAAAAGCTGCTATACAAATTATCACATCTCCTGAGCATCTTGTAGCACTTACTATACCTATACTGGGTATTTTTCTTCCATGCAAGTGAAAATTGGGATGGCTGTTGTGATTTAGATTTGGAGGCTGTTGTATTGTTGTGAGGATGACCCTGACTTGATCCAGACTAAGAATTTGACAGGTGTAAGCTCTTTCCAATGTGATAACGAGCCATCAGCAGAGGTAGTCCATTAAACTGAGCCAATGAAGCAATTTTGTTGTGTATTCAGAATATGAAAGCAGAGTGGTACTGAACTCTACAGTGGGACTGACAGCTGCCTCAACCTGTTTATCTCTCCTCTGAAGACAGGGAGAAGTTGATGACCTCTCTGGAAAGTAGAAAATTGTACTCTGCTTTTATCATCAAGGACAAAATTTTCCATTCCATTAAAGATTTTTTTAACTTTGCAGCAAATAAGATGACACACCGAATTCTTCTTGATAATGCGAGGCCCTCCAAACCTCAGCTCACTGGTTTCTCTAGAGAAATGGACGAAGTCCAAGATGGTTCATATGTAAGTTCATACTGGTTGATACTTTCCATCTTTGACACCAATGATGTTGAGATAACTCCTTTTCCCATTTCTGTTACTGTTATTGCCTCATCCATCAAAGTCTCAGTTACCCATGTCATTGCAGTAACCACCAGAACTTTGACTGCACTTACAGGACTTGGCAGCATATATCATATCTTTACAAAAACTTCCCAGTCCTCATAGACAAAATGAGATGGGGCAGTAGCACGGAAAGTGACAAGTGTAGGGACTTTGTTTTATCAAGGATTTTCCATAGCAAATGAAGAAAAACACAAGGATACCTAACTAGTAAGTTTATGCTGAATTATAATTTAAATATAATAATATGGAATAAAATTAATTTTGAATGAATTTTCAGACTCTTAATAGTTTCCATCTTCCAGTTTCCTTCTTCCAGTTTTCATTTCTACAGAAATCCTGTAGAAGATATCATGGAAAAGATCATTATCCTTTGTACTTTAACCCTGTCAAAGTTCTGTAAAAAATTAAAACAAAATGAGCTTATTCTTTGTGAAATTTGATTGTTCTGTGTTCAGTAACTTACTAAAACAGCAAGAACAATGTTGGGGGTTGGGTTAATTTCTTATAGAATTTTTTCCCAGAAGTTGCTAAGAAGCTAATGGCTGGGTGCTTTTTGGTACTTATGGGTGCTCAGGGTCAAAGAAAAGAAGCAGCTGCCCAGAGACATTGATCTCACTTCGCTCGGGGCAGTTTTTCTGCTCTGGGGGAACTGCCAGGGCTGCTCGTCTCGGCGAGGTGGAGAGCTCTCACCTTTCCCTTCACCTTGGACTCCGTCTGACCACCGTCTCTTCGTGTGTCCCCCGGGATTTTGGGAACCCGTTTCCTCCCTGCCCTGCACCCACGGTTTCTTCAGTTCTGCTCGAGGTCTCCCCACACTGTGTTTCTACAGCCCCTGCCAGCCGGGACACTTTTCCAACAGCTCCAGCCACTGTGAACCCTCGGAATCATCTCATCCTCCCAGAGCTGCTGCTAGCCCTATTAGCTTGTGACTGTACTGAGGGGGGTGGGGGGTTACCAGAGGAAAAACTGTGACTGATTTGTTGTTTTGTTTTTTTTTTTTTTTTCTTTTTTTTTCTTCTCTAGTTCTGTTTGTTGTCAATATTGTAGTTATTATTGTTAATTTACCTTGTTAGACTAACTAGTAAAGAACTGTTATTCCTACCCTCCTTATCGTTGCCTGAGACCGCCCCTTCAATTTTGGAATTATAACAAACCCCAAGGGAAGTTTCTTTTTTTTTGGTTCCTAGCAGACACCCCTGTCTTTCCAAACCAAGACAAACAACAACGTAGATAAAAACTATAATATGCAACTAATTACCCACAAGGTTTGAAAATCAATATCAATTTCATGTACTTTACAGATAACACTCAAATTATGTGAGGGAGATTTTTCTTGATTTGAATTACAGGAACCTCATTTGAGTTGTGCGCATGTTTTTTTGTGAGTGAGGAGACAGGTGTAAAGCATGAGGTAGAAGCATAGAGAAAAAATTAAATTCTACATTTTACTATGTGGAGGGAGGATCCTTGGAGGAGCTCCAAGGAATGAGAAGCTCCAGGTGCCACATGCTGGCGTGGTGGCGTAGGAGGAGTCACAGTGTGATCATTATCCGCTCTCATTCTGACCTGGCTCTGCTAGCTCTTTAACTGAGGCATTCTCTCAGACAAACATGGGAGCTAATAGCTAAATCCAAATGCTGTAGGATTGTCAAGGCTATAAGGGCAGTTATTTCTTTCCTCTCAGCTTCAACACACATCCATAAAATATGGTTTGATAATTTGTTATTTCCTTAAAGAGCATCCAGCTACATCAGTAGTGGGGAAAGAATTGTAATTCAGCCCCTTGCAGTAGCTAATGACTACACTGTCTATATTTTTAGCATGAGTACTTTCTTGGGGTCTTTTTACTTAATTCCTTCTGTCTCCTACTAGTTCTTGCAAATGGGAGAATGAGGGCCATTTTTTTCAACCACAGACTGACACAGTGGGTCGGAGCTACACTGGCTCTGTCACTACAGCCTGTGCCTAGTGTGGGTCACACCCCAGAGACAGGATGACCTCAAGTGTGACTAGAACAGTTGCTCTATATCCGTTTTGGTTGTCAGTCTGGCTTGAAGGAGACAAGAAGAAGGAGAAGTCTTTTGCATTGGATTAAAGGGGATTTTATTACTCTGGGGAATATGGTGGCAAAAGACAGAAAATGCAAGTATACAACAGCTTAAATATGGGGGTGGTCTAAAGGGAGGGTACAATTATGAGATAATCAGAGGTATCCTGGGGAGGGGTAAAGGGCAGGGTTCATAAAAGCATCATCCAGTGAGGGAGGTAAGGGGGGAAATTGGATCACATGGACTAATGGGGTATCCTACCTCAGGGGATTTCTGAAGGGGAATTCCAAACAGGGGGTTGGCACAAGGTAGGATTGACAGGGAACTCAGGGTAGATTGACAAGGTGGGTAGGAGGGTATAATTTGGACCAAACCATTACTTAGGCAGTAACAGAACATACCATTAACAAGAAACACACTGCAACAATAGACTTCCCCCAGACAGCTTCAGAATGAGATAAGGAGCAGTCTCAGTAGCTGCCACATTAATTCTGGATGTTTCTTAATCTTTCTAGCTGAGATGCTCTGCAGTCTATGTTTATTTAGAGATTCTGTGGTCAAATACAAATCCATGTCTCTTTCCCTCCTTTTTTTGTCTTCCCTCATGTTAAAAAATAACATGAATAAGATAAACCAAAGTAAAATAAAACAAAATAATATGGCTTTTGGATGATCCAGATTATCTATTTTGTGCTTAGGCAGACCTCTTCCAGATGGGATTGAGCTCTTGCTGATTTCGATTCCACCATCCATTTCCTCATCACAAGGTGATGCCAGAATAGGACCCACAGCTCTGTGGGCATGATGGTGATGCAGAGGAATCTCTTTGCCTGTGGTCTCTTATCTGAATCATCACTGCAATGAGAACACAGCTTTACAAAGGCCTATAGCTGCTGTATTTTTTATAATTGTTTATTCATGACAGTGACTCAGACATTGTGAGGTACTATAATTATTACAATAGTGTCCAAAAGAAGCATTTCTATTACCACTACCTTGATTTCAGTATTTGGACCACAGAATACCATTTAGCTGCAGCTGTTGAAATTTGCTGAATTTTTATGATACCAGTTGCTGAAGCTACAGTATGTTTATGTTACTTTTACAATTTATATTAGCACAAAAGTAATTGAATACTAAAGGTGCCTCATTTTCATTACAAAATCATTTCAATAAAATACTAACAAGTATCAATCTTTATTCTTACTACATCAAATAAAACTGGCCTTTTGTACATAAAAATTATTTCAAAATAGAATTAACCATGAACAGACCTATGGGGAATTCCTGCCCTTTAATCACATGAGTTTTAAGCAGTTTTTTCGAAAACAGGAATCAACGTGGATAATATTACAATTCAGATGGGCAAAATAAACAAGTGCAATTTCCTTTAATCACCTATGAATATGCATAAATAAAATATCTCCTCTGTGGTTTAGATATCAGAGGCTTAATGCTAGTGTAGGAAAGCTTTGGGAAAAAAAACGAACTGAGAGAAAGTCAATCAGCTGAGAATAGTCAATCAAGAAACCTTCTTTCATCCCAAGTAGTTTAAGTGGCAAGATGATTTATGCATCCTGTAAGTATTCCACAAAGCCCACAAACCTTTTTTTTTTTTTTTTTTTTTTACCTTAGTTAAGACAGCATCCTGAATAAGAGTTACAACAGTCCCAAACACACAATGAAGCCCTGAGAATGGCATGTTTGTTTTCCAATATTTATAGAGTGACTTGGATAACTTTGGCAAAGGAAGAGCAAATCCGTCTTAATTGGTATTAAACAGCAAATAAAATTGCATAAGAGACTCCTTGGTGTAAAGAGCTTAAAGACTAATTGAAGGCATTGTGAAATGAGCAAAAGGAAACAAGCCATGTCAAACATGGTGAGAGAAGAAAGGACAACAATCACTCTTTTCAAGGTCACATGGTTAGCAAATGTTAACTGCTGCAAGATGCCTTTACATGTGTCATTAAGAAGAGTCTGATTCTCCTTTGGATATGGCTTTCCTTACTTTATCAGAACAGCAAAGAAAGCTTTATTTGAAACAGTTAACTCTTGAACATGCCAAGGGCCCATTTTCCTTCTGAGAAAATTATGTTAGGAATTTTCAGGTTGCCTGAACCATAGTACCTCTTTATACGTGCTCATCAAATATGAATTCATTCAACCACTCATGGGAAACTGGGAATGCTATGATATATGCCTCTGGTGGGAAAATAGAGAAATCCTGATGGGGCTACTCAGATGTCAAAAGGTAACTTGTCAAGAAAAAAATACAGTACCCATGTTAGAATCTTAAGATAATTATGGGATAATCTAGGGCAAAGTGCAAGAGAAACGGTAATGTTAATAGCTTGGTGAAAAAACACTATGAAGATGTTTGTGTAAGAGAAAATGCTTCTAGATTGAGGAAAAGGAAATTGATGCTATTGGTGCAGCAGTAAATGAACAGAGCAAAAGTTAACATTTTTAGGAAACCTACACATGCTAAATAGAATTATTGAATTTAGCATTTGTCTTGGAAGGGACCTTAAAGATCATCTAGTTCTAAACCCTCTGCAATGAGCAGGAACACCTTCCACTAGACCAGGTTGCTCAGACCCCCATCAAACCTGGATTTCAACACTTCCACGGGTGGGGCAGCCACAACTTCTACGGGAAATCTGTTCCTGTGCCCCACCCTCCTTACAGTGAAGACATTTTTTCTAATATCTAATCAAACCTACCCTCTTCCACTTTGAAGCCATTCCCCCTTGTGCCTCTTCACTACATGCCCTTGTAGAGTCTCTCTCCATCTTGTAGGGCACCTATAGGCACTGGAAGGTCACAATTAGGACACTTATACTCAAGAGTGGGGGAGGTGATGGCAGTATTCAGAGCACAGTATTGGTTTCCAGTGACTTTGGGAGCTATGAAATTATCAACAGCTACACAAAATCAGTATAAACTCTTGTCCAAAGAATCATAGTGGCATGTTTTATACATTTCAATACTGATATAAACTACCATAAAAAATAAAATAATGAGGAGTCAGGCTTAGTGTTAATAAAAACCTTTGAGCTCTTCAGATGAAAGTCATTGCAAAAGGCACATATTTTTTAATAACATTAAGGTAAGACTGTTTTTTTTTTCTCCCCTCCAATCTTATTTCCTGTAGGATGAATTTGGAAACAAAATGCTAGGCCATGATCTCTTTGATTTTTATGTGCAATCCAACCCTGCTATCTCATTTCAGCTGGAATTCACATATGAGATGAAGAATTTTGTTTGGCATGTGTGATATTGTCCAGCTATTTTTACAGGAATGCTGAACACAGATGATGTTTCAGTCTCATAATACATTTCTTGCATGGTTACAGGATTCAGCTATTTCATACCCAATGCTGTTAAAAGCAAATAGGGTCACTAACTTCCTATCTAACATTTCTGGCTCATGGAGTATTTCAAAATGAGAAATAGGTTCAGTGTGGGTTCAACACATTTTTTGAGCCTTGCTTTTTGCTAGTACTTCTTAAAATTCCAGCTTCTTCTCCCTCCTCCCCAGGCATTGCAGATTAGTCGTAAATAGACACCATTCTCATTCATGTTACCTGTGGTTATGATTGCCTTATGACTCCTGAACTGCTGGGAAAGTATTCATTTTCCATAAACTTTTGCCTCCACTATTAACCTTCTTGTCAATTTAACATTCATTCTCCTTATGTCAAGATATTGTATATAATTCTATTCAGATTCCAGGGTGTATTGGTTTTTTTTCAGGTGCTTCAGAGAATGTAAATAAAATAGCACTTAACAGAAATATTTTTTCTCTTTTTTCTTTTTTTTTTTTTTTTCTTTTTCTGAAATTTTATCTCCAGTATTAATATGTCACCTGTGAAATCTTCATGAGGTGAAAATGAGTTAATCTAGTTTCATTAAATAAAAAATGTTAATTTATAGTGTCTGAGGGTATGATCCTAAGGTTAGAATATAACACGGTTTTACCATACATTTTTTCTCTAGTGAAATTCTGAAAACTTCCTTACTATGTTAGTTTCTACTGTGAAGAAGAATATATGCCTTTGCTTTATACTAGGACAAACTGAATCATATGGTTACATACTTATTTTTGCCTAGTGTTGGACATCTGAGCGGTAAAGAGCAACCCTTATGACAATCACAGAATCACAGAGTCCACTGAGTTGAAAGGGATCCACAGGGATCATCTATTCCTACTCCTGGCCCTGCACAGGACCACCCACAAGAATCCCACCACATGCCCAAGAGCACTGTTCAAATGCTTCTTGAACTCTCTCAGACTGGTGCTGGGACCACTTCCCTGGAGACCCTGTTCCAGTGCCCAACCATCTTTTTGTGAAACAGTTGGGTTCACCTTTGGATAAAGAACCATTTTCTGGTATCTAATCCAAACTTCCCCCAAATCAGCTTCAGCCATTCCCTCAGGTCCTGTCACTGTCACCACACAGCAGAGATCAGAGCCTGCCCCTCCTGTTCCCCTCACATGAAGCTGTAACTGCAGTGAGGTCTCCCCTCAGTCCCCTCCAGGCTGAACAGAACAAGTGACCTCAGTCACTGCTCACATGGCTTCCACTCAGAGCCCTTCACCATCATCATGGCCCTCCCTTGGACTCTCTCTAACAGTTTAATGTCTTGTGTTGTGGCACCCAGAACTGCCCCAGCACTGGAGGTGAGGCTGCCCCAGGTCAGAGCAGATCAGGACAATCCCCTCCCTTGCCTGGCTGGTGATGCTGTCCCTGATGGCCCCAGGACAGGGTTGGCCCTCCTGGCTGCCAGGGCACTGCTGGCTCGTATTCAATATTCCATTGACCAGGACCCCAAATCCCTCTCCACAGCACTGTTCTCCAGCCTGTCATTCCCCAGTCTGTACACAATAACCACTGGCCTAACAAGTAACAGGTGTACTGTGCAATAGCTGAAATTCTTTAATCAAAATGAATAATTCAGCGAAAGTGATTTCCCAGCTTGCAGTCATATTGTAATGGAGATTTTAGTGAAGAAATGTTTTGTACTAATTTCTAGTGGTGACAAACAATTTTATACCATTCTCCTTTATCCTGCATTATTTTCTTCACAAGATTAATAGTTCAGGTTGCCTTTTACTGAACACTATCGTGCACAGCCTTTGTTAGTGTGATGTGATGTTCTGCCTTTTGAATTTATTCTCTTTAAACCATGTTTCTGTAGGTATTCTCCCACACCTAATGGTATAGTCAGATCAGTCACACTGTTCTTAGACTGCTTTATTGTGATTATTTTTATGGAGATGATGTATATGTCCTGATTTAATCTTACATATGGGAATGGTTCTGCTAAACTGAGCAACCTGAACTCATGTCATTCACTAAGGTGAATGCATTGTGTTCACATATGTGTTTGATTTAAGATTTATTAGTGACTATTAACTGTATTAGTAGCTAATATTATACAAAAATTTTCAATATGAAAACTGGCTTTATGATTCTTGAATTCTGAAAAATACTCATTATATGGTGGAAACCTTGTATTCAGATTAAATAGTTTTGTCATAGCTGTTCTCTTTCTGAAAATACCTAGTCATGCCCATCTAAAGATCACCTTACCGCTGCTTATTTGTGAAGCTCTACCACCTTAATGTGTGATTAGATAGGTACTTGGAATCTGTCTGTGAGGGAGAAAGGACATGACCAATGTAATTTTGGAAATTTACCTTCTGCTGTGTTTTGAAAATTACTTAAATGTGACTGAACAATCAGGCTTTTAAAAGTTCTGTTTACATACTTTCAGAGTAAAAGTCTAAAAATAGCTATATGATTTCTTTGAGGATATCAGTGCTAAAAAGAAGTGGGCACAATAAGGAATGGGAAGAGAGATTAGGGAAGACAGAGATGAGAGTCAAAAGAGTGACAGGTATGGGGGAAAGGATATTGTCAAGGCAATGGTTCAGAGGGAAGCAGAGCTAACAAGCCTATCACAGCTGGAATAAATGTGTTCCATAGCCCAGGATGGTACTTAGCGTTCTTTTATTGTCTAGCAAGTGCCTGTAATACATACCAGAAATAGAGGGCTATTTACCCTTTGGAAACTGGAGCACTACAAAGAACAGATGTCTGGTCCTCACGTCTGATATTTCTCCTATAGGGCTTCTGCTCTATTCAATCCATTGGTCAAATTAAGGCACTGCCCAGATGCTAGAAATTATTTTTTGCCTTCATGACTGAGTTCACATAGCTTCCCACATAATTAAAACTGATTTTTTTAAGATCCAGAGAAGTGATGATGATTTTTCCTCATGATATTGTAATATCCAAGTCCTTTCAATTCTGTGGGAAAAGAAAATAATTTCCTCCCTTCTCATTACCTCTATCCAGCCTGAACTTCACTCTGGAATAGCCAGAGACTATCATTCAGAGCCATTGTCCAGAGCGTGAGACATCACATTTTTAATTTCTGCTTTAAACCAAGATGAAGTTGACTTGAACCTTTGTCTTTCACATTGCCTGGACTATTGCATTATAAATAAAATCCTTTAGTAACTTTGACCAATATAAGCTTCATTCAAACTGATATTCTTCTGTGGATGCATTTCAATGTCACAGAACACAAAAAAGCCATGACACTGAGAAACTCTTGCTGCTTTCTGCTTTGGAGTGCCGCTAGATATGACAGTGGTGGAAAGCAAAGTGTAAGTCAACTTTTATATAGCTTGGAGGGTGATGCAATTTGAAAAAAGTGATTAAAATACAATCCTTTTATCATTTTTTGGAAAGCAGAGCAGGACAGAATTCTAAGGAAAGCTGTTTCTCATATTAACATTAACACTAAATTATTACTTTTTGGTATTATTTCATAACTGCGCATAAGTCTCATTGTGCAAAAATGGCATAAACAATGGCCTAAAGAAATGTTTTCTAAGTTCAAAAAAGGCAGAATTAAATAGAGGTTGTGAACAAGGGAAAAAAGAGTTGTAGAAAGAGATGCTATATCACAAAGGGAAGAAATTATGATTATATAGATGGGTAATCAGCTCATTTAATGGCCTTAAAATAAATAAATGATAACAATTTCCTTTACTGGACTTTGATGCTTAGGCATTACAGGACTTGCTATGGAAATCCCAAATAGATTTAATATAAAGAACAGGTGAATTTTCTCACATGCATATTTCCATCTGCTTTTAATAATAGGTGTATTAACACATATTTGTATTCATACTACAGGATATTATTCTTCACTCTTGATTTTGATATATTGATTTTTAAATGGAAAATATATGTGGCACTTCCGAAGCACAGACTTTGATAAGAAATGAGCTGCAATTTTTCTTATGAAATAGGAAATATATATAGAAATGAGCAGTAAAATGGATATAAAATAGTGTATTCCTTAAAGGAAAAAAAACCCCAAAAAATCAAAACCAAATCATCAAGTGAGGTATACTGTTTTATTCTTTTTATTTAAAATAAATAGTGTCGCAGAGTTTCTTGGTGACATTTTTTGGATATTTCAGCCATGAACTAGACCTCCAGCTACTGTTAAGAAATATCATTCTTATAAAAATGATGTAGATTTACAGGACCTAAGAGTCTTGTTTATTAACCTCAGGTTTTACACAAGTCAAATTCATCTTCAGCTGATTTAGATTTAGGATTATTGGATCTTCACTGTCAAAAGAAGAATTTGTAGGTTTGTGGGGGTTTTTTTGTGGGTTTTTTGTTTGTTTTTTTTGTTGTTGTTTGTTTGGTTGGTTGGTTTTGTTGATTTTTGGTTTGTTTGTTTGTTTGTTTGTTTGTTTTTTGCTTGTGATGATAGAATCACAGAATTGCTTGGGTTGGAAAAGATCATCTTGTTTCAAACCTCCTGCCATGGGGGATTTTGAAGACCAGGCTGCTCAGAGCCCCATCCAAACTGGCCTTGAACGCTGCCAGGAATGGGTCAGCTGCAGCTTCTCACAGAGGCCTGTGCCAGTGTCTCATCACCCTCAAAGGAAAAAATTTCTTCCTAATATCTAATCTAAATTTACTTGCTTATAGTCTTATCATTATTGCTTGTCCTGTCACTCTGTCCACTCTGATTTTCACATTTTTTTAATGAAGTTGTCATGGGAAAAAATTATGGAATAAAACTAAACACCCGATATACCTTTGTGTCCAAAACATACTTCCTACAATGTACCATATCGACTACTAACCACTGATCCAGTTCTATAAAAACAGAAGTATATGTGGAGGAAAGCTGGGATGGAATTATCAGAACTTATCACCTGTATTTCCAAAGGAGAGGAGGATGGGAGTTATTTCATCTGCACAGTAGCATTTCCCTCTTCTCCTGGGTTTTCAGGTTGCTCTCAGTTACTCAGCTTGATATACTTCTGGTCTTTAAACACTGTCATATCTACCTCGCAGCAAAGAAAAAAAAAATCATTAAATGCATTTATCTTTCTAAGAAAAAGGATTCCTACTGGTTCCATTGGATTCTGACAGGATAGCAAACTATTTTATCCAAAATCAACAGCTGAACTTCTAAACTAGGCTCTCGTATAAATTGCCTTGCAATGATGATATTTATCTACAAATAGAAGTTAATTCATTTGAAGGTACAATGCAATCTTAAAAGTATCACTCTTAAAAGTATCTCTCTTTCGCTCAGAGTGAATAAAACTAAAAAGAGTAAGACATCCTTACTTTATGTAAAAAATTGTAGAGATATTAAGAATGGCTATTATAGAATAGCATGGCAGAATGGATAAGTTCTTGTCATTTATTGCTAGTTACTGAAAACCTTCATATAAATTATGCTTCTTCCATGCTGCAAATATAAACACACAGACCTCCAGCTGTATCTCAGATATGACTGAATGAATATCAAGGACTACTAGCTATATGAAGATGATGCTCAGGAGTTATCCTTGAATCATGCTGGTATTGAACTTGGTATTGAATTTTCTCCCAGTCTAATAATTATCATGAAATAAAATTGACCATTTTTGGAATAGACAACAGACGACAAATCAAGTATTCACATATATTTAAATGTTTACATCAAATATTTACATACATTTAAATATTTGCATCAAATATTTATATATATTTAAAGATGTTTCTGGATGTTAATTATATAAAAACTCTTTCGTTACATATTTTCCTTCTAACATGTAGGAATGCCTTTTAACAGGCTTTCCAAATTGTAGCTTGTAGGAAAAAGAACAGTCCATAACTATTTTTTTACAGCTGTGACCTTACACTGCTTGAGACCTAAAATGTTACTTTTTTAATACAGTAGCAAATGGTTTTATCATTGTTTTATTAAATTTCAGAGCAAAGGAAAGCAATTGCACATCAATGCTTTATGTTTTCTTTAAAGGAAAAACTAACCTGGGTCACAGAAGGCCAGTGGGAATACATACTATAGGCACCATATTTATTCTACTTGTAAATGCCAAATGATTCAACATCTGCAAAGCCACAGTTAAATCAAAACTTTCCCAGATCATTTGATAGTTTTTACATCTGTAGCAATGTACTGCGGGTCATATTTACAACTGACTAAGCTGGACAAGGAACGTTACTGTTAGGAATTTTTTCCATGGTTAACCTCCATGAGAAAAGTGTTCTGAATTTCCAAAATAGTAATTATAATCCCAGGTATAACATCTCCTTTTTATTCTTCTAGGAAGGATAAGATTAATACAAAAAATGGTGTTTCAAGGTATTTCAGAGGACATTTGAAAACAAGACTTCAGAAAACAAAAAATCTCTGCCCATCTTTGTTTTTGTAGAAGTCAATATTTCTCAGTTACTTAGTACCTATGCAGTTTTGTCATAAAAGGCAATAATGTGGTAAAATATTTGACTAGAATCTTTAGTACTGCAAGGGAATGGTAAATCTCAAGAAATTCATACTCCTTTTGAGGGAAGTTACTGAGGTTTATTTGGCTACATTCCACATTTTCCATATTCCTTGCTGCATCCTTTGAGTGCTGTTATTTGAGAGACTCTGGTGGAAGTCCAGAATGCACTGGTTGCTATTGAAAGTTATAGAAAGGATTAGAAGAGTATTTTTTCCCAGTAATAAGGCAAGAATGCTTCCATTGAGGTAATTGCAGAAGTTATTTTCTTAGCTTGAGTAATTGAAATGTTTCATTTAACTCACATAGTTGCTTTCTGAAATAGAAGAATCTATTCCCATTTCACTGGCAAGAAAACTATTGTAAACATATTGCAGCAACTGTGTTGTTTTTTGTTACATATTCTATTGTAAACATATTGCAGCAACTGTGTTGTTTTTTGTCTTATATAGACCCATTGTTATTAATTATAATTTTCAAACTAATTAGGCAGGTAAAGGTGGGGAAAAATATAAATAATAGTTCCTTTCTCTGTGGTTACATTTTATATAGCTGGAGCTGGAAAGGGGGAGTCCTAAAGAAATCATTATCTCTGCAACAACACTGTCAGTATGACTTGAGTCACACCAGGCACTTTTTCTGGGTACAACACAAAACTCTTGCACTTTAAACTCCATTCTGCACACCTCCTATCCCTGACACACAGGACAGCTTCTTCAGTGTCTGGTCTACTTATTTTGCAGGTCATAAAGCTTTATACAGAGATTTTGTCATCAGACTCAATGATCTGTGAAGGAGCTTGAACTTATCAACTCACTCAGGCTTGAATTCAGGACTCATGCGACTGCTGCTGCCTTTCCTTATCTTTATCTGTCATTCTGTCTTCATACTTTACAATAAAAAAATTCCTTACTAGAGTTGCAATTTATTTTTAAAAAAAGAATGCATGACCTTCAGTTAAAGAAAGAAGAGTGACTGGACTAATTAATTTCTGGTGGATCAGAACGTGTCTTTTCCTTGAACAGAAAAAACAAAACAAATATAGAAGAGTGAATTCTTCCCATGGTGCCCTCTTTCTCATGCCTCCTTGAATCACTGTCTCCTGCCATAAACAAAGTATGTTCTCCAAATTCTACATCCTCTGACCCTTAGTCTACCTTGAAGTACAAAATAATGTTATTCAAATATCCCTTTGCTGTAGAAACTATTTTTTATATTAGGTTTTTCGTCCTCCCCATTCCACAGGAGTGGAGGGGAGTAAGAGTGGGAATTGAGTGGATGCATGGTGGCTAATTTCCACCTGGGCTTAAACCATGTCAGAGGTGTAATGTGATTGGGCTAAAACACATGATGTTCTCATTCATCAGTAGAATAATTTCAAACTCTTTATGTATATATACATATATATATATACACATCCATATTTGGCCGTGAAGTTAGTTTTTAATTTGATTCAATACTTGTAATTTTTCAAGTGTCATTCAGTTAGTCTTGTTCCATTTAATGGCAATACAGAAATGCACCTGAGACACAGGATGTACCCAAGGCAGATGCCTGTTTCCATTGGTCACAGTCCCTGAAGGGAAGCTTGCTTCCACCTTAATCTCATTTACTGAATGTTTCAATTCAAGCAGGAATAACTCTTGCCACAATGACAGAAAAAATGGCATTCTCAATAGGATGATTTTATTCATTTTGGATTAAAGAATTAATTTTTCTGATTGATTATCTTTAAGGTCTTCTAAATTTCCCATATATTTTTTGATAAAAACATGTCTTCCCCTGATGTTTATGAAAGTAGAATGCATGTTCCTCTTTCTACTACTTTGATGTAGAAATTGAGAAGAAAGTTGAGTAAAGCCCCTTGAACTCAAAATTATATTTAAACAGAATTAATTGTTAGTTAAAAAAGTAGCATAAAAAGTCTCTTTGAGGGATTAGATTTTCATGCAAATAGAACTATTTGTTCTAAACTAAGCATGAGTCAATTGATATTGTCCATTAATTGATATTAAGCGGTATTATATTGTTTAATACGAAAAACCATAAAGGCGTTTTACCTTAGCACACAATATTATCAATAGTGCTTCTTTTTCTTTCATATATTGTTTCTACTGCACAAGTGATTGAGATTTCCTATGGCATAGCTAAGAATAAGGTGCTGTGTGTGAGAGCTTTGGCTGGGGTAAAGTTAATTTTCTTCATAGCAGTTGGTATGGGGCTGTGTTTTGGATTTGGGCTGAAAACAGTGTTGGTGCTATAGAGATGTTTCAGTTTCTGCTGCTGAGCAGTGCTCTGACAGCATCAAGGTCTTCTCTACCAGCTGGAAGGCTGGGCATGCACAAGGATTTGGGAGGGGACACAGCTGACCCCAGCTGGCCCCAGGGATATCCCAGACCATGTGGTGTCATGCCCAGCATGTAGAGCTGGGAGCAGGAGGAAGGGGGGGATGTTTGGAGTGATGTTGTTTGCCATTTCAAGTCACCATGGCACATCATGGAGCCCTGCTCTCCTGGCGATGGCTGAACTTCTGTCTACTCGTGAAAATTGTGAGATAATTCCATGTTTTCTTGGCTTGTATGCATGGCTTTTGCTTTCCCTGTTAAACTCATCTCAACCTAAGAGTTTTCTCTTTTATCCCTCTTGGAAAAATGTACTTTTTTAAACTTCTGGAACAATTTATTTATTTATTTATTTATTTATTTATTTTTGTTTTTTAAAATCAGTTTATTACATGCCACAATTGCCTTTCTTTATTAATTTTAGATACCTCATGAAATTGATTGAAAAATGTCTCACCTATAGTTTAGGGTCATTGAGAAGAATGTTTGTTTTTCCTTTCAATGCTCAGTGGAACAGAGCTTTCTTCATATTGTGAAACAACCATAATAAATTAACATGAATTGTCAGGCTTCCATCAGGCAATGCTTGGTCAGTAGTGTAAAGCAAATAAAAGAAACAGCATTAGCTAATTTGCAAAACAATGTGCCCTGTGGAGATTTCCTGAAACAATTTAATGAACTTGAGAAAATTATGAGTATCATTCTTCCAGTGGGACAGGTATTTCATATGTCTGTCACTGTCATCCTCATCAATGCCGCTGTATCTCTTGTGTGACATCTGCAATATTTATAGATAAATATCAAGTCAAGCTTTTTCTGCTGAACATTTTAATTTAAATTGACCATGCACTTAGGAAAAACATAAGGAGATGGAATCAACCTACATTGTGTCAGCATGGTGGATGCTGCTATCCTTTGATTGAATCTAGACTGAGTTCTCTTAAGTATTTAACACAGAATAAATGTTACTTTTCCTCAACTGCTCTTAATCATCCAGACATCTTCCATAATTAGAAAAAAGCTACCAGTACAATCTACCACTCTTAAAACTAGGAGACTCAGAAGTTCCATGGAGTCATTAGTATTAGTTTATTTACTTGTGAGGCTCTCAGTTATCTCTGAGATAGACAGGATCATCCTGCCTAGACTCCAGCAGTTATCAGGGCAACAGACAGCATTGCACAAAAGAATTGTACTGCTTTCACATCATTTGAATATGTATTCATTAAGTGATTTTTAAAACTGACACTAATGTTTTGATCTTCAGCATGTGTGAAACAAGGCTGAAATTTATATTTTATTCTATTCTAAGTATAAATACAAATAAAGCACTATGAACCTTACTGGAAATAAAAGCAGGCCTTTCATAATATTTTATGTGAAATCCTGGTTTTCCAACTGCTATGCATTGAATTGATACCACAGGTCATAGAAATTACAGCAATTAAATTTTTTTCCTGCAAGCCTTCTGGCCAAGAGTTATCTACTGCTGATATCCAAGAGTTATCAACTTCATGGATAGAGTGAGCTGTGGTGGATTCTGGTCCTTATGATTTTCCTAATACAAAGGCCTTTCTGTTTTTCCTAATACAAAGGACAAACACTGGCCATATTTTTAAGTCATAGTCTTCATTTCCAAGGAGTTTTGTGATGCATTTAATGCATCGCTCGACTTACATATGAAACTGGAACAGGCATGGCCAAGTTTCCTGGGATACTCACTAATCTGTAAAGAACTAGACCTGCTGGAACACAGAAAAATTCTGTGCTGACAGGGAATAATCCTCAAAAATACATTACATTTAACCTAAAGCTATAAAAAAGATTTCCAAAATTGAGTGGTAACTCTGAGATTATGAAGGTGTAGTTAAATAGAAGTGTGTTATCTCACAAAGTGAAAAAATTAGAATTTGAAGTTTTAGAATATAGTAATATATATGTAACAAGAAATCTATCTGGTAAGAAGTGAACACTAACTGTTTTCCATATAACTAACTGGACAGATGTGTGTTATAAAGCCATATATGAAGACTTATACCCCTAAATATCCATTAAAGTTTTGGGTTTTTTTAATGTCTTCCATCAGCTTGGATCCTAGTGCCCTGAATATTTATTGATTTACACCAAAATCAGTCGGTCACATCAAACAATCTGGTCAGTGCCATCTACAGCTAATATCCACTTGCTTTTGCAGAAAGCTGTTTCTAGTACTATTAATCTGTACTATCAATGATACAATATTATTTGCAAGTAATCTTTCACCTCACTTTGGACTGTTAAATATAGAAAAGTCTAGGCAAACCTGATACAAAGGAAATGAACTAACAGCATATATGATAGAAAAAAAGATTTCCATCAAAAAAATAGAAAATGAGATCCTAGATTTTTACTTGACTGATATATATTAGTGAGATTTATACATGTAGTGAATACTAAAAAAAAAAAAAACCACTAGGAGAATTTAATGAAGGGGATCTTTTCTATCCTTGTTTTTTCTCATTTAGGTTTGGTGCAGGGTTATACTTAAACAGCAGCGGATGCTTGACAATGGGAACCAAATCTTGGTCAAGCTATTTGGATTGCTCCAGACTCTATTTTTAATTCTTGTGGTAGCTCCTTTGCATCCACAGAAGGGTAAATCAGTCTCATCTGCTGATTTGATATCAGTTTTCAGATTCAAAATTCCCCTTTATGCTGTGCAACACAGAATTGCAAACTGATTTCTGTGATCTGTATGTACGCACATACTAAAGGGTAATATTTTGCTACTTTTTGCTAATTTTTATTTTTTAATTTAAAACATAAAGAAAGAAAATTTTAGAAAGAAGAATATGATGAAAATTACATAGAAGGATATCTAAGTGGAGTGTCACATTTCCTTGTTGGTTTGGTAGCTCAGAGCAGATTCACAAGTGCTCTAAAGGCCACATGACAAATGAACCACTGGGGAACTGAAATAATGTGAATGTTTATTTCCCACAAATGGCATAAGAAATGTCTGGTTTTTGTAGCCTGCATGAGATCTCATGGAACATTAATTTGGGAGTGGTGGAGGGAGGACAAGGTATCCTTGAGCAGATGCAAGATAGTCTTTCACAGATTTTTGTGACTGGAAGGGACAATTCTGAACATCTTGTCATATTTGCATAACAAAAGCTACTTGTTTTCTAAATTATGACAGAGATGGGGTAGCTAGGAAACTAAATGAATACATTAGAAGAAATTGCCAATAAGATAAAAGTGCTAGACTAACATGTAAAATATTAAAACATATAAAACCACTGCCTAAAACAGGTTTGAGAGTCCTTTTAAGTGGAAGTCGATTGTTCAGTTCAATCACCCAATAGACTTTTGTAGGTTGACTATGTTGACACCAATGCTACCAGATAAACCTAACAGGATTATGTGAGTTCATTCCTCGAGAACAGGCAAGGACCAGGACTGAGAACTTTTGTTTTGCTTGACTAAGATTAGATTACCTAAAGATTGTCTTGCTGCATAAAAGATTGCAACATGGGGTTGCTGCATAAATAGGATAAAGGTAGATTATTTCAGAACTTCCAAACAGTAAAACTAGTGTTCATAATATGAACAGTTAAAGTATGGAGACCTGTCTGCTGATAGGAGAGCATGAGCTATTTGATTTTATATTTCAGAGATTCTACATAAAACCTCTTAATAGTTACACAAACTTGTATAGACCAAAGCATCAATGGAACTACAAAAACTGTAAAAAGTTTGGAAATGGCACCGTCTATGGCTAAAAGTTATTCCCTGTTCTAGAAGACTAGAAGTGTGGGGTGCCATGTAATTGCCTCCATTAGACCCAGACTTTATTCTTTTGCCTTTGGAAAGCATCCAACTCTGATGATTTTTCCTCTGCAATGAATGTGATGTTATCACCCAGGGGCCTGGGAAACCCTCCCCTGAAACCAGGTGTATCACACAGCACCATCACTTTTCAAAAATGTGGTGAGATGAGTTTTACCCTAAATGTTTTAAAAGGTGTTCTGCAAGGAGGTGTAAAGGGGACACAAGGATCAAAATTAAGAATAATGGAATAATGCTGGACACAAGGAATGGATAGAAGCAACATGATCCCATCTTAGATTTTCTCTTGTTTTTGCTGACTCTTTTCTTTGGAATGATCTTTTTGATCAATAATTGACCTGGTAATAAGGTATATTGCACAGGTAAATATAGTCAGTGTGGGTATATTAGAGTCAATGAAAGGATAAAGTTGCAATCTACACATCAATGAAAAAAATTCAGAGAAAACAGATTCTTGATAATGCATTCATGTAGATTCTCTAAATACCTCTTTAAATACATCAGGGCACTGGCATAACCATGTTCTACCCTCTCAAGAATCCCTGAAAGTTTTTCTAACAGTGGTAATTTCCACATCAACAAAATATAATATTGTATTGTGCTGTCTTTATTTTATGCTGCTTTTCAATAATTTTTTACTGGTACAGGCTATTGTTGGAAAATTCCTGTCTGGTAAACTTTTAAAAAAGAATATGCTCAGAAAGAGCAGAATCTAACATCATCTGAAGTCATAGGCAAGACTTCCAGGAGGTGAGTTGGCCAACAGCAAGAATGGATGTGGTAATATCAGGGAAGAGGATTGATCAGGATGAATCTCACAATGGAGATGTTCTTCACTGACTAAAATACAGCCTGGATGCCTATGTTTTAGATGGCTAACATCAGATGAGAAAGGGTCACTGGTGCTAAAAAAAGGCCAATGGGACAAGTTATTAGCATAAAAACAAATTTCTGTCTCAATTTATTTTTGTTAGCTCTAAGTCCACTTTGGGCAGTCTAGAGGGGAAAAAAGTCCTTCCAAAAATACTGTAATGAATTTTCTGACCCTTTATATATTTGTGTTGTTTCTCTGTAGGTTTGTGACAATACAGACAACACCTTTCACCAAACTCAAACTACTTTTGCTGTTAAGTTTGCCTACTCCAAACAACCTTTACCTTTTTTGCAGGGAAAATTTACACAGCTCTTTTGGGGGGTCTCAATGGCCAACACTTCACTTAAGGAGGCTCTGGAAGTGTCACAGAGAATGTTATGCAGAATAACCATGTAGTGGCATCTATCAGGAGGCCTGGTATTTTACCCAAGTATTTTTATCTATGTATGAATATATGCCTGAGGACAAACACTAGGAGGTTCCATTCACAAGATAACAAGTTTAGATTCTTTGTATCAGTCAAGAATTAAAGCAACAGTATAATATTCTATTGTATAGTACATATAGTACTATAGTACATATATTATAATAAGATAGCAGACATGCACACTTCAGAGATAAATCCTTTAATAAACTCTGTGCCAGTGTGTTCATATAACCCTTTGTGTGATAAACTAGACCTAAATAATGTAAATATTCTTACACAGTAAACTGCTTGTAGGACCAGAATGGATGTGAGAGAGGTGTCATTATCTTGGTTTTTTTTCCTGCTTGTAAATCATAGAATGGTTTGGGCTGGAAGCGACCTTAAAAATCAACTCCCCTGCCATGTGCAGAGACACCTTCCACTAGATCAGGTTGTTCAGGATCCCATCCAACCTAAGCTTGAACACTTCCAGAGGTGGGCCACCCACCACTTCTGTGGGCAACTTGTTCCAGTGACTTATCACACTTCCACTAAAGAGTTTCTTCCTAATACCTGACCTAACCCTGCCCTCGTTCAGTTTAAAGTTGTCACCCATTGTGCTACTTTTCAAAAGTTCCTTTCCTACTCTCTTGTAACCCCTTCAGGTACTGGAAGGTGTTCCCTAGAGACAGATTGAACAACCCCAAACCTCTCAGCCTGTCTGCAGAGGAGTGGTGTTCCATCCTTCTGATCAACTTGGTGGCCTCCTTTGGACTGGCTCCAACAAGTCCATGTCCTTCCTGTGGGCACCATAGAGCTGGATGCAGGACTGAAGATGGGATCTTACAAATGCAGAGTAGAGGGAGAGCCTGACCTCCCTTGCCCTGCTGCCCTTGCTGCTTTGTGTGCAGCCCAGGACACGATAGGCTTTCTGGGCTGCAAGGGCACATTGCATGAAACATTCTGTGACTTTGAACAAATGGAAATTAAAGGACTTGCCCTTTACTCCTTTACTTATACATAACTTTGACTTCTATTTTCATGCTGATAGCTTAACAAAATCTTTCTTGGTTAATTTGAATGTAATCCTTTCAGGTAGTGGACATCCAACCAGCACTTCTGAAGGTAATTAGTGAATCAAATAAAATGCTAATGGAATCAGGTAATTACTTGAGAGCTGATGGATAATAGTGGGAGGTAATTATTTCAATATCTGCATGCTCTTACTCAAATTGCAGATGGATTGCCACAGACTTGCTCTAGGAAAGCTTGAAGTGTCACTACTTTATTTTGCAATGGATGGATAAAATCATTGCTCAAGCAAGGATGCGTTTTACACCATAAAAGGAAGCACAGTCACATAAACACTTTAATTTGATAAAATAGTCCGTAGTTTTGACAGGCCAAAGCAGTCCAGTGTATGGAAGATGCAGTGCTTCTTAAAAGCAGATTTTTACTCTGTACAAAGTTGATTAGAAAAATAAGATTCAGTAAAACATGGATGAAAAACATCTGCTTATATAGCAGATGGTAATTTAGCTATCAACACATCCAACTGTTAAATGAATGGACTGATTTAATACAAAAAGTATGGCTTTCCCTCATCTATGGCTCATTCATTTGCAGATTGTTGAAGTTATTTTTTTTCATATTAAACTGAGCTTTTCAACAATTCAAAATTACTTAAGTCCTCCTCCCCTTTGCCTCTGGCATACACCTTCTCTATTCTATTCAGCATTGCTGCTAAAACAAAGACAAATGATTCATCCTTAATGTGGAAAAGTGGAAATTTTGTGTGTCCTTTCCAGGCATTATAACATACTGGGACTAATTTTTGGTTGCTGTAACACTGATTTCTAGGGAGTTGAACTGATTTTATCTGGTTTCTCCTTTACTGTGGAGAAGGAGGTCATGAATTTACTTCCTGAATTCCTAGAATAATTTCATAAGAAGTATTGCAGTAAAGATCTCTTTAGATACTGTGGTCAGAAAGAGTTTCCTAAAACAATTGCACTGAATCCCACCCATAAAAGTAATATAATAAAACAATTATGAGGCTCTTTGCACAGTGTCTTTTGATATCCTGGAGGCTTGCAAAAAGCTGTCATTGTACACAGACTTGAAGAAATTTCTTGGCTCTTGACTCCTCATTGCAGAGGACTATGTTCTGCCTTGCATTATACTTGTGCAACATCATTGCATTCAAAAGGGTTGCGAAACTGAGACCTGCAGATAGAATTTCAGATGTGTTGCCCTGCATTTATATTGCTCAACTGCTATGCACTGATTTTTCTGTTTTTTGAAGTTCATAATTGTATGTGACACAAATAAATGCTTAGGGACACCTTTTATTCTTAAATAAGTGTAACAGCTTTGTGTTTGATTCTAAAATTATTAGGAAGTAAAACTTCAAATTTTGGAGTAGCAGAGAAGACCTCAGAAGAAATCTGACACCAAGTCAGTGCGTGGCAAGTGGCTGGGGCTTGGTCTGAAACCTAAAAATGTGGAGATGTTAACTTAAACATTTTTTTATTGCACAACCCAAAATAAATTGTGTAATAAAGTACAAATGTAGAATTATAAATAAAGTAAGTATATAAAAGTATGTTTAAAAAGTGTAAGTAGTTTCTTAGTAATTTTGACAAAAAGATAAGAAACAAGGCAAGGTAAAGCTTCTGTGAGTGTAGAATCAAAAGAAAATAAAAAAAGTCGAAAAAAAAATTAGTATTTTCTTCTGTTTTCAGTGATAGATTTTAGTGCAGTTGACATTTCTGGGTAGGACACAGAATGTCCTTTGACTCACATGAGCAAATGCTCCTGTGTCTTTGATGAGAACAGGAAGTTTCTCACTCATATCAGCAATACCTCAGGAACTGACGCTTGAGCTTCTCTTGAGTGCCTGATGTTTATAATGAACACTTTGGAAAAACATATGGTGTTCTGAACTTTGCTTCCTGATGGCTTGAAAATGCATGTTAAATAGTGGTTTGCATATTCAAATCTCTAACCACAATACACCATTAGCAGAGAAATGACAGTATCTTATATTAGAGCTACATGACTCTTATAGCAGAGAAGTCCAGCTGAGTGAACATATCGTTTCTTAGAAATAGGTAATTTATGTTGTGCCACAGAAGCAATACCATTACAAGGAAGTCTCCAAAGTTTTAAAAATCTCTCCTCTGGAAATGAGCACTAAAAGAACCCAGCAATACCATTTCCATTACTCCATCAATCAGATTTCTCCACAGCAAGTGTTTCATTATTAGTTCTTTGAAGTCTGTCAAACAAACATGCTGAAGAAAAATACCTTTGTCTCATTTTGGGAAATAAAAGGTCTGGAATGCAAGCTGTTCTCAAGCTATGTCAGGAATTCATCATGTGAAAGGCTTTGACTGTATTTCTGAAAGTACCTGTTACAAGACTGTATAGAATTCATGTACATACAGACACCCAGAAACAGCACCCACTTTTATTTGTATTAGACTGGGTCTGAAACTTGTTGGATGCTGGATTTCTCCTATACAAGATTCCAGTTCAGGAGTGTTCACCTATTGGACATGCACTTCCAGCACTCATTCTTCTCCAACCAAAATAGCAAGGCACAAATTTGCCAGCAATAGCAGCTGGACAGGCTGTCTTAGTTCATCCTTAAAGCAACACAGAAAGTGATTTTTATAACATGGTTGAGTAGGTGGAGCTTTGGAACAAATTTACACAATTGGTATAATTGTTTGTTGAACCTTTCAGGTAGCAGACTTTTACTCTTCTGAAGTCTGCTCACGTTCAAGGTACCTTTCTTTGGAACAGAGTTTAAAAATAATTTCTCTTGAAGTCAATAAGTGACTCATCAAGACAAATGCTTTGACCAGGATTTTGTTTTTACTGGCATGTTTCACAGCTGGGATCAATGAGTGTACATAGCTTGAAAAGCCAATCAACCTTTAGAAAAGACTGAAAAACATACTATTGTGCTGCTGCATTTGTCAGAGGGAGTAAATGTATAGTGAGAGAGGGGACAGATCATTCTGCAAATTATTATGAAATCAATACATTCTGAGATTTTAAAATATCTTTATATTTAATATAAATATATAATATTATATTTTACATATAAACATAATATAAATATTACATATAATCTACATTTAAATATAAAATTACACAATATTATATTTTAATATATTTTAATATATTTTAATATTAAAAACTGTATATTTTTTCTATTCATACAGAGAATATTTAATAATTTTCTGTTTCTGTTATTATTTTGCAAATTGGTAATTTTTGTGTAAATATTTTAAAAGGCCAATTTCTAGCAATTAAAAAAAAAGCATTTTATATTTTCTGATAACTATTTTCCAGAGTTTTTTCTAGGAATTTGTGTTACTTTTGCAGCTAAACTTCAGCAATAACAGAAGGTTTGAAAAAGAATTTTTGAGGAAAAAGACTAAGGCATAAGTGAAATATGCCAAATAAGGAGATCTGTAACAAATGCTAAAGTTTCATGGCACACTGAACTGAAGGGTTCTGACATTATTTTTTAATTGAGGTAAAATACTAGGATTCAAACTGACTCAGCTTCATGTATGTACAATACAAACACCTGAGCTGGGGTTTAGAGCTTTTCTGTAGAGTAGACAGAAATGGAATTTCCCTGGTATGTATCTGATCTCATAATATACCTTTACTGTAAGTGAGGCCAGATGCACTCTGCAGTTTCCAGTTCTGCCCATTGGCCAAGAAGAGGGTCTGTGCACTTAGCTTAGATGTAAATATCTTCACTGTACACATTTTGTCAAAAGAAGTTTATCACAGGTGTCTTTTTCAACACAAATAATTAAAGGAAACACTGCTGACAAGGATCTCTCTTTGGTGCAAAAGCACAGCTTATTTCAGGTTAGTGTTTAATGGAAAAGCTTGAGGTTAATATTTGACCCCTCTTTTACCTCTGTGGCTCCAGATTTCAGAAAACTTCATTGAATAGATCTTATTATTAGGCATATAAGATTATAGTACAGCTTCAAGCATGAGGAAAATATCATGCTCATTCAAGTTTGGAAGTTCATTACACTAGCTATCCCTGGACCTAATTTAAGTTTTTTTTCCCCTGACTTTTTGAAATTATACAAAAACAATTTATTCAATGTGCAGTGAATAAGTAAATCAATTATTTCATTTTTCATATCATGGTCTCATTTTAAATATTCTCCCATTGCACTATTATTTTTTAGTATGATTTTAAAGTCAGCCAGCTTGGACTTCACCCAGGAATCAATTATCTCACCTGAATAAATCTGCTTACAAGACAAAGAGTGTGGAAGTCAGTGGATTAATTCCCTTGAGTTGAGTGGACACACTTGAAGAGAGCATAATTTTTTTAATAATCAGTGTTACAAATTCTCAAAAGTCTATAAGATTAAATGAAATGCAATCTTATGTGCTTGGGGAAAAACCAGATATGTCTATGTGATTCTGATCAGCTTTCCTTTTCAAATCTGTTCTATTACATCTAAAAGTGGTCTTGAAATAGAGCTATAAATGAAGAAAATTGGATGTTTTATTTTCTCAACTCTAAAAAATGATAATTTCCTAGAAATTGACGCAGAGGAAATTAGTCTTCTAGGTGGATTATCCAAAGACATAAGTAAGCAAAAAACCTAGTTTATAAGTACTAAAAGTATAATACTTTAATTACAAAAACAGACATGATGAACTGTAAATGTTGTGTAATATCATAATGAATATAGGGTATAGGAAAAGCTATGAACTATTGGCAGAATCCTGAACACAAGAAATTAAACTAAAAGACACATGTCCAGACATAGTCAAACTTAAATTTGCCATTTTATGACCAGATCATCAAAGGAAAAACATGTCTTTCACTTCCAAAGCCCCATGAATTATAAACCCATGAGGAGATGCCTTGAGGAATCAAGCAGTATGTGGTAGAAAAAGTCAAAGATAGCAACACAAAAGAAATTAGCAATGCCATCTTCTGTCACAAACATTTTATTTGAGCTGTTATTTCATTTTTCTGGAGGACAGAGGTAAAAAGAAGTGTAATTAACTTTTCGGATTTTAAAGTATATTTCACATCTCAGAGTGTGCGTTCTGCAGAAAACCCAACCACGCCTGAACTTTCTCGCGTGAATATACATTTCCCCCACTGTGGTCATCTCTGTATTCCATGGTTAGTGCTGAGTGGTGTGACACCTGTCTCTACAGCTTATTTCTGTAGACAGAATGTAGAATTGTAAAAAGTGAAACATAGCAGAGTTTTGTCCTGTGGGGAGATTTGTCTCACTAGGTTTTAACTGTAGTCCTGCACAAGATCTATTTCTTCTGCCAGGCATTTGCTCCTTGGGAATAGAAGGGGATGATGCCTTAAGTTTTGTCTTTAATATTATCCAGATTCTGTTCTGCATTAGTATATAACTCTGAACTTCATATAAAGTGTTTGCAGGTTCTCCTCACAGCGCAATCAGACAGAACAGTCCTTTTCCAGCCTAAGAACCAAGGACACCATTGCAGCTTCAGGCCCAAAAAGTGTAAACAACAGAAAATTGAGGAGAGCAAACTGGGAGGATGGGACTTCATAACCGAAACTGTAACTGGAAAATTAACCCAAATTTGTAAATGGACCAAAACTTGTAAAAGTGTGAAAATGTGTGATCCATCATCCACCTTGGGAGTATCCTTGGCCAGGCTCTTGCACTGCCAAAGGTGCATCCTTTGAAGGCCTTTTAATAAATGCCTACTTTATTCCTTTAACTCTGTCTAGAATCTGTTCTAGGTAGTCTCTCAAGACATCATGGAAGCCAAGAGAGAGTTTGAGTGAACAGGTGAATAGGTAAATGACTCATTATATGATTAGAAAAAAACCCCAAAAGTGGGAAAAGAAAGGATGGTATCTTTAAAAAACAAAACAAAACAAAACAAAACAAAACAAAACAAAAAAAAAAAACCACAACAAGAACAACAAAAAAGTATAACCTATATAGAGACCAAATTTATTGATTTACAAAAAATAAACAGTAGCTTTTAAAGGTAAAATTTACTTGACTATACATTATTGTCAACCAACTTTATTTTATAGGACGTTTGAAACAATAGAAATAATTGAATCCTCTAGAAGAAAAACGGCGAGCAAGACTCTCTTGATTCTGCTAGATATTGATTTTTTTAATCTCAAGCACTCAAACATGGTGAACACTGTAACAGCTGGAGGGAAGGACTGCAGCTGTCCCGGAAAGAACCAAACTGGAAGGGACATTGCCCAAGAGAGAAAAGTTTACCTGCAGCTGCCCAGCATGGCACTAGGAATAGGCAGCCTGTAAAACAAAAAACATGGGCTGAAACATGGAAACTTCTAGAGCAAGCCAAGGGTGCCCAGAAGGTCAGGGCAGAGACTACCTCACTCTCAGGTTGCTACCTTTGGTAAGATGTGAAAGGATTGATACGAGTTCTCCAAGGCAAAAAGCAAACCCGGTGTTTAATTTTGTGAGAATGAAGAAGAGCAGCTGAGTGACAGCCTAGTGATCAATAGAATGCGTGTTTGGAAAAGCTTTTAGGAAAAGTTTGGAAAAGCTTTTTGGAAAAGTTTGGAAAAGCAGTTTATCTGTTTTAAAAACAAGGCAGAAAAATAGGTCAAAATGCTGTGAACAGGAACCAGTCAACCCAGAGGAATCTGTGTGGCTATGAAAAATCATAAAACAACTACCTCATACTAATATTTTGTAGCCTTTCTATTTGCCCTTTGTGTAGTTAACCACATATTTACAAAATATATTTTCTCTTTCTCACACGACGAGCTTAAAAGTGGTGAAGAGAATCCACCACACAAAATATTTGCTTAAATGTAAGAACCTGAATGTGTCAGTTTTCCTTTTGTAAGGGTCTGCTTTGTTTTACTCAGCAAGTGTTATTCAACACCCTCAGAGGGAGACTGTCACCCTGCCATTCTGCCCTATAGAATTTGCAGGACAAAGGCAACTACAGTCACTGTGCTCAATAAATAACATATATAGAGTTATGAATGCTGGCTTTGATATCCACAGAAAATTTAAACTTCATCACCCCCCCCGAAACAACCTGAGCTGGAGCACTGAAAGACAGGGGAAACAATTAGGTCTGCTGAAGCTGAAACAAACCTCAATCATTTTATTTCTCCTTCTGTAAATATTATTAGTAAGTATTGATTAATTTCACTTGCAATCACATTAAAAATCAAAGACTTTAAAACCTTCTGCTTGTGTGGGGAATCTGCAGAGGCTGTAAATGGGTCTGGTTCATTATATCACTGTAATTAATAAAAAATGTCATGAAAATGAAACATTCTGGAAAATTTAGAAATATTTCTTTACATTGTGTGAAGAACATATTGGAAACAGGTTTCTAGAGAGAATAGCATGCATATAAATAAATACTAAATATTAATCCATATTAAAATTTTCTTTTTAAAGCAATCAAAATCAGGTGAAAGTTTTGGAGGTTAAAATGTGACTGCCTCAGATGAGCATCCCCTTTAAACCTATACCTGTTAAAGTGAACAGAAATATGTCAGGAACAGGGAAGTAGGTGTGTCTGAGAGGAACACAAAGAAAATAGGGACAATTTTGACTTGTTGCCTTCGGTGTACTCCAGACTATATTTACATTGTGCCATATCTTCACACTTTAACAGGTACAATGTTGTGTGCAATGCACAGGGATGAGTCCACAATGAGGATGGGGAGAAATGTTCCCCAAGGTGGCCACAGTGTCCTGGCACACTGCCTGCCTAGTGGAGGGACATGGCCTGGTGTTCTTCTTTCTACCTAGCTGTGCTGATCCATCAGGGACTTGAGACATCCAGGAGAGTACCGGAAGAGTTGGGGACTGTTTCTTGAAAAGTGTATTGCAGGCAGTCTAATCACATTTTCATTTTAGGCCACTTGCAAGGAAAGTATGGATGAAATAGTTTTGGAAATGTACAGTTTTTCCTTAGATCAAACAGCTTAAAAGAGATTATGCACAATATTGATCTGTTTTGTATTTATCAGCCTGTGAGACCAACAACCAACACTTCGTGAAACTTCCCCATGGCTACATCCTTGTCTACATTGAAAGGGTCAGAGGAATTAAAAAGTTTTGAAGTTTATATTAAGCAGCAATTTGTCCATCCAGAAGCTGAAAGAAGACTGTTTCAGCATTTTGACACTCTGGCAAACCCTGCCTGGGGACCACCACCACTCTAGCCAGATTTTGGCAGATGGTGGCTGCTAAATGGAGTGAGGAAGCTATAATGAATATAGAAGATTTGGCCTATTCCATTACAGTCAGCTCTTGTTCCAGCTTCTTTGAGAAGGCTGCTGCAAGTAGGAGCTTTGGACTAAGATCCATAAAAATGAGGCATGAAAATTAGGGGAGGTACTGTTGTCTGTCGTGGGGCTGCTGGACTACACTGAGTAAGGAGGCTTTGTGCTGGCTTGTATTTATGCTGTCAGGATAGCAAAAGCTCATATTTCAACTCAGTCAAGTTGGATTACAGATACACATGTAAGCTACCTGATTCAGAAGATCTCCTGTCACTCAATCTAGCTTGAAATATTGAAAAGATGTATATGAAAATGCAGCACTGGAGACTGATTTGTGTGTATCAGATATGTGAGTTATCTGGGTTCCTCCTGACAACCTTAAAATGCACCTTGCACATACTCCTTATAAAAAGGCACCAGTAAACAGGCTGTGTTGGATTTTTGCTGCTGGATAGACAGGTCCTGTTGTTATTGTGCAGCCATAGACACAGCAATTTTGGGCTCTTCTGCTGCTTGCAGGAGTCCATGAATACAGAAATTCACCCAGGTTTTAATGGAGTTCATTATCAGAGATGGGCACAGTCACTGATGGTTGAAATGGCAGACTGCAGAGGAGAACACAACCCAAGGCTAGTCCTTGTTATTTATTTCTAGGTCTTACAGCAAATACACCAGTAAAAATGATTCCTTTCTTGATGGGAAAAATGCCTGATTACAAGCATGAATAAGCATAACTTATTATCCAGAGTTACAGGTGTATAGACTTCACATAAAAAGTTATTTTCAAACTATTTTTTCAATTTTATGAAATAAATAATAAAATAACAATAAATAAAAAATTAATTTGGTTTCTTTGTGTTTCTGGTCCTAACAGCACTTTAAACAAGCACCATATGAAATTAATTTATCCTGACGGAAGTTTTCTTTCCCATTCTTTTATCCACCTGTTATTTTCTTCAGCACATTTTATTTCAACAGTGTCTGTGTCTTGCCTTTCCATCTAGCTTTACACTGCTGTGAAAAATGTTTTGGAAAAAAAGATTTTTTTTTCTTTTTTGGTTTTTCTTTTTTTTTTTTTATTTTCTGACAGAAGGACTAGAAAAAAATTGCCTGATGGAGCTATTACCTTCAAGTACTTTGCCAATATGATGATAATGAAAGTTATTTCCTCCTGTAGTTAAAAATACACTTTTCAAAGTAGTCATTTCAGTCCTCGAACCACTTCGCATGACTCATTGCTCCAAGGCAGGGATCCACAGCATTGTTTGTGAAGTTCTCAATGTTAAAAATATACATTCTGTAAATCAATGTTTCCCTGGGTGTGAAAAACAGTTAAATCCAGATGCAGAAGTAAGTCTGAAACTGAAACAAACTACATACAAATAACACACTAGATAACAGCTTTAGTTACTTAATTATAGAATTTTGTAGATATTGGAAGCCAACTGATGTTGCAAATAAAGCAAAATTAGGGTAAATTAGTGTTTTAAAGATACATCTGGATGCATAGTTTAGGTTGATAGCTGCTTTGTGACTCCCACTTAGCTTACTCTTGATCTCTAGGTTAATATATCTATCTATATAAAATAATATATATAATCTATAAAATAATTTAGGTGTTTGGATATGGATATGATATGGATATGGTTTGGATGTTGTGTATGGATTTTATCTCTTGTGGAGTCTTCACTTTTGATCAATCAGCGTGTGTCAAAAGATTTATAGTATTAATGAAATAAATTTGTTCCCTTGTAAAGAGACATGTTCAATGAGTTCTTCTGGAAGACTACTGACCATCCCATCCCACTACTGCAGGAATACATGTAGCACTTTCCCAGGAGCAAAGAGTCCTAACATTGAGGAGTTCCCCAGGAGCAGGCTGCTGCAGGGTGGATCCCCATGGGGCCACAAGTCCTGCCAGAAAACCTGTTCCAGTGTGGCTCTTCTCTCCAGGTTCTGCTCCAGCATGGGTTTCCCACTGAGTCACAGCTTCCTACACCTATCACTGTGCTCCAGCAGTGTCCTCCATGGAAGCAGGTGAATATTTTCTTCCCCATGGACCATCATGGGCTGCAGGGGCACAGCTGCCTCACCATGGGCTCCATCAGGGGCTGCAGGGGAATATGCTCTGGCACCAGGAGCACCTTCTGCACTGATCTTGGGTCTGCAAGGTTATATTCTCTTGCATCTATCTTTACTCCTCTCTTCCTTGGCTGCAATCATCTTGTGCAGCAACTTTCTCTCCTTAACTCTGTTATCCCATAGGTGCTACCACTGTGGTTGATGAGCTTGGCCCTGGCCAGCAGTGGATCCATCTTGAAGTCGTCTGGCATTGGCACTGTTGGACATGAGGGAAGTTTATGGCAGCTTCTCACAGAGCCTGCCCCTGTAACCCCCTGCTACAAGAACCTGGCACTCAACCCCCCCAGAAAATACACAACCAAGATCTTCATGCTGTGGTGTCACCTCTGCATGCTGAAACTTCAGCAAAATCACTCAACAAAACTTCAGTATTGAGTCCGTAACAAACTCCTGAAGCTGCCTCCTTGGTGGCAGGGCACCATGCACTGTGTAGGAGGAGCTGCAGCTTCCATTGTGATTTTGGTTTATTCACCTTCTGCTAAGGAAGTCCTGGAAGAAGTGATGTATCACTGGGAAGAGAACAAGAATCTCAGCATAAAGCCCACTCTTCCTCTACCACTGAAACTGAGATCTTTGGTGTGTGAGCTCAGCTTGTTGCTGTTCGTTCACACTTGTAATCACTGAAACAGGCTGCTGTGACTGTGGAGGTGGTATGTTGGGTCTGCGCGAAACAAATCAGCCAGCACATACGTGTGGGCAGCGACTTCATTGTAATTTAGAGAGGTTTGTCAGCGAGCTGTAAGGATGGGTGGATGGAAGAGTGGCAGAAGCAATTTGAGGCTGTGTGGGAGAGGATCTGGTGCCCTATACATGCTCTGCCTGCGTATGGGAGCACCGATGCTCCACTGGAGAGGAGTTCAAATGCTGATAAATTCCAATAAAATATAAAAGCTAAAAATAAAAAGCTGGCTCTTTGTCTGGAGTAAATCAGCAGCAGGGTTAATCTCTGGGTTTACCTCAGCTGAGAATCTCAGCCTTTGTACCCTCATCTCTCACTGCTCTGCCAGCAATTTGGGGGATATCTAGATCATCTGTATTTCACCACATGCTAGTGCTGAGTTGAGAGGTGGAAGAAATTGTACAAGAATTTTTAATAACAACTCTTATTCATTTATTGCTTTTTATATTTGTATTACATTTGGAATGAATCAGTTCCTCTAAAATGAAAGTTTTATGTATGATAAAGATTTTATCTTTCTCAGACTACTGTAGAATAGTTTAAAAAACAGAAGCTAGATTGAAATGAAGAGAAACTTTTTAATAAAATATTACAGTGAAAAAGCAACATCTTTCTCTCTCTGGAACCTGGAGATTGCAAAACAGTTACCTGAATTTGGAAAGCTATTACATGTAATTTACAAGCATTTTCAGAACACATGCAAGCTGGCATGAAGGAAATTTTTCCCTTCTGCAGAAATCAGTGCTTAACTTAAGAAATACTAGTAACATTTTACCTCGAAGCACAGCATGTCCCTGGTTGGAATTTAAACTAATGAGTGGCCATCCACTCCTGCAATTAATTAATTGTCAAGGCTTTCTTGCATGAGAGTTTATTTTTTGTGAGCAAGAGAAGTGAGCCTTGCTTTCAAAACCTTAAAACCCCTCATGTTTCAAACCCTAAAAAGGCTTGTCTGTAATCTACTGACTAAAGTGTATTGGAATTAATACACATTTAGCTGGAAATCGGTAAGATTTCCTTTGTCCAATCTCAAGCATCCCCAAGATAGTAAATCCACTCCTATATTTACAGTCTAGTAGCAGCATCTATGACTCTGAAGGGTCAGGGTTTCTCTGTGTAGGAAAGGCAAAAATGGATTTCATGAGATGGTTCTGTGCAACTTCTCAGCCTTTCTATATGAATCTCATATCATCATCCTGGTGCATTTCCTTGAGAAATAGTAAATTTCCAATAATCAGACCAAGTTTAATAAGATATCCCTACACATTGTACCAAGGAAGAACAGTTCTCTATACTTTAAGTCTTACAATAATGTTTAAAAAAGCATACAAGCTTAGCAGTTCTTAATGTGAACTTGTTCCAGCTCATCTCCTCTGTTTCTTATTGCCATTCATATCCTTGTTTAAAATAGCAGAGTCTCCATCAATTTTTATTTCCCTGCCATCTATTATTCCTCTCAGCCTTGAGCCATATTAAACCAAAGCTTTCATATTTTCCATCCATTTTCATCTGTCTCATGCTCAGCTTTTACTTGTATTTATTTAAAGCACTCTTAGTAAGAAAAAAGTCTACAGTATGTGATTGAAGCATGATTAGGACCTTAGCCTTTATTTTGTTACTTAGAAACTAAAATATAAGCATGAGAGGTAAACAAATAATTTGTAATGAAAAGTAAATAAGCGAGAATTGATTGTGACTGTTGTGATTTATCTGCAAAATTTTGCAAATTTATTATATTCAGAACATGCCATAAAGTAGTGCACAGTGAGTACTTACAAATTAGAGAATGCATGTGTATCAAACAAAATCAGGATATAATGGGATATTAGGTTATCAAATTGTTGGTGTGCTTTATTCCCCTGAGCTGTTTATAAATAGGTAGCAGCATTGAAAGATTCATCATTTCAGGTTTATAAATAGGTATGGAATGTTTCGTCAGGCAGAAAAACCTTACTGGGTGCCCTATTCCAGCTTGAACCTCCTGTCTATTCATTCGTTACCTTCAGCCCCAGGGCCTTTGGCTCTTCTTCTCCGTAAAAAAAAAAAAAAAAAAAAAAAAAAAAAAAAAAAGATGCAAGGAAGGATACAAAACGAAAAGAAAACTCATTTTCGGTTGTGAATAATGTATTCATGGAGTTCCACCCAGTAAGTACAAGCTCAAATATATTCACAGAGTGTATACTATTAGCTCGACTGTGATAGACGCTCTCTCTTTGGGTTTTTTTTTTTGGTTTTTTTTTTTTTTGGTGGCCAAAATCTGCTTGGAAATAGTGCAGCTAAATATGTTAATTTTCCAAACCCTAAGTAGTATTTTTTAATAATTTCTGGATTAGAGAGCATTCAGATTTTACACAAAGTCCTGTCCTGTGCTATGGTCCCTAGGTTGCTTCAGAAGGCTTACTTTGTCTTGCCTTCCAAGGGGAAAGTAATGCAGCCTTGATCCTGCAAGGCCCCTGCACCTCTTTCTCCTGTGGATGTTATGTCAGGTCTCTGGACATCCTTTTCTGACCAGGTGAACACCCTGAGGAAATGAAAGTGGATTTAGACCCTACCATCCTGCTGTGCTATAATGCTGATAAAAGTGAGCAGAATGGTGTAAAGGGTCTTAACTCTACTGGAAGGCCACAAAAAAGCCACAGGCTCATAGCTTGTCATTAAAACAAATGTAAAATATCATTTAGCAGCAAATACAAGACAAAAGATTAAATCAGGAGTCTGGGTCACATTTTGGAGACTGCAGCTGCTCTTACAGGAGCAAGTGAAAAAAGATACACTCAGATGAGTCTCAGCTGTTTTTCACATTGTTTGCTGGAGTTTTCTATATGGGTATCACAGGTCCATGGCACTGCTTGCAGGCTCTGGTACTGCTTTAAAATACAGTACATCTCATCTGAGAATTCAAATATGACTTTGTGCTTGCTTAAGCGGGGATCTGAAATGATGACAATGAGTCAGGCTGGGGTTTGACAAGGGCGTTTTCCCACTGAGGTAGATTTGCTCTAATGGCTATTGATTCAACAGACTGTAACTTGGAAGAAAGGAGGAACTGTGAATGGAGCTGGGCTGGAGGAATTAAATTACCCTAATGTAACTTTTAATGGACCTACCAGCAGTGTCCACTCCTTCCAGAAGGCCCTGAAAACACCTCATGCCATAATTTCAGGCTTTATCACAGGCAGTTGCATTGCTAATGCTGTGTATTGATAAAAGGATAAATGCTATTTTTGCTCTTGGTGTCAGGAGGACTGGGTATCACATTAACGACACAGATCGCTGAAGTTCTGTCCTTGAAATAGTCATGGCTTTCAATTTCTTTCTCAGCATGTGTTTAAATATTCCCAAGAGCCCCGAACTGCCTCAAGTTGCTTCCTGTTTAAATAAAAGATGATTCCTCTTTTTATTCTGTGGAATCCATTCAAAAGAAAAGGTCATGCCCAAAGGGAGAAAGCAATTTCCTTATTCTTCTTTTCAGAGCTCTAGGGATTTGTAATTTAAGTTTCCCAGAACACTCTCCATTTTTTCATAATTGATATTCTTTGTTAATTTCCTTTTTTTGGGGGTGGTAGTGTCATGTTTGTCTAATCGTAAAGCAAACCCAGCATTTACAGTTGTTAAGCCCCAGGCCCTTCAGAAATGCAGCATTATTGCTAGATTCTCAGGTTAGTTAAAAAGATAGTAAAAAGAAGTTATTTATTTTAATTTACTTTGTTTTCTCTGATGCCTGAAACCAGTCATTCTAAATGACTGGTTCTTTCTTTCTTAAGAAGGGGAGACCATGGAAGATTTCACAGGGAGGTATTAGTGTTTAATAATAAGCATTGCTTCAGTGGTGACTGTAAGGTTTTGCTTTTTCAGAAGAATTTTGTCTGAAAATTTATGTGACCTGGCCATTAGGTTGATGGGGAGAAATTATTCAAGCAGTCCCCAATGATATTTGAAGAGAGATTTATTTTCCTGATAATGTAAAAAGCATACATAATTTAAAAAATGGTTTTGTCTCTTTTTTTTTTCTTTTTATGTTATGTCTTCCATTGATTAAACTACATTAATGATAACAGAAATATGATAAATTGTTTATGGTTAAGCCCCTATGGACATAGTAAACATCAGCATAAATGGATCTATGTCCATTTCATTCTACAGAAGCTCAAGCTCAGGAGCCAAAACATAACATCCTAAAATTATTATATTCAATTGCCATAAATATTTTTATTTTTGAAGAATGGATAATGAACTGATCTCTTGCATTACGTGAACAGCTGTCAACATAAATTATGATATATTATTTATTTAAAAATCTGTTCTAATATTGAGAAATGTTCAACTGCATTTAAAAACTCACAGTCAGAAAATCAGTATTTCTGGCTGGAGTGTCATTTATTTTCATTTATTTGCTTTCTCTGTGCTGGTTAGTAAGAAGGTACTTGCTAAATTGACTCAATGGTGCCAACCTAACAAATATGCTAAATGTCTTTAGGCTTTTTTCACTTTCTTTACAGACTCTTTTCCCCACTCCTCCTGTCTTACACAAACTTTTAGTTTTCTGGAAATATTTCCCTGCTCGTCAGGATCAGGAGTGCTGTTGGGGCTCCCTATCACCTACTTGACTGCCTCTGTTTGGCTTTGGGCACTGTCACCAGCCTTCCCCTGTCCAGCATCTCCCTGACCTTTTTCCTCCCCCCAAACACACTCCAGGCTGTGAGATCACTTCCCCTGCACCTTCCCTTCCCAAGGCCCGCCCCAAGAAGCATAAGACCAAAATCTGTGTTCAGTCCCACATCCTCGAGCCTTGTCACGCCTTGCAGTGGCCCACGGCATCGTTTGGGGTCTGGATACTCCCTGAACTGATGAAGGTTTTGTGGTTGCCTGCTTTTATCAAGGTTTAGCTTTGTTAGGCACAGGCGATGGTGAGTGTAGCCACTCTCCTGTGATGATGGGAGGGACTGCAAAACAAACTAGTCAAACTGTTTCAAAACAACAGTCATTAAAAGTTGGGGTTTTCAAGCTGACATACGTGAACAAGATTAATGAATATTTACAAATAAAAAATTGGTTTAGAACTCTCTAGATAAGCTCATGCATAATTCAATAATCAGAGTTGAAAACCAAAGAGCTGCAGTCTGCTTTCCTTAATGCAACATTAAGAGTATATGTTTTTATAAGTAGGCCATCACCTATTCCTATCCCATACAAGTCCAGGCTGATTACCTCCTACACCTGCATTTATTATTCATAAGTATCTACTGAAAACTATGGATTAACCATTTTAAGAGCGTGCTTTGTTTGTGAACTCTGCATAGCTTTCCAAATTTCTTATTTGTAATGGATAGCACTGTGAGTGGATGACTGAATCATTTTGACAGTAGAGCTAATAATGGAATATAAGACTATGATATAAACTTTTCTTATAAATAATCATGGAGGTTAAAAAAATTCATGGGTGCTAAAAATGCTGCAGCTTTTTGGCATACAAAGTATATTAGATACTTGAGAGGAATCTTTGTGGGCAGTGAATAATGCAAGCACACAATCAGCAAACCAGACTGATAGTCTCTGTTCCCAGGGACACTGTGGATCAGGCTTCCCTGACTGTGTGTCTGATGCTGGCTGAAGTCATGTATGAGAAATTGTTCTACTAAGCTGAACAAAATTTCACAAGGGTGCCATCATGGATATATAATATTCTTAATCTCACTATGATTATTGTTGCTTGGCTTGAATGAATGATGTCTGGGGAGGATGTGTGTGTGTGTGAGAGAAAGATAACAAGAAGGATGAAAAGTGACAAAATACACTAAAGATAAAAAAGGAGACTGTTGTTATCCCATTCAAGGTCTAGATGCGATCTCTGCAGAAAATGAAAGAAGATAAATGTTCAATTATTCTTTCATTTAATGCATGCACAATTACATGCAATTACAAATCCACTTGTAAACCTTAAAAATTATATTTAAATTTATATGAGAAAAATCTGCATATGTACGTTTAGAATCTGGTTTACAAACCTGAATAAAGTATTATCATGCAGAGAAACCTTTTTCCAGCACTGACTCAGCAAATTCTTTCAGAAGTGAAGATACATGTCTGACACAAACCTCTGTACTCTTTCAGCAACAGGTCCCATCTAGGAGCAACCTGGTAGTAATTTGCCAGGCTGAGAACAAACCAAACCAAAGAAAGAACTGCCCTTTCCCCGCACTTACCTTCTCTAATGAACAAATTATTCAAAGATATAAACCAAGCTGTTCAAAAACTTCAGACTAAAGAATGTGCAGCAGGTGGCAACATATGTGTCCAGTTAGTTCCAGCCAAAACAGTCTAATTTGTAGAAAAGGGTACAGAATTTCGCTGTGAGTCAGCTGAGGGGATGATTCAAAGATTCTCTAGCTGAAGTGCTAGACTTGCTGAAGAGACTAGTTATTAAATAAATGGAATTTCTAGACTATCCTGACCTTTTGGGTGTAAAAGAATTCACTTAATACTCTAAATTTTGTCTGTTTGGGGCTCATTTTTGTCTGGGATTTGGTCTTCTGCTTCTCCATTTCTAAATAGATTAAAATGAAAATATTTGCATAGTTTAAAGCTTATGAAAGAATAAATTAATTAGGCCAAAACCAAATTATGAAGTATCTGACCTTTTGGCCATTGCAATATACAGAATTGAATATTTAACTACTTTTTAATATGTGCACTCTCCCTCTAGTGGTGATGTACTCACTGCTTGACCCAGCCACCACATTTCCAACTGCAAAATGATTGCGGTTTGTCTGAATTAGTAATTTTAATGACATTATATCAAAACCAATTGCTGTGACTAGAAAATAATGGGACTTGCATGTCGTATAAAGAAAATGAGAATGAAGGAAGCAGCAACTTCCAGAAGTCAACAGTCAAAACAGCAAAAAACCTATTAGAATAATAACTGAAAGCTATTACTACCTGCTGGGTATGTGGTTGGATTTTAGTGGTTTCTCTTTAATTATGTCTGCAGAGTTACAAGAACTATTATAGTTATGAAATTATTTTCTTGGTGCACACCAAAATTAATATAGGCTTAACTGTTGTGCTCTAAAGCTCATGTGGATAGGCCTGGTTACTGAAACCACACCGTTCAAACAATTGATTGATTTATATAAGATGGAATATAAATTAATATTGAGCATATACTTAATGCTGAAATGCAATATTTTTCTACAATAGGTCATCAACAATGAGTGAAGTGATTTGGGAAATTGTAATCTCTTCTGATAAAAAATGTCCTAGTGAGGAAAGGAGAAAAGAAAGATGTGTGGCTACTGTTGAAAACAACTTGAATTTAAATCTTTCTTTTTTTTTGGGAAAAATTATTTTTGGGAAATCTTTCTGAGCAAATACAACAGTGAAGGTTAGTCTGCACCAAAAAGAAACCAAGTGCACCTCCTTTCTAAAACAAAGCCATGTGAAACTAAGCCAAACTAGACAGCAAGCATGAGTTTCAAAATTTAGAGATATTTCTTGGGAGGAATTCAATTTTCTTCTTCTTAATTATTAATTATCTTAAATTATTATTACAAAACTGTATTTTTTACAAAATTCAAATTTTACAGAAAATTTTCTAACCAGTACGTGAATTGAAAGAGCTCTTCAATCTGAGCACTTGACATCTCAGGTATGTTGGCTGTAGCAATAATGGCTGGCTCTTATAGAAACACTTTAAATCATTGTCTGTTGAAGAGGTTCATGAAAGAGATCTGAATATATATATATATATATATATATATATATATATATATATATATATTTTATTTTTTTTTTTTTTTTTTTTTTAATCTGGAGTGATAACAAACAAAGAGAATAAATTTGCCAACAGATCTGGTATATGACTAGTAGTAAATTCCAGGAATTTTAAGGGACTACATTACTTCAGGATTTTTTGTTTTTGTTTTGTGTGTTTTTTTTTTTTTTTTAACATGGTCAGGAAAACTAAACTAATGAATAAAAAATATTGGCATATTGAAACATTCTGGTTTTCTAATTTGAACGTTACCTTTTTAGTTATTTATTTAATTATAATAAATGCTTTTAGGAGGACTTAACCTCCAGTGAAAATGTCTGAGAGACAAAATACCTTACCTTATTTACTTTTGATTGTCAAGAACATATTGATTAAAAATGCATTTTTTAGAAAAATTGAAAACTATTTTGAAAAACTAAATTGAAACACAAATTTTCCTTTGTGTTTTTTCAGAAATCTGAAATTTTGCTCATTATTTTCAAAGCTGTGTAAAGCTACTTGCATATGAACCCAAATCCTCCTGTAAGTTAAATAAGGTGGTTACTGTGCCAGAATTTCTACTATATAAAGTGATCTCTGTGTAGGGTTTGGGTTTCTTTGGTCAGGGGATAGGAAGAGCTAATTAATATTTATTTATGTATTTTTACAACGTTTTATTTTTTTAAGAGAGATAGCCTTCTATAAGCATAAGAGTCTCCTCTTTGAACAAGTAGAGTTTCTTTTTAAATGTTTCTCAAGAAAGAAGATGAAGTGAGAGATTTAAGATACTTAATTTCCCTCCAGTGAGCACATATTAGCTATTGTATTTTCAAGACTGGATATTTAAAAATAATTTTAAAAAACCCAAAACAATTTAATGGTTTTTGAAGCATCATTAACAATTCAATAAATTAAAGTTGACTGCTAGAAGAACAAAAAATATATTGCCCAAATAATTTTAAATTACTCATTAAGAATGTGAGATAGTCAAGCAACTGGAAAAAGCTTTGCAGAATATATCCTACTGTTTACTAGCTTTTGTCACCTTTCCCCTTTTTTACACTCATACTATTTAAAGATTTTTTTTATCTTTTGATGGTAATAAAGTGTGGCCCAAACTCAGTCTTGGAGCCTGGCTTTCACAATGGCAGCAAGCTGCTCTGTGTACTTATTAGAAGTACAAAGTAAGCAAGTAAATATCAGATGTTGAACTTCCTGCTTTCATTCTGCATAGTGAGAAAGCAGCAAGTACTGCACTTTTCAAGACTTCCTTCCCAGGAGGTAGCTAACCTGGCATTACCATCTCTTGTGTATATCAAAAATAGTACAAACAGATTAGTATGAACAAGCAAATAAGGTCTAAGAAAAGACATATAAAATTTGTCCTCCTTAGCTGTCCTTTCATCCTATCCTAATCATACTTTTCACTTTCCTTCCTTACTTCTTTGTGCTGAACACTGATAAGGGAGAATTCAGCCCAAAGCTAATATGTCATTTTAAAGACAATGATTTTGAGTATCAGATGTTTGGCCTGCATGTTTGAAATAGCAGACATATTAGATCACTTCTTTTTGTGGTGCCCTTGTTTATTTGAAAGCAACTTGTACTATATCTTCTCAGCCACAATCATGTATAGTATTTTGGGCAGCAAAATCTAGTTTTGGTAATTAATGCATTCTGACTGAATTTCCAGGTTAACTTGTTTGTTGTGACTGCCTACTTTAGTTATGACTGCAATGGGCAACTGAATGTCTCTGTCCTGATATAACGTCATGCAAAAATAGGTAAATGAGGAAACAAATCCATTTCACAAAATAGCAATCTTACTGTATTATACTGTATTTTGGAAAGACTATGTTGTCAGCAAAGCAGAATCCTTGTTGGCAATATATTGTTCATTCTTGCCCGAGACATTCTTCCTGAGCAGATCCTGCCATCAGTCTTTTTACATATTAGGCCATAAAAAATAAAGCAACATATTGTAATGGTCAATGTTCACAGGCTTCCTGACAAGTTACATTGTCAGACCTGTGGAAATCTGCTGTGGAGGATGCTGAAAAAGAACCATAAACTGAAATGTGGTAAAGAAGTATGGAGACATAGCATTAAGAAACAGTTCAGAATAATAGTGTATAAATTCTGTATGACTCAACATCTGTACAGGTAGAGAAAGCCCAGCATGACACTGGCAGATTTAAGAAAACTTGAAGGCAGAATTAATCACTGAAGTAGCTATTTCTGGAAATGAAAGGGATTTTGAAAGAGAGGAAAATGTGAGAACCATGCAGATTGAGTGACTGTACCATAAAATAAGATTTCTCTTGGTAATATAGCAGTAAAAATAAAATGTGGCCAGCTCTAGGATCTAACAAGAATGTGTTGGACACAGAAATTGTCTGGATTTACATATGATGTTTGCCAAGTCTACCATTCTTGAAAATCCCTCCTGCATTCCTGTTTCTCTAAAGGGAATTCATGGTTCATTTGTTTGCTTCCAAAAATGAATATGAGCAAAATTTATATTCTTATGGGAGGATGCACAATGTAGCCCAAAGTAGCAATGCAAGCAATGTCTGGCCCTTTCCTCACAAAGACAAAGAATAGAGACTGTCATCAGCAATCATGGAAGAGAACATCACCTGTGTTTTAGTCATGTGCAACTCAATCTTCCACATTTCAGGTAGTGACAGCATTGAAAAAAAAAAAAAAATAGTATAATAAAGCAAAACTAATAGGAAAGAATAACAGAAGGCAAAATTGTCTGGAGGCATAAAATTTGGACAGGAGCTATAGGATTACTTGCAGGGCATGGTGGTGAGGGTAACCTCCCACTATGGAAATATTTTCAGATTTGTGACTCAGTCAGATGCAGTTTTTTAGCTGAAAGATCAGCAAGAAAGAGACTTGCCCACACCTGTGACTATATGTGAAGCAGACTTGGTAAGAGTGTTAAGAGAAAGAAGCTGAACATAGTTTCCAGGGTCTTTGATGTAGTGTAACAGATACTCATTTGAAAAGGTATTCTTTAAGGACCTGAAGCTGCACAGAACTACCAACTCCTAATAGTATATGGATTGTATAATAAATAATAGATGATAAAATGTATATAATATATAATATAAATATTTATTCATTTATTATTTATTTATTTTAATATATATAATATAATCCTAAAAAAATACCATCAGGGCCTGATTCTGGTCTCAGAGTCTCCAAATTGTACAGCCAGAAGTGTCTGCTGCCTTTGCAAATGTTATGGACCTGAGCAAACAAATTTCTTTTCAGCACTGCTCCCTCAAGCTAAACTGCTAGTCCTGCTTGTGGACATAATACATTGCTTGCTGGTGGCAATGTCATGTATTATGAGAGGCTGCAGGGAGAGAACTCTTTCATGAAGTATGTGGTGAAACAGGTTTTAAATTCATCGAAAGCTGAGTGCCTAACCTTCTAACTTTACCCTCTGTCTGTGCTTTCAAGTTAAACAGGTTTAACTCTAATCAAAGGTATCTAGGGTAATAACTGACTGCAGTAAAAAATGCCAAGGCATGCTAAACCAAAAAATCCTCCAAACCCTCAGAGAACCCTTCTCCCCCCCTCCAGCTCTTCATCAGGTTTTTCCTGAACTGATGCCCCTGCATTTTAAGAACAGGCTGCTGCTAGAGCCATTGCCTTTGGAGTGTGAAATGGAGTGACATTAAGTTCTGGCTGCTGTGACTCATATTTGTTTGTCCTCATACAGCTCGGATTGCCTGCTGGCATCCTGGATTGCAGGAACCTACGCACAGCACATCCATGGAGCAGTGCCTGTTTCCTCAGACAAAGAACTGAACACTGTGTGACAGCAGGCCCACCCCTCTGGAGACCAGAGAGTGCAAATCTGTTCTTATGATGAAATCCACAGATGACTTCATAGGAGAAGACAATGAAGGGAAATATTTCAGCAGCCCCTCAGTAAACTACTGTAGCACTCCTTCCAGAGGAGAGGCTGTGAATGAAAAATGAATATGTATTAGTAATTTCTGATGCTGTAGATTCAGGGCAGATTTACAGCAGCTGACCTTTTAGTAACATTTTGCAATAGCTATACATTTTGGTCTTCTAGTTCTTGCTAATGAAAAGTTGTGGAAAAATTGCTACATGAGAATAATAAAAAAAACCCACGTTTTGAAGACTTCCTTTGACAGAAATTAGTCTTGGCTTATTTCTCTGAAGGTGTTGACACTTAACAGTTTATTTTCTTCATCAAATTGTGCTCTCAGTAATACTGTAGACGTTCACACACCATGAAAGGCTCTGTGCTTCTTTTCCCGTGCTGCTCACTCACCAGTCTGACCACTGCAGAATCAGAGAATCAGCTAATTTGGAAAAGACCTTTGAGATCATTGAGTCCAGCCTGTGACCTAACACCACTTTGTCAGCTAGGAATAGGAAGTCATTTAAAGTTTGACCGTCACATTGGCACTTGCAGACGAAGCACCTGAGCTTCATCTGAAACTGCAGAGATGTGCGCAATTGAATAGAAATGTGAAACACCAAGAGCAGGCAAGAGGGTTGTTTTCTACTGGGCTCGAGGTAGCAGAATCACTGGTTTTTGTCGACCCAAAATTCTGGAAGTGTGTTTAGTGAGGGAGGAGGAATGGAGGAATTAATTCCTTTTATAACACTGAATTTATGCAGCTCAAGGGATTGTTCCCTCACACTGAAACTGAGAGCTGAAAAAGACTCCCATTTCTGTCTGCAGCAATGACTCTACAGTCACAAATCCAGCTAACCTGAATCTCATCAAGAACAGGAAGCCACTGTCTCCAGTGTCAGGACTGATTAGCTAAAACTGCTTGTTATTGCTGTATGAGGCAGATATTTTTTCCTACCAAGTTCCACATCCAGAGATGCAAGATCTATTTGTCTTTACAGGTGAGATGCTGCCTTGCTTCTATGCAAGGAAATAAATGCCACTTCAGCAAGAATGGAATGATAGAGTAACATCTGCCTAAAAATCAGTGATACTGTGTTGTTCAATCAAAATACTGATTCTTTGGCATACTGTTAAATACTGAGCCTATCTGATCTTTGGGTTTTATTACATTTCTATATTTACCAGCATAATTTTTCTGATACACACTATCTTACAAATCACCATGTGGGCAGATTTTTTTTTCTGAACTGCTTAAGAACTGAAACTCCCAAAGAGCATTTCTATTCTGGAAAGTTACAGGCTTTTTTTTTTATTTATTTTATTTTTTTTTTTATTTTTTTTTTTTTATGTTTCAATTTTTTACTACTTTCTTAAATGTAGTTGAAATTTTGGAAAAAATGAGGAGTGTTAACAGACAGCAAACAGACATCTCAATAGGCAGACAGCATGATCACATAAGTGCTGTTTTCTTAGGAAACTAAATTATATTGGAGCACCAGCAGACTAGTTGTCTGAAATCCCTCATCTATGGCTCTGGGGTAAAAGTAATATGGGTTTTTTGCTTTTTTAAGGTCTACTCCTAACAAACATTTGCTTAGTGAACTTGCTGGTCACTAATGGATATTCAAAAATCTTCTGATAAAAACTACCATTTCTATATTGTTATTAACAGATTACTTGCTTCATTTCATCAGTGTGCCTGTGATACCATCACTAAAATATGGAGAGCTCTTGGCCAAATTTTCCTTTTGTGAGTGTGGAGCAATGGCTTTTTGGCTTTATGGCTTCTAATAATCACTTCATGTTCTCTCACTTTCTGTTTGCATTTCCCACCTACTCAATATTACTCATTCTTGCCCTCAGTTTTGGAAAATTAGTTGTCTAGAAGAGTTGTGTATGCAGCTGATTAGGACTGTCCTCTGTTTAATTATCTATTGAATAGAACCAGATCATGCTCTCCACTCTGTAGGCAATCATCTTAAGAAAAAATTCAGTTCTGTTCTTGACATTAGATAAACCATTATGGAATACCAGACAATTTATACAGAAAATCGTACTTCATAACTTTATAGAAATTATGATGCTTGTGCTGCTCCACAGCCTTCACTTCCCAAATAGGGTATAATTAGTTTTCTGTAAATGATAAGAAGCTATGTGTAGAGATTTCTGGTGTAGTTCTTTGACCTTCTACAGACCTTTTGGTATCCCCATCTCTGGAGCTAAGTCACCCTGTTCCCAAAATCCCCAAATGTTTTGCCACACCTTCATGCTTAATCCCACTGTGTCCTTACAACCTGTAGTTAAATATTTTAAAATTGCAATCACTCAAAACATACTTTGCCAACTAAAACACACTTCTGCTTTCCAAGGAATTTCTGTTGGTTTTAGTCTAAACATGAGAAGAAAAATAGTACATTCTTCACCTTGTTTCTCCCCTAGTTTAGTAAATTAAAAAAAAAAAAAAAACCAAAAAAAAAGAGAAAAATTTGTAATATATTGGTTTTATCACCTCTATTTATAAAAATGTTATCACTGTCATCACTATTAATCAAATCTTCCAGATTACTTTATTTTGCCATTCTCCAAAAGGGGACAATAGTTTGTATTCCTTATTTATAAACTTCTTCTTATATGAATTGTTGTGAAAAATTCCCCAAATCCCAATATATACTCAACAGTCAAGTGCTTTCTCACTAGTGAAGTGAAAGTATCTCCAGGGAAGTCAGCTGAATCCTGTTTAACATCCTGAAGACTATAATTTGCATAATTCCATGTGGTATCTCTTTATGGAAGAATGCAGCAATTATTGTAAGCATTTACCAAACTTATTGTTGCAGATTTATTTTTACTCCAGTGAAATGTTGCTGCATTTACTGTCTATGTGACTTCTGTTGATTTCTATCCTAGAAGTCTGTAGTAATAGGGCTTTCAATGGCTCCTAAGCTATGTTCACTATTAACACTAAAACTGATCAAATTTCACAGGAAAATAAAAAAAGACTGATCTCCACTCCCTAGTTCTACTGAGAAACTAGTCCAGAGAATGACTCCTTAGACAGTTGCCATCCAGTTTTCAGCTGTATTCTTGAGTTTACAAAACCTGTTATCCTTCATTCTTCCCAGCACTCAGTGTTGAACGGCAATCACTCTCACAAGGACGCTGAGATGCCTCTCTTGGATGCTGCTTGCTCAATCCCATCAGGATTATTATCACTCACAGAATTTGTAGCTTTGGGTTCTTTCAGATACTTGTTTGGTATCTGGCTCACTGAGTAGATGGCAGTGCTGCAGCACTTAAAGTTGAAAGTATCCAGATTTTACTCTCTTTTGGCCACCAGAAAAATTCCTCAGTTTCTTTGCAGTTCCAGTCTGGTGTTGTCCCCAAAACCGCTGCCTATTGGGATGTGAAATGTCATTAAATAACTGCTTCTACACAATATGCATTTTCCCTATTATATGTTGTCCCAATTAAGTTTGATGTGCTGAAAGGAAGAATACATAAAATAAGGTTTCACTGTACATATACAAAAGAAACAAAGGCCCTCTCGTGGGCTCTTAAAGCCAGATATTTGCTAGACTTTACCTAGCTATAATTTTTCAAGAATATCTGGTTAAAGCTATTTTCTTGACTGCATTGAAGGATTTACCACAAAGCATGACATTTATATTACCTGGTTTTGGACACACAAACCTTGGGCAATTTTTCCTGTTAGTTACATATGTCACTTATATAAGATAGAAGCATAAAAAGAACATCCCACTTATCATATATATTTGTTTTAGGTTACTTGAAGTGTCTCTCCCTCATTCTACTGCACAAAAGCCCTATTCAACCAGCTTAATTAAATTTCTAAATTTTAGATGAATCTTAGTTAATTCTCCCCTTAAAGGTTTTCAGGCACTGCCACAAATCTTGACTCTTTAATTTTGATAGACAACATTTCACACTTGTATTTTCTGGGGAAAAAACACCATTTACACAGAAAATAAAAAACTCCTGTGCAGCCTAAAAGCTGGTTTTACACAAGGGTTTTGAAGGGGGGAGGAAGAGGAGGCAGACTGCAACACTAAATGAGCTGAAATCAAGAGGCAGAGATCATAAGTGAGAGAAGAAAGCTGCTCCTCATCAACAGAATGTATGAATTAGTATCCTACTTCTCATTTCTATACTGGGAATTGCTGCTTATTTTGTCTTAATGTTTGAAATTAAAATTTATTCTTTAAATTTAATGACACAGTGATATGCATTACTTTTCAGGTTCCAGTGATTTCATTGGATGTAGTTGGGCCATCAAAGTAATAGACTGTATAGTATGAATAATGTTCCAGAATTCATTGTGAATTTTCTAAATTCCCTTAGTTCTATGTCATTAATTTTTCCACAGCAAAAATCTGACAGACCATAGCCTGACAATCTGCTTTCCTGCAGCAAAGGAACAATGATATATATCAAATAGTTTCTGCAAATGACTAATTGAAAATTACAGATTATTCAAAGAAAATATATTTTCTTAAACTTACCAAAATCTTAGCAACAGATTTTGTGACCATTTGCAAAACCCCTTCTGCACATGACCTTAAATCATTCATTGATCTCTCTAATGATTCAGACACTCAATTTACAAGAGTGGGATAATGATATGTTCTTTGAAACATGCTTCAAGCCATATAGATGAAAAACATTAGATAAGCAGCATCTATTATCTTCATTGTTATTAAAATCTTGCTGACATGACACAGCAAACATGGTAATTCCTACAAGGTCTCAAGATACAGTTTCATGCCTTTTGCAGACACGATTCTCTGTACTTGATGCCCTAACCTACTTAACATAAGAAACAAGCAAGATAATGCAATTGTTTTCTGCTTTATGTGGCCTGACTTTTAATAACAAGATGTCTCCTGGGGAAAACATCTTGCTATATTTTAATAAAAATTTGGAACAGCTGCATGTACTGCATTCCAAGCTCTCCTCCTTGTATAGTTTATCACCAGAACCACCTTAGAGCAAACCCCACTTGTTTACTTCAGTGGAAGTTTTTCCACTAGACATGTAAACTCATCCAACCTATCTCTCCCTAGTGTTTATATTCAAGAATACCTAATCCATCTCTGCCAGCAAATTCAAGGAAGAGAGTAAATGTAGGCTATACAAGGCTAAGAAAACAAAAAGTAGTCATCAAAGTTTTGGAAAAATTAATTAGTTCATTTTCTTCAGACAAACAAGGAAAGATAAACAAAGCAGTGAGTGAACTTGGGGTTCCTAATTCAGTGTCCCCTGTTCTCAAAAGGTTTCCTTTGGCTCCTGCTAAACCCTTCACTATTGCAATAACTTTTTCCCTTAAATCTGAATGGGGAAAAGGCTGTCAGGGCTGTGGCTATCCTGGATGCAGAAAGAAAATATTTTGGCTCTAGGAGATTAGTGAACTCATAGCTGAAAGGGGAACTGAATATTTTTGTTTCCTGAGAAAATCAAACTGAATACAGCCATAGATCTCCACTAAATCACATCCAGTAGAGCGCTGAAGGCCAAGCTTTAATTTCAGCTTCATCATCTACATGTTCTATAGGAGTACCTGTGTTTAATCCACTGCACTGCTTTGAAACCTGCAATGCAAACACAAGCCTTATTTCAGCCACCTAGATCTTTGATCCCTGTTGATCACACATCTGTTGTAGGCATATGCATACTACAGGGAAAGGACTAAATTACTTTCTCTTTCACTTTTGTTCTGTTTATCAATACTGTGCTGCTAGAACCTTACTGGCCAAAGGAACTCTGTATATAGTGTCTAGTACATATAGTAAGATACTGTTATGGCAAAAAGATGCTGATATAAAAATATTTCTCTTTCCATCAAAAAGAATAAATTGTACTGATATTTATAAATAAATCATTATTTCATTGTTACTAAATAGTCTGCAAGCTTTTAGCAGATGAATTTAAATTGGTTCAGCTTCTGTGCTTAGATGTCAACATGTTAGATTGGAGTGCACCTGCTTTTACAGCCAGTCAGCCTGACTGCTGCTTCCCTGAAGGGAGAAAAGTGACGTTGGATCCCAGAGTACCTCTGAAATATTAGTCAAAGGCTGACAAGTATCTGAACAGTTTGCTGAGGCATGTAGAGGTGGCTTCCTCCCAGGGGAGAAGCTGTGACCTCAGCCCTTGCTTTGCATCTGTGTTAGTACAAATCTGGTAATATTCAAGAGAATTAAAAGCCTTCAGGCTTCTGTGTGTAACTAACTGTTGCCCAGCCAAGGAAAAGACCTCAAAAATTACCTTATGCACACCTTCCCATGCTAGACACAGTAAACAAGAAATTGGATCAAAGTTACAACTGATCATTGAACCCTACTGGCAATATCACCTTTTAACTACATGCAGACTTCTGGATATATTTGACACATGCAGTACTCTTGGCTATGACATGGAAGTGTTTGCTCAGTGTTATGACAAAAATCTGTGGGCAAAATAAACAAAAGTAACTGCACTGCTCCAGTCCTTTCTTTCAAGATGTTCCTGGAGTGGGTTGACAAGATGGCTTTTTCCATTTTCCAGAGCATTTTTTGCTTATGTTCACAGGCAGTAAAAGAAGAAAGTCCCTGAACTAGTTACATAATAATTAGAGATCCAGGAGATTCATGACTGAATGTCTTCAGTCATAGGCACATGGTCACGTTTCAATATATATAGTAATACAAACTTTTGTTTAGGTTCAGCCCCACAACATACACACACAACTGCTGAAGGTATGTGAGTGAACAGACTTCTGATTCCATTCATACTGAGCCTAAGAGAGGATAGAAACCAAAGATGATATCCAAAAAAGATGTGATTAGAAGATCACTCCAAGGTCATATTCTTCTCATATATGTGGCAAAAAATGCCCCAGCTATCATTCTGGTGTGGAGTCTAGTCACACTCAACTCTGCTGCTGTAATAATTGAGGAGCTCAGGCCTGAAGAGACAATGTGTGTGATGACACTCAAGCCCTGCTACCACAAGCACCCGTGCAAAACAGTAAATTCATAAAGGTAGCACCCTTCATCTTCAAAGCAGGAGTTAAATAACATTCCTTCAGAGTGTCAGTTCTTTGATGTCATACTACTTTTCTTATGTCTTTGGGGCTCAACATGATCCCTTTAGATTCAGTAGGGAAATTAAGTCTGATGGTTAATAGCATTTTTTCTTTATTGCATTTTTGTCTGAAAGCCTTCACTAGAAACAAGTGGCTAGGAAGGGTCTTCTCACTGTATTCCTTCCTTGGAGCTGTCTGTGGGATTCTGTACCACTAACTTCTGGATATTTGAGTGTGTGAGGACATGGAGTCAGCTCTTCAGTTATTGTAGACACCATGTCTGATTATCCCATGTATTAAAGCCCCAGATTTCATCTAAACAAGCAGCTAAGATTTCTGCCTCTATTTTCCTTGGAAGACTGTTTTAAAACATCATTGTTCTGACTGTTTCAATTTCCAGAGCAATTTATTCCTGCACAACTTATACTAGGGTATTGTAATGCCAGCATTGTTCATTAACTTAAAATAGCTCTTCTGAAACTCTTCTTGCCCCCATGAAACAAACACAGTTCCACTCAACTTTTGTTTTCTTAGTCTAAACTCCGTTATTACCCTGGCAGTCTCTCTCTAAGTCTGTTCCAGTCTGTGTTCATCATTTGGATGCACAGATGAACAGAATCATCTTGATCTCTTGCACAACAGCATTAATGCTTCCTAGATTCTTTTGATGCTTTATTTCTCAATACATAATTAGAACTAATTATTTTTGGGTGGTTGTATCAGACTGGCTCAAACCCACCCCCTTTCAAACCTCAAAATCTTAAAGTTGAGAGCTTTTTCTGTTTGTTTGGGGTTATTTTGTTGGGTTTTTTCCTCCTTACTCTTTTAATAGACGAACAACTATCTACCAAATTCAGCATCTGGCTGATATTTTTTTTATGTTTCTTTAAAATGGCACCATTTGGTATTAACTAAGAGACTTCAAAATATAAATGTAGTGTTCCTGAGTGTTTAAGGCAATGTCTTCCTTGTCTATCTCTTGCTGTACAATAATTAGGCATCTAAGGTAACTCTCTAGATTTTTTTATCATCAACAGAGAGAGACAAGCACCTCTAGTGTGTGGTTTAGCTTATCCTAAAATAGATATCTAAAACAAGAGGCAGCAATTGCTCTTTGCAGATTGACTGTCTCTCTCTGTAGATGAAAAAAAGGAGCCTAGAGAACTTTTTCGTGTGTTTTGCTTAAATTGCGTGTGGCTAAAATAAGAAGACATGCAATGATGGATCTTACCCTCAGTAATTCATGACAGTGAAAAGCTGTTTCAAACAAAGTTTAGATTTTCTGGCATCTTTATTGTACTGAAAGGCAACAACATTTGTATTTCTAACTAATTGGGAAATATTTGGTGTATCTATCTATTAACTGCAACAGATTAAATACATACAGGACATTTTTAGTGATTTAAACAGGCCCCTCTTAAAAAAATCCAGATATGTCAAACGTTTTTATGTTTGCTGAGTTACACTGATAACCCTGGAGAGCCAGATACACCAGACTGCTATGAATTCTGACCTAGATCCTAAAAATATAAATATGATTATTTACCTGAAAAGGACTGCTCAAACAAGGGAAGTTGCTGGTCAATGCAAGTGCTCTCAGGATTTGAGCAATAATTTCTTGCAAAGTTACCAATCTGTTATGCAATTCTGCAATAATACCCTTTCTACTGAGTACATGATATGCTGGATTAGACTCAAATATTTTAGCAGCAGTCCTTCTATTTTTTATCTCCCATTTATTATTTAAAATATTTTGTCTTGTATTCATTCATATTATCACTTCAAAAAGTAAGATTATATCAAAGGGTTTACCTGAAAGTTGAGAGAGCTTGATATTGTTACCTGTAGACAGCTTTCAGTGAGGGGAAGATTTCCTGTTAAAAAGTGCCTTGCTACAATTGTTTTTGTAGGTAATGAAGAAACATACTTAATATTTTGCTCCTTGAATGTGAAAAGGCACTTAAAAATTGCACCCCCTTTTGTTGTGCTGAGACACAATTTCCACTTACCTGTCTGAACATGAATAAAACATGAAGCCCAATGAACAATTCAATTATATATGAAATCACCTCTTGTCTTTCACTCAGTCCTTCCACAAATAAGTGTAAAAATAAAATCAAGAGATCTACTTCCACCTTTCTTGTTACAGGAAATCTTGCTGAGACTAATCTGCTTTTTAGAAGGTTTACTTTTAAATAGGATTTCCTCTTGCTGCATGTACAGAGTCAGGAAGCTCCACTCTGAGTCAATGTTAAATGCATTTGGTTTTCAACTTGAGTCGGCTTGCAAATGATGGAATCAATGATTCATAATTTCCTTGTTTGCTTCATATTCATACTGTGGCAGGTGAACTCTTGTGTTCAAGATCATCATGTTATTTAAGGGGAAACTGATGCCATCCATTTGCTTGCTGTGTGAGACATATTTGCATGCATAAGAATAAGTTATAGGATGATGATATGCCACTCAGACATTTCAGAGTTCACTCTTTTTTTAAGTCTTGCATAATCTGCCTAATATAGTAATGATGAACATGTTAATTGTCATCTATGTTTGCTACAGGCCTATTATTTTTCAGTCATTCACTTCTAATATGTAATTAAATGATTTTTTTTAAGGCTTGTCTGTCTGAGAATGGATTTACAATGTGGTATATGCTATACCTAAGATACAGGAAGTCTAGTTTTAAATATGTGTATGTAGAGCTGCATTACATTCTGTTTTGCTGGCATATAAAGCTTCTGAATGGCCTTTACATTTCTATTTACCTTATCACCTAGTGTCCAACAGAAAATATGAACCAGAATTAGGAACCAAGAGTTTCTTTATGTTATGGGCCGAGTCCTCTGAAGTAGTTTGCCTGGCACTATCATCTGTCCCTAAGAACCTATCAGAACAGTTTTCTTCTTTCATTTTTATCAGTACAATTTTATGCTCTGTGAGGTGGTGTAAGAACACCAGACATAGATACTTGCAAATCAACGACTTAAATCAACCATTTTGAAAGAAAGCACAGTTTGAAGTCTTTATTGAATGTTTCATGGAAGTTGTTCTTGAAACCTAAGACTTATGAGCCAAGTACAGTCCATGCCTCAGAGTGTTGTTTTGATCGCTTACCAAACCTTAAAAAATCAACCAATACACACCTTTTAAGTCCCAACATTTCTAAGGTCCTTTCCTAAATGGAAAGTTTGTGGAGAAAACTGGGACTGTGCTGCTGTCTAACATTCCTCTTGATATGTATCATTTTCCAGGCAGGAGATAAAGCAAATGGGAAAGGGGCACATGTTTCTACCACTTTCTGATGAGAACACTCAGTATTTGTGAGTGATGGCTGATGGACTATGACACAAGACTTGAGTGCCTAAACTTGTCCAAAGTGAAAAAGGCTAGAACTTAATGTTCTCATTTCCTTTTGTGAGACCACTATCCAAAATTATGCCTTTTCTTCAAAAGAAGGCTTAACGATATTGATCTGGGCAGCATAATCTAGATTTTCACACTGGTTGGCTTGGGGCACCCCTATAGAAACATTTAAGGCCCATGATTAATGGAGGCATGGAAATGCACTTAGTCCCATGAATCATTCTTCAGAGGTACTGAGGTTTCACACTCTGCCTGTATATACATCTATATATAGGATGACTGCTTCCCCATTCCTATTTTAGGCCGACTGACTCACTATGTTGAGGGCAGGTGTTGGCTTTTTAGGCAATGACCTATAAAACTAGGTGATCTAGCTGTAACCACCACTAGTGTGATTCATTTTACTTAACATTAAACATCTCTCAATCAACTGCCTAAGCCTAAACCTTGTCTTTGTTTCTGGTCAATGGACAGAAATAGATATTTATTTATTTGGGTCATTTCCCCCAATAATTTACAGACATGTACATTAGGATTAGTTACATTACTGTCTGGGGTTGTTTCTTGCTTCTCAACTTAAAATTAAATATCTTACCATTAGACATTTGTGGGATGGATCCACCTTTAATATTTTAAGTCTCACCAAGGCTGATTTCACTGAGCCCTGGTCAGCAACATTTATTCAAGTCAGCCTCAGTGCTACAAATGGCTGGAGGGTCACAGTAATTCTTTACAGGAAATGTTAAGAAAGATGTGAAAAGCAAGCCACAATAAGAAAAACAAGTGTCTGAAAGAAGTCCTGTGCAAGGACTGTTAATGTAACACTATTGGTTAGAAAGTCTCTAGGCATCTGCTCTTTGCTGTGCCATAATGTGTCCCCAGGGTGTGGACACGCTTTACAGTCCCCAGCATGAACACAGCACTTGCCATCAGGTGAACTCCCCTACTCAAAGTGTGAGAAGAAAATGTGACTCATCAGAGCTTGGTAACACTTAATTATCAAGGGGTTTTCACTTATGGCTGTCACACACTGTAGGCATAATAAAATAAGAAAAGAAATTCAGTAACCCAGATATCTATATAAGTGGTTAAGAAATTTCCCTTTAACTTCTGAGTCCAACATGACCTCCACAGAAAATGTCTTTTCAAGAAAACCCTAGCTCTCAGTAAGGTGAAGGGCAAAGGATGTCCTGTTACTAGAGTTTTTTTATTTCAACAAGCCCATAATAGTTCAGGTACAGCAGAATTACAAATGCTGTGTTTTCAGTGGCTAGAAGAGTGACTTGACTGTACATGTTATGCCTCTGAAGAATGAATTGTAAATCTAAGCAGCTGCATTATAAAAGCACTACTAAAATTTGCAATGTGAACTTTGCAGAGCTATTACATGCAGTTGTGGAAAGCAGTCTCAATGCACAGAACTCCTGTAAAGACAAGAGATTCCTCATTATTTTGCTGAGAAAATGAAGTCTAATACTGAAGCATTAAGAGTAGGACTGATTATAGAGCTATTAAGGAGTTCAGATAATGATGCATTTTGAAAAACCAGCAAGCTAAAAGTCCAAAGTCCAGGGAACAGAATAACAATAAGTTTATTTTTAGGAAGTATGATCCCCTTAGAGATCACAGTAAAGTCACAGAAGTCCATCTTTTAAAGCTTTTGTTATTTTCTGTGAGCTTCATTTACTGGATTTAATTTTCTGTTTTCAGGTCAGTCACATTAAATTAGTCACCTATAATACACCCATAATATAATCATGAAAGGGAAATATCCCAATCATATCTTCCTATGAGAGAGCTTTTTTCTTGGCTTAGGTCCCTCATCTACAGGATCTTATTAAATTCTTGAGGCATACCTGAGCCATATCCCACCTGCTTTCAGATAAACAACAGCAGGAGGAGTATATCTGTGTCTTGAGTTACTGTGTAATCATTTTCTTGCTGAAGGTATTATAATACCAGGAATGTATTTATTCAGCTGTTATAAGAAAACAAGCAGCTGGAAATTAGTTCCCTTGCTGACTGCAAGAGAACTATTGGGAACTTGTTTATTTACTACTAAAATGTCTGTGTTTTTCAGGGCATCTGGTCATATTTTGCTTTGTCAATAGTGGCTATCCTGGAAGCAAGGCAGTCTGAATATCCGCAGAGTGTTTAACATATATTAAAAATGTGGATTAATGATTAAATATTTCCAGATCTTGTAACAATTTTTTTTTCAAATTTTAAACATAAAATCACCTTTTTTTCTGAGAAGTTTTTGAAGCACAACAAAATACCAAAACCAGATAGTTTGAAAGAAGAGCTTTCTTTGATCTAACTCTAGAGTATTAAATATTCTTTAAAAATAAACTGAGCTCAGTCTTCACATCCAAAGGATGAACCCATACTGTTCACAAAGCTGTCCTAACAATATTAATGAAATGAACAGATGCAAATAGTCAATACAACTCAAAATATCTTCTTTCCTTATAGGTATAAAATAGAAATGCTTTTTACAGTCTTCAAACTTTTAGTACTCTGTAAATGGAATCGACCCCATTTTTCCATAACTAAATGAACACAGGAATGCTATTGCTTTATGTGAGCTCATATTAATAAGATTTTAAACATGGAATGCTCATCATGGGTGCAACAACCTGCTGAGAATTTGGGGGTGGAAGGGGGCTTCCAATTGCTGTCACTGGCACTGAGGAGCATGGAAAAAAAGATAGCATTTATCTTTCTTCTTTTTTTTTTTTTTTTTTTTTTTTTTTTTTTTTTTTTTTTGTGTGTGTGTGTGTTGTAAAAATGCAGTATTTCGAGAAACAAAAAAAAGAATGAAGCAGGGTTTATTTAAATCTTGTGAAGTAATTATAAATTAAAAAAAAAAGTAATTTTGAAGTATGGTGGAGAACTGCAGTTATTTCTTGCACTAGACTTGTTCAGATCTGTGAGCCCTCATTCTGGACAGACAGAGCTACCAAGCACTTGGTTCCCTGACAGCCAGACACATGGATGATGAACAGCAACAAAGGTGAGCTTTCAGGAAATGAGGCAGATTTTGGAGCCTTCTAATTTCCGTTGGCCTTTTGTTGGTGAACAGAGAAGGACTTCCAAGTTCTTTTGGAAAATTCCTGATCAGCGTTAGCTACTGACCTTCCTTCCTCACTTCTGCAGAGAATCCTCCTGCAGTCATGGGAACAACACCAATAAAGAAATGGAAAATGTGTTTTCTTGCATAAGGAAGAAGAAGTATGACAGCAGCTTCTTTGGAAACCAAGCAGGTTCAAAATGTCCCTTGCTCTTTATAGGAACTGCAAACCTGTGGGAAAAACAAAGGAAAAGAAGAAGAGAAGAAGGAGGATGAGAGGGAAGGGGAGGGAAGGGCAAGGAAGGGCAAGGAAGGGCAAGGAAGGGCAAGGAAGGGCAGGGCAGGGCGGGGCAGGGAAGGTCTGGGAAGGGAAGGTTTGGGAATTGAAGGTTTGGGAAGGTTTGGGAAGGTTTGGGAAGGGAAGGTTTGGGAAGGGAAGGTTTGGGAAGGTTTGGGAAGGTTTGGGAAGGGAAGGTTTGGGAAGGTTTGGGAAGGTTTGGGAAGGGAAGGGAAGGGTATGAGACAACACCACTAAGAGTGGTCTGTGGCTGTGTGTCTCAGCCTGAGTCCCCTAAAAGAAACTCTGAAGCTGGGTAACACCACATTTTGAAATCAAGTGCTTCTAAAATATCTCAGGAAGACTGAGAAATTCTGATTTTACAGTCTTTCTTGGGCTGAAAGTGGTAGCACCCTGAGCACTAAACACATTCCAGAAAATCTTTCAACTTCAGAAGTCATAGACAATATGTTATTTTTGAGAGATCATATTACATCAGTAATGACTATGTAATAAGGGGCATTTCATCACAGCAATATTTTGCATAACTATGTACCCTGAAAGATTTGTGCTGTGAGGCAGAAAAGCTGGGGTTAGAGGCCACAAAGCAGCACTTCGTTCAGTGTAACACAGCAATTAATCTAATGCTACAGAAGGCCAGGAAACTACAGAAGCTACTTTCTTAGGTTACAGGATGACATTTCTGGATTATTCACAGGAAGACACATTAATATTTTACTCTGCTTGGCAGCACTTATGCATGGAAAGCTTTGCAGTTATTCAAGCTGGATTCTTTAACTGACGCACAGAATCTTCACTGTGTGCCCTTGTTTGCTCTATGGCTTTGGAAGGATGTTAGGAGAATGTATGAACAGTTTCCACCACATCTACAGACCATGGCAGAGAATTACAAAATTTCATGACCATTCTGTCTTCCATTAGGCCAAGCAGAAAGAGATGAATGCCAGCTGCTCCTCTGTGTTCAAACAGGACAGGGGAGAGGAAAGGAAAAGAAGACAATTTAGACTGTCTACAATCTGCATAAGTGCAGGGATGTGTGCCCTGGTGTAGGCATTAGGCATACACTTGCTTCACAAATGGCTGTAGCAATTTAAGGAATTTTTCCCACAGACCCCTGCCTCTGACTGTAGGTTTCAGTCTGAACACACTTAAGCTGCTTCAGTGTAACGACCAGTAAACTGAAAGGTCAAAGGACCATAGCTGAAGTTAAGTTCTAGGCTTCATGCTAAAATACATAAAGAAGGTTCATACTTCTTGGTTCATGGGAAGCAAAATGTCCAACTGATCCAGCTGCTTGCTTCAGTGAGGACTTGTCTAAGTCATAATTGAACAAGACCTGAAATATCCATATGAGACCAGAGAAACAATTTTGTGGTTAAGCAAAAGGATGACCCGTGGTTAGTTCAGGAAAGCAGTATAAGTTGTTTAGAACTTAGGATGAGAAATTCAACCCTATGATGGTGTTGCTGATAATGGGCAGTTTCTGTTTCTAACTGCTTAACTCTTCCTTTTAAAATTAATAAAACCATAACAAGATTGTGGTTTTATCACATTTAAAATGTACTTATCATAGTTTTGGCAAAGCATTTATAATTAGAGCATGGCTATGAATAGAAAATTGAAATTTCAATACATGTTAGATTAAAAAAAATTTTATTCCTGAATGCAGTATGACCAACCAAAGAGAGAGAGGGGAGGGAGGGAAAAGGGAGAGGGCAGAGGGAGAGAGACCATGCCAAAAATAAGCCAGAAAAATGCTCAAGACATTTTTGTAGGAGACCAGTTTTCAATTCTATGGATAACCCATTAACAATATATTTTAAGTAATTTTTAATGCTTCTGATTTTATTCATTACAATATATCTTACACTTATTCTACAACCCCTGGTAGAAAAATATTTCTAGGCCCAATCAGTTTTTAAAAAACATAGCTATGTCTATTTTGTCTTAAATTAAAACTCCCACTGATTACAATGGCAAGTATATCCACACATGTAGGGTCGATAATGTATATAGTGTACTTCAAGTTGCCTTGGTAGAGCCACCTTTGTGGTTGCATCATAAATCCTAATATTTGATAGTGTGAAGTTGCAACTGACAATCTCTTTTATAGAAAAAAGAAATAAAAAACTTTTTTTACTCTTCTACAGTATAGGACGCTGAAGTAACAGAAAACAATGAGATATTTTTCTTCCACAGGTTTCAGATATGAGAATGTCACAGAATGTCATTCTTTCTTTAGTGGAGTGGGAACAAGCCTCTGTTTCAAATCTCCTGGAGCACAGGAATTATAAGACCAAGTATTTCCAAGCAACTCAAAGTATTTTTGATTCAAAAGCTTTCAGCAATCACATTTGCACTGCACTAAGAGATCTGCAGCATGATGACTGCCACAGCCCAATTACCATGATGACGCAGGAGGCAAAGTCTATTCTAAGCTTCGATGGCTTTTCATTAGGCCATGTTAAGAGCCCCACTTACAAGGCTCAAGTGGCCCTGCTCTTAGTGAGACTTGTCCAGAGAAAATGCCTCAGAAGATGGCAAGATGTCATCAGAGTTCAAACAAGTTCAGAGTGACACTTCCAGTGAAGGCAGGCAGAGCTGTGAAAAGAGGAAGGGGAAGAGACAGCAATAGGTAGAAAAAAATACTGATTCTACACTTGCTATTATGGTTTTTTTTCTTTTGCCTTTCCTAATTTCCTTACCTTTTTTCTTCACAATTCAAAAACTAGCTGTCTGGAAAATTTTCTAAGTCAAAAGAACCGAAAAGTCTAGGAAGGATCAAAGTAAGGAGCTCCTTGTGTTCATTCAGTGTAAAACAGAGTAAAATTTGGCCTGGCTTGGAAATGACTGTAATGTCTGCAATCACAGCAAATTGCACCTGCTGCCAGAAATCATACCAGTAGTTCTGCCTTTTTAATACTTATTCTGCTTATATTCACAACCAAGAAATAGGCACTTATATTCCTTGTAAAAAACCATTGCCAGTGTGAGTTGCAGAATATTGCAGATTCCAGTCTGGCTATATAGACTTTTCCTATATGAAAATAATTTAAGGGCTTTCTTTTATTTTTTTTAATAGTTGGATACATTTACCATTTAAAATGCACTTCAGGGTGCAAAATAATTCACATTTGAGAGCCACAGGCCATCTCCCCACACACACCAGAGATAAATGAATAGCCCAACATGAGAAAAATTTCTCTGAATGCTCATTACAGAGTTAAGAAAATAATATTTAACTTAGGAAACAGAAAATTGTTCCTGTCCATTTTGAAAGATGAGGGCATACAATTTAAAGTTATTTTGTAATAGGTCATTTCTAAGAGTCTTAGATGGCCAAGAGGGTCAGCCTCCATTATAATGATTATATTTAATAATTATATATAATGGTTTTTACTAGTTTAAAGGATTCTGCAGAAATCAGATCTGTCTCAGCATGGTATCTCATAACATCAGCTTAGTACATTTGTTTCAATAAAAACTGAATTAAGGTTTACCAGAAGTTATTATTGAAATTATTGATGTTAATGACAAGTCAATGACAGGAAATGAGGTATATTTAATTTTGAACACTAAATGAATGCCAGATCTAACACTGAGTGTTGGACTACTCTATCATGCTACAGAATTGTTGACACTGCACACATCTCATACCTTTCATACTGGGCTGAGAGAGTAGTTGAAACTAAGGAAGAGTATTCTGTTATCCTATGTGATTCTTTAGTTAGTTGCTAAAAGAATGGGTTTATGTACCTAAATGTTGACAGCAACTGTCTTTATGTCTCTTTTACAGTACTTTAGTGATAGATATTATTTAAAATATTTAAATGAAAGTAAAGGGAAATATGATAAATTAGAATAAAAATTTGTACCAGACTTTTTATTTTCAAAAATAAATGAGTATCTTATAGGTCCATTTTCAAACATATTTTTGCAAATGTATGATATTTTAGGCATGTCATAGTTCTTTCAAGAGAATCTCAGAAAGTTAGGTGCTAATTCACCTTTAATTATGTGCCTGGACATCACAATGGGCATCTAGCACTATTTTGATGGATTGAAATACCACTGAAAATTTGATTGTCAACTTTCAGTTGAATATAATTGGCCTAAGTTTATGCTGCAAATAAGTCAGAGGCACCTAAAACAATATTTGCAAATTACCAGATTAAGCACAGATGGATTATAAAAATCTATGTAAATGGATTATGGATTATAAAAATCTATAAAATAATAGTTGAAATTCCTTTTACAGTTATTGGGGTGAATTGTATCATATTACAGAACCATAAAAAAACAGAATTATTTGGGTTGGAGGAGAACTTAAAGAGCATCTAGTTCCTGCAGCCATTTTTAAGGTGAAAATAATTATATCCTAAATTATGCATCTAAGTCAGATGAATACCCCTCTGAAATATTCCTGTTTTTTGTAATGGTTGTCTCCATTGATTATGAAAAGGACAGTGTAGAACTGGACAGAGAAGAAGGGGTCAACAAATAAAGCTTAGAGTTGAAACTCTTTCAAATATGTCTCATCTGAAATCTCTTTCCAGAGCCAGCCAGATGACAATTAAGTGCTGTGATTTCAGTCTATCAGTTTACACAGTGCAAGAGTTGTTTCATTTGATATAAATCATCAAAACTCTGTCAAGAATAACACAGACATGTTAATCTACACAAACTGTCCTCCAAAATATAAATGAATACCATTCCAAACACCTAAAACTAAATCCCTATTATGGGGGAAGTTCTTCCATTTTATCTGAATCATGTATGTTGAACTCTATGGGTTCACTTAACTGATTTTTCATTTCTTGTCAATAAAAATGTTGATTTTTTTCTAAAACAAATGAAAAATATAACATCAAGAAGAGAATAAGGCCATTGAAAGGCCTCACATTAAAGTAAAGAAAGCAAGTGTAGTAACAAGAAAAAGTTACTAGAGAATCTGCATGTTTCAGATTACATTTCCTTATTTACTTACTCAAAACACTGGCTAGCATCAGATGTTAACCAAATTGTTATTGTAGGTGATAATTAAAACAAAAATTCTATTACTAACAGCCACTCCAATGAATTTAAATTTATTCAATTCATGCCTTATTTGTACATGTCAAAAATAAATCACTTGTATATGCATCTGAAGAGCTTTTAAATCTTTTTCATTAAGAGAGATAAGCCATTTCTTCTGCTTTCCATTAAAGTACTTCTCTTACTACCTGTTTTCCAATGTTCATAAGTTGGTTGGAAAAATTAACTCTGAGTGGAGAAAGTAAGAAAAAACTTTTTTTATTTATTTTTTTTTTCACATGTAGAAAGGATTATTTCTGATAAGTAAAGAAAATCCAGTGTAGGTCTCTTTTTAAAAATAGAGAACATCTTGTAGAACTTCTCATTCCCTTGATTTAATTATAGTTATTGTACTTTGCCTGCTTTACAATTGCAGGGGGACAAAAAAAGAGCTGTCCAGGGAAAAAGAATCTCTTTCTATTTGGGAAATTAATAGATATGAGTGAAGCAGAAAAGTGATTCCTACCAATAAATCCATATATTGCTTTTATATAAGAACAAAAAAAAATTGGAGAATGGGTTTTAGAAATACATCCCACTGCCTTTATCTATTAGAGTTGCTACAGCAGAACATTTCTTGTGCATCAAATGAAAGTCTCCTTGGACACGTGTGCAACCCATAAGCCTTAACAGGTGTCTTGTTACCTGAAAGCTTTGACATTCACTTCAAGGGCAGCTGGAGTTCAGTCCAGTTTGAGGAGATGTGCCTCCTAAAACGCTGTTCCTTGCTCTCCCTTGCAGATAATATCTTCTGTAAATTATTTTCAGATATCTCAAAGCAGATTTTCAGCAAGTTTTTGGATGCTAACCAATTGTGGGGAGTGGTGGATGTGGTAGAGCACCAGGTTGCCATTCAAAGGGACCCTTCCAATCAGAGAGATGAACAGAAGGAACCTCATGGAAATCAGCATAGGCAAATGTAAAGTTCAACACAGGGGAAGGAATAGGAAAGATATCCCCATGCACCGGGACAGGCTGAGGGAAGACTGGCTGAAAAGTGGTTCTGAAGAAAAAGGCCTGGACATCCTTGTTTTCAATAAGCTGAGCACAATCATCAGTGAGCCCTTGCATCAAAGGTGACCCACCATGTTCTGCATTAACAAGGTGTGGGGTGCAGTTCAAGGGAAGGGATCCTTCCCCTCTGTTTGACACCTGGGATCTCACATCTCAATACTTTGTCCAATCTGGGGCTCCCTAATTAAGGCAGATATTTCTGCACTGAGAGCAGTCCAGCAAAGACCAGCAAGCTGGGCAGGGGCCTGGAGCACAGGATGAGTGGGGAGAGGCTGAGGGAATGGGGTTTGTCAGTCCTATGAAGAGATGGTAAAATCTTGCTGCTATCCACAGCCACCTTTTAAGAGAACATAAAGGAGATGGAGATGCACAGAGAAGAGATGAAAGGCAATGAGAAAAATGGAATGTGGGAAATTATGATGCAATATAAAAAGTATATTTTCTAGCAGGAAGGTGATCAAATACCAGAGCAGCTTGCCTAAAGGGGTTGCTAAAACTCCATCCCTGGAGAGCCTCAATACTTGACTGGGTAACCTGATCTTAGTGGACTTGTTCAGGGCAAAGGGTGCACTGGATGACTTCTGGAGAACCCTTCAAATTCATATGATTCTGTGAGTTGACTTTTACCTCCTTGTAAAAATCCACATTTGCATGTGCACGTTCACTGAAATAGTCATTGGAGAGCCAAAACTTTTTCAGAAGCTGATGCCAGAGGAAGTTAAATTTATTGTCTCCTGTAATGTTGCAGTAACACAATCAAATTAATATTTTTAAGATTCTAGGAGTAGAAATATTCTGGGAAAACACCCAAGACAAAAGACCTCAGGCAGGCAATTGCAGCTCTAGCAGACCTACAAGAGGGCCTTACCATTCCCTCTTAGAAGACAATTGCAGCTCTGTCCTTTTCAGCCATTGTCTCCTGTTGGCTCATCTGTGGATACCCATCTGGTTTGAGGGAGGGAGAGGTTGTGCCTCACAAAGATCAAGCTAAGGATCAAGAATCTTCTGGCCTACATATATTTACACTGGCACAAGGGTTGTTAATATCTGTAAGAGGTGATATTGTAACAGCTGCCTCACAGTGGTATAAATTGCCACAAAAAGTACATATCAAGACTGCAATGAATTTACTTGAAAGTAGCCTTTGAATTATTTTTGTTGATTTTTGAATTATGAAGTTTCTCTAAGCTATGTTCAAGTATATATATAGATATATATAGATGAAGAATGTTGATACTCTGCTGTTAAGAAGTTGTGTTATTTGCAGTGTGTGAATCAGCATTTTTCAATAAGAATATTAACTTCACTATGCCAGATCTGGCCCTTGATTTTTTTTTTTTTTCCTTAAACACATCTATACTGGGTCAGATTTTAGAAACACTGAAACACTGCTCTTATTAAAAAAAAAAAAATAAAATTGAAGAGTGACAAAAGAGCCAAAGGTTTGAATGAATTAACTCTGGCTACAGAGTCTTTTTGAAACCTGATAAACAAAGAAACTGCACATATTAAAATGTGCCCTTTCAGACAGCATATATCACATTCTGCTTTCAAATCCCCTGGGGCAGCCCAACTGCATGTACAAAGAATAATATAGCTATATATAATTGAAGTTGCTCTTTAGAAAAAATATTCTGGTTTTGATAAATCAAAATATACCAAAGTGACAAAGCAAACAAACAAAGCCAAACATAAGCCAAGATTCAATAAAAGTAATTTTGGAATTCTGGGACAGCAATAGCTTTCCATTCGTCTGGTGAACAATACAATGTGCTCATGTGACTATTCACCGAAACAAGTTTTAAAAATCATCAAGCCCTCTGCTCTCTCATTATGCAGGTGGTGTGCAATGCCAGATGCAAAATAATTGATGTGGTTTCAAAGTTCCTTGGATCATTTCACAACTCATGCATTTTAAAACATGTAGGAACTTGCAGTCTGTGTGACAGTGCCTACTGAAGTCCATTTTTCCGTTGAGTTTTAAACTGTCTTTATAATCAGAAAAATTTAAATATCTAATGTTGTATCACATCCTGTTAAGCTATGAATTCTTTTTCCTGTACATAACTACATCTTAGAGACATAAATAAAAAATAGAGAAATAAATTCAAAATAGTTCAACAAATCAGTTGTAAAATAAAGTTTTTAACACCATAATTTCCAAGTTATAACAAAGAGGATCCCAGTGTTAGTATGACAACTCCAACTTGTTAAAAAAAGAATTTGCTAGCAGTCTTTCAGGGGATGAGTTCCTAATCTGCGTATCTGGTAATTACAGTCTATCCATAGCACACAAAAATTAAAATATTTCTCCAATTTTATTCAGTCACTTAAAGAGAATACAGACTGGTTCAGACTATTAACAGATCCAGTTGTTGGGCTCATAAGAAAATGAGAAAGGTACCTACTGAGTTTGATTTACAGATGCCTACAGAGAGGCAATATAGAGGACAGCCATTCCTCAAGTTACATCTCTCTTCCTCAGGAGCGAGAGGTGTTAGCACACAGATCTTACAGCACCATGCTCCTCTGTGCACTGCCTTGCCAGACTACACGTACAACTGGGGCAGAGAGGGCTGCTGTGCTCCTTTTGTGGTCCCACCACTTCGTGGAACTCCTAGAAAAAGTCCTGTTGAGCAGAAATGCTATGTTTAAAGGTAGGCTGAGGGAGAGAGAAGGGAAAGAACCGAATGTAAATGCAGAGCATATTTGGAGGCAAGAACTTTATGCTTGTGTACAACTCCTCTTGCTTGGTTTTCTGAGGTGCTAACAAAGATGAAATAAACTGACAAATCATAATATATCTTCACCTAAACTATCCCCACTCCCCCTTCACTGTCCCTCTCCCTTAGTTTTAGATGCTTTTGGTTAGGATTTATATATACACTCAGCATCGAAACAATAAGATTAGAGAAACTTCATTGCAGGTAAGCAATCACAGAAACTATAAGATCTGAAAAAATCTTATGTGTAAATCAGAAAATACAGGGAAAGATGATATTAAAGGCATGGCAGCACTGGGTAAAGAAAGATCAAGGAAGGAAGAAAAGCACTCATGCTGTACTTCAACAAGTGTTTATGATGACAAGTGTTTTCCTTTGTGCTAACATCAGACAGCACACATTTCATCAGGAACCTCTTTATGTACCTGCAGTTAGGTACAAACTTTTACATGGGCCAAGAAAGCCTGAAATCCAAGATCTCATTCCTGTTTTTCCAAAGAAGCAAAATTAAGATGAAATATGCTATCTTGAATGTGCAAGATTCAGCTGAATCTCTATTACTTTTTCAAGTAAATGTGGAATAAAGTGACTTGAAATATACTGATTCTAAAGAGTAACCCATAAATTCACGTAAGCATCCTTTCTCTTCCCCCCTCAGCAACTCCTTCTGCTGTGCATTCATATACCTGTTATAATAAAGACATGTGGTTAAGTGAACTCTCAAAATTTACTTTGAACAGTTTAAATCCCCATCAGATGCATTCCTATCGACCCAGTCCAACTTACAAACAACATTTACAATGATATCTGTAGTCATACCACATGCTTTTAAATACTGTGTTAGCTTTTAAAATTTAGACATCTAAGACTTGGGACAACTTCAGTCTTATACCCATGGAGATTTCTCCCTGAATCAGGGAAGAAGCCATGTCCTTGTGTGAAAGGGGGCAGAATTTGAGGGGTTCTGGTTTTACAGTGTGTGATAACTTGAAGATCTTAATTGTTCACAGATGGGAAAAAATAAGGGTTGATCAAGGAGACTTCTGGGGGGGGACTTTGTTAGCATCTTGTGGGCTGGAAAAAGATATCCTCTAGTAGTATTCTTGTTATTTTTTTCTGACATATGAATGGTTGCTAAAATTTTGTGTTATTACTTTCACTTATAATGAACTTGCTCGTTGTGGTACTTTTGATATTACAGCTATAAAATATACAAGGTTTTAGCTGATTAACTCCCACTGAAAGAACCTGAGAACTAATCTGATTCCAAAGGCTCAGTGGTGAAACAAGTTTATATGGGAAAATTTCAGAGATTATTGATGCAGTGATAAATATTTGAAGAAGATTCAATAAAAGGAGAAAAAAATTGTGCCTTTCAAACTTCATGATAAATTTCATGTCCAAGCATGAATTCCATCCATCTGCAAAGAAAAAAATGTCATGTATCACAAGCAGCAGAGAGAAAACATTTAAATTTAATAAGTCATTTTTTAGTCTTGAATTAGTTTTATTCTCTGTGAGTATAGGGACAACAAACAAGACAAACAAATGAAGAAAGAAGACAGATGTGGAAGATAGTATAGAGAAAGTGGCTCCCTGGGGAGAATAATAGAGTGAAGGAAGGATAGGATGTGAATGGAAATCCAGTGAACAAATTACAAAAGTGGGTGTGGAGTGACAGAGGCAAACCAGAAAAGATAGCAGCTAACAAAAGACTGGAAATGGAAATGCATTGCATCACAGACTCAAATGACCATGTTAATTGTTGTAAAGAAGATTGTGAGATAGGACTGCTACTTTAATGTTATTAACTCCATTCCCAGTAACTCTCAATCCTTTTGCAGACTCAGGTCTCAGCTGTGCATTCATCCCTATAAAATCCACCTTGGCTGCCAAGGCAGGCTGAGTAGGAGGTAGTGGAGATTTCTTCCTGCTACCCCTCCACTTTGGAGCTGCTCTCCTTCCCTTCTCCTTGCTCCAGCCCCAGGAAGCTGATTCAGGCCACGAAGAGCCCACATGCAAGTATGCAGTTTTCTTAGGGAACATGAGGCACTTCTCTACTTGTCTGTTTACTGTTTTTCTAGAACAGCCTCAACTTGATAGCATGGCTGAACAGCAGCAAAGATCATTGCTAAAATGGAGCTGACTCTAAGGAAATGGGGAGAAGAAACTAAATATATAAAAAAAAAAAAAAAACCAAACTGTTAAAAACCAATTTTCAGGCAGAGATAGAGAAATAATTGTGCGGGTGGCTGTTCTACACCAAGACAAAGCTGGCTAAAATTATTTCTAAGAAATCTAAGTGTCTTCAAAAAGTCACAATACTATTCAGCAACTTGCTTGTTTTTAAGCATGAATGTTGTAAGTTAGACAATTTTGGAAATTATATTTTATGTGTAGCTAATTTAGTCAAAATTTTCAATCAGCTGACTGACGTGCAGAGCCTCCATATAAATACAAGATCACATTGATTTTATGTACTCATTCAGCTGTTCCTAAATGCCTGATGGGCCTGACAACTTGATCAATAAGCGATTCCATTCACCCAGACCTGCAGGTGCCTTTTGTACTCTCCCTGCTGGAAGATGACAATCACACTCATTAAAGGCAACACAAAGCATCACCAATGACATGTTTCCTGTCAGACAAATACAGCCAAAGCCTATTATGATTTTATCTGAGAGAAATTGATTTAATCAGCAGTCTAAGATTTAACCTATTGTTAATAATGCAATTTAAAGCTTTTCTCTGTTGCTTCTGACCAACCTAACTGGAATTTAAATGGATAGAAGTGACGTGAACAAGCTCACAAGGGTCAGAGTTTATCTTCTCTGTCTGTGCCAGACTCTTTGATATTCAATGTGAAAGTCTAATCCTTATGATTCCAGAAACCATCCTGTGAAAAAGAAATGATTTACCAAAGCTATTATGTCACATATTGCTGTCTTAATTTAGGTTTTACAGAAGTTTTATGTTATGTGAGCTTGAAACATCTGGAAGAAGCATCAAAGTGAAAGCTGACAGGTTGTGTAAAGGTAATGTTAGATGAATATGCTGTAATAATGATCTATTCATTTGCAGCTTGTTTTTAGTACTGTCTTTCTTCTTCTTTTTTTTTTTTTTTTTTTTTAACCCAGCAATATTTACTTCATTACAAACTACATTAGCTTTGTATTTATGGGGAAGAAAAAGTTTTTAGTGATTTTTAAAAAAATTAATTTACTGAATTTACAGGAGAAAACATAAAATAACACTCTAATGATGACTGGAAAAAAAAAGGATATTGATTTCTTGTAATGGACTTATTCTATTGTCAGTCACTGCCAGTTTGTAGTACAAATATTTTTCATGACAGACAGGAGCCAATCATCATAATTTCTGGTAATGACTTGCAAATTTAGTATTAAATGTATTAAAATGACAATGTGTATGAAAACAGATTATATAGTAAAAGACTTTGTTAGTCACATATCCATTCTGCCTTAGTCTTTGACTATACACCTACTTTGGGTTTCATTCTGCTTCTCTCATATTCAACCAGTATGATGGGGAAAAGAAAAAAAAAACCAAACTGCAAACAACTGGAAAAGAAAAAAAAAAGAAAAGAAAAAAGGAAAGAAAAGAAGAAGAAAAAAAAAAAAAAAAGATAGCAACATTTAGTCTGTGTTCCTGTTAAACAATGAGAGTTTGCAGAGAATGTATAGTACAGGCTGTCCTGAAGAGAAGAGTTGAGAGGATGGGCTCACAGATCTGTTAGGGAAGACATGTCGTACCCACAGGACATGATTAGCCAAACCACAAAGACATTCAGAGACTTAAATTCACCAGTAGAAGACCCTTAAATTTTCACAGCCTGAATATGAGAAACTAGTGATTGTGTTGTGAATATACTAAGAAAGAGAACTAAGTGACTCTGGGAACTGAGGGAATAATCTATGTGTGAAAGAAAAGTGAAGATGAAACTATTACTCCAATAAATAAAATCTTCTGATTGCTGTACAGAAAACTGTGGTTTTTCTCCCAAATTGCTGTTACTCCATGTTTTTCTCTAGTTGGGGTACAGCTCTTATGATCTGATAAACATCAGCTCTAGCATCTCTTACACCTTTGTGGTGGAAAAGCAGGTGTATAGTTCAACCCGGGATCCAAACAGCACACAAGGCATCCTCTCAGATTTCAATTGCACCACTTAAGCTTTAGCCCAAAAGCTGTCACCTGTTGGATGGAGTGAGTCCAGTATCTTCCAAGATATTTCACAACAGAGAAAAAAATATATCCATCCTTGGTGTCTGAACTGAGTTTTATTTTGTTAAATTTTATGTTAGAGCAGACAAGTAGAGGGAACGTTGTGATGACAAGTCAGGATATTTGGTTGGAAATGTAGGCTTTTCATTCATCAGCAGAAAAATGAAAGGTGAAAATGTAGCATAGGCTGGATTTCCCCAGGGAGGCTATGCTGGGAGTGCACTGTGCAACAAAGAGAGAATGATGCATACCCCCTAAAGGAGAATTGGAGAGTTAGTAATAGGGAGAGGAAACAGCAGACAACTGTAAAAGCTACAAAAGAAAATGACTTTGCAAGTGCATTACCTGCATTGACATTGTCAAAACATAACTGTTTCTTCAAGACAACTGAATAAAAATCTCACTAAAAGGGTGGAATGGCAGTGTCACTGCATTGGAAGTCAACATGGGACATCTTTAGCAAAGAGTGAGAGAAAAGAAATTACGCTAAATCTCTGGGTGCATTTAGAGGTGAAGAGAAACAAGACAAATGTCTAAAAATATCAGTGGAATCTCTAGTAGGTTCTGAGGAGAAAAAAGACTTTATAGTAGCTGTAGTTTACAGTAAAATGAGACCATACATATTCAAGTATCATGAATAAAAGGAAGCTATTTATGATTATCAAAGAGATTTTATATACATGTGTTTTAATTATAATTAAAGTTATACTTTAAAATAATTTCTGATGACAAAGATCTTCATCATGTTTTCAGTAATGCATAGATAAAAAATTTTCAGCAAAATATTTTAATGTTGTGCATGTTTAGACATGCACAAGTTACTGCTGAACAGCCAGTCAACATGAATCATCTGAGCTTTGGTGATAGTCCAGGGTGACTTTTAAAAGAGCAAATGCAAAATCATATGACTTAGTTCAGTACTTTGCCATATGCTAAGCAAATTTGATTTGCCTCATCTGAACTTGAAGGTGCCTATATAGATAGTTACCCATTTGTAATGTGTTTAATGGTGTGAACTTTCAGTGTGAAATCATACAAGAAAATGAGAATAACTCTTTTAATCCAGTAAGTGATCTTTAATACTGTTGACAGTGTCACAATGATCAGTTAAATTATAGTGAAAATGAAGATGTCCTTCTACTGTTGCTACTGATTGTAATGATTTCTTTTCCTATACTATTTATAGTGACCCATTTTTTTATCATGCTAGTTCTATCCTACTATGAATCTTACAATAGTTTCTGCTTCCTCTTGAAAATTCTGAAAATCCTGATCCCTAATTCTTTTAGAAATTGCTAATAATTCATGAATATTTAATCCAAACAAACCACCTGGTTTTGATTGTTTCCTAATACTTCTTAAAACGGGAGGCCCATTTTTGATGGCCTCTGCAACAGAACTCTGCAATTAGAAATCCACATAAGCTTCCCTCTTTTTCATCAAGCTGTGTGTCTGCTCAAAGAAAATTGCTACAGCTGTCAGCTTAAGTGTAATGACAAATATGTTTCTCTGCATATTTGGTTTCAACTAGTTTGCTCAATTTAGTATGACTTCACTGGCATGACAAGTTATACAAGTGTTTGCAGAGAGTGAGAAAGATGAGCTGTCAGGTGTTTAAGGCAGGTTAACCCAACATGGCCTTACACATCATGCCTGAATTTAGCCCTGTGGTTATTAGATAGCAATACCCTTTCTAGCATCAGTGGCAGGCTGCTACATAACATGTTATTGTTTCTCCTTTCTCTCAAAGTTATATTTAATCTTACCTCATTATTTCTGATGAATTATCTGGTAATGATGCTGTGGCATTTTAAATGTGTGACTTGAGATAAAGATCTCCCTTTTTGTTTATCAGAGCCAAAGATACTTTTCCAAACTACCTGTGATTTCTAGGGTTCTCTCAACAACTCTTTCCCCTCTGAACTGCACAGCTCTGTGTGCAGAAGCACCACAGTAAGTCCCTGAAGGAATTCAGTAACTTGTTAGAAAACAAATCTCAGAGTGGAAGAGGACTAACATGCCCAGCTATCACAGCTTCCCTGTCAATAAATTGGAAGGATTTGGGCCAAATATTATTAAGTTTGCTGCAAACTGAGTGCTTATTTGGAAAGTTCAGTCTATGGAAAATACAATGACAGATTTTGGCATTTTCAGTGATGCTCAGCTCGCCCAGAAACAACTAAACCAAATAGGAAATTTAGACATGCATATATTAAAAAGAGGTGAACAAATACTGGGCTGGTCAACTCAGTGGCAGGGCTTTTTATTATAACTGATAATTTGTAGATTAAGGGTTTCCTCTGTGTTCAGAACTGCTACTTATTGCTGCCTTTTCATTGACAGAACCAGTGAAACAATACTGAATATTGCTGCCATTACAAACAAAAAAATCATATTGAGAGCCTTGTGGAAGTCAGTGCATCACATATGCTTTAACCAAGACTCCTGAACTGATCCTGAAAAGAAAAATCTGGGTCCACAATTCTCATCACAATTATTTGATTACTACTTGAGCAATGAATGCGTTATTTTCTTTAAAAAAAAAAAAAAAAAAAGTCAAAAACCCCTAGTGCTTACAGAATGCTCTTAAAAAGATCAAAAGAAATAATGAGTTTTCAAAGAACCTTATTCTGATACCTTCAATCCATCATATCTGAATTATACTGATAATCTCTTCTCTTTTAATCAGTGATGCTCAGGAGAAGAACAAGGGACCTGTGAATGTATGGATGAATCAGCGTCTGATTAGCAGACTTCATAGAACCTATTTTGTGTTTATTCAGAGAAAATGAAATTCAAAACTTTGAGTGATGGTTATTGGTCCATACTTTTTCCTAAGAGAAACACTGTTTCTAATTTTTTCCCCCCACAGTACTACAGTTAAAAGCATTTCAGTTAATACACCAAACACACAGATCCAGATGGTCAACACTTTGGGGACCCAGAGATCTTACACCAGCTTATATGATATAAGATACTGCACACCTGGAAAAATGAAATGTAAATTGTTCTCCAAAATGTGATCTGCTAAACAATTACTAAATAAAGATCATATATCCTAAAAAAACTTGATTGTTTTCAGAAACTCTTATTATCCACTTATTATCCACCTCCTCTTTCTTTTCCCATCCACCCTAAACTTTTCCCACCACCATACTGTTGGTTGGAACTAGTTAAAACTTTGCATCTTGAGTAGGGCTCATACCCTGGAAGGAAACAGCCAGCTGTTAATGCACTGTCTTCTGTGTTTTTGGAGTGAATACCAAGCTGAATTTTCATTAATTTCTGCAGCTACTTTTGCCTTCCTTCAAGTTTTGCTTTGGGGGCTGCTTTCTTTGCTGCCTGTACTTCTGCCACTGCAGTCCTCAGTGTCCCCTCTGTAGTCCCTGCAGTCTCTGTAGTCCCTGCAGTCTCTGCAGTCCCTCCCCCCCCAAACTCTGCAGCAATGACCAAACTCTCCTCCCACAGTGTCACAGAAGCTTCTCCTTGAGCTCTACACCATGATGATCATAAGGCAGAAGGGAATATGGTATCAGGTATGCACTAACCTGAAATAAAGTCATGACTCAGTCTGTCTAACATGCCCAAGACCTCCCTGAATAGAGAGCTCCAGAAGGTGCCTGTGAGTCCAGCTGTTTGGGGGTACATCCTGCCATTCTCCTAAGGACTGACTGCATTTCAGGATAGCTACCAGTCAGTCATTACACCTCGCCATTATTGCTGCCCTCAATCTGAAGTAATCAGTTACAGCTCTGCTCACCACTATCTCATTATCAGCTCTCCTTTGATGTTCCAGAGTCAGGAGAGGATGTCTGTCCTTTGTGAGCTCAAATGAGCCACAGTTTCAAAAAAAATATATGGAAATACTGGTTTGAACCAATCATTTGAGAGCATTGCAAGTGTTAGGATTCCCACCATGTCACGTAAGCCCCTCCTTGCATGCAAAATCTTAGTTTATGAAAGGGACAGCCACCCAACATTGTGTATTCCAGAGGAAATCCTGGATATCAGCATGTTTCATAGGCTTCTTTTAAGTTAAGTCTTGATAAGACAGAGCAGAGTAAAGGTGAATGTGATCATCTCATTATATTAGGTGTTTGTAACACATTTGCACATGCATATACATGTATACATTTAAATATAATAAATACACGTATACATTTAAATGTGCTTATATTTATAATATTGTTGGGGGTTGGGTTATTTTCTTATAGATTTTTTTCCCAGAAGCTGCTAAGAGGCTGATGGCTGGGTGCTTTTCGGTACTCATGGGTGCTTAGGAATAAACAAAAGAAGCAGCTAAGGCAGAGACAGGGAGGCACCATCTTCACTTCATTCGGGGCAGTTTTCTGCTCTCGGGAGAACAGCCGGGGCTGCTCGTCTCAGCGCGGCGGAGAGTTCTCACCATCCTTCACCTGGAACTCGGTCGGACCACCGTCTCTTCGTGTGTCCCCCGGGATTTTGGGAACCTGTTCCCTCCCTGCCCTTCCAGGAGCTCCTTCTCCCTGCCCTGCACCCACGGCTTCTTCAGTTTTGTTTGAGGTCTCCCCACGCTGTGTTTTCTGCAACCCGTGTCTAGCCAGGACATTTTCTACAGCTCCAGCTACTACCGTCGATCCTCGGATACATCTCATCCTCCCAGGACTGCTGCTAGCTCTGGTAGCTTGTAATGGTACTGAGGGGGGCAGGGTGCCAGAGAAAAACTCTAACTGGGTTGTTGTTTGTTTTTTTCTTTTCTTCTCTAGTTCTGTTTGTTGTCAATATTATAGTTATTATTGTTAATTTACCTTGTTAGACTAACTAGTAAAGAACTGTTATTCCTACCCTCATATTGTTGTCTGAGACACCCCCCCTCTTCAATTTTAGGATTATAACAAAATCCAAGGGAAGTTTCCATTTTTTTTTGGTTCCTTAGCAGATACCCCTGTCTTTCCAAACCAAAACAAATATATACTTATAAAATAATTTCTCCTATCACACTGCACTAAATCTTTATCCTCCAATGTCATCACACCTACCAGAATCAGCTGTTCTTTCCTTTGGTATGTCTCTCTGAAGTGGTTCAGGAAAACACCATGACAGAGTACATAATTTCCTTACCTTCACTTCCTCTCTGTACAGATACCAAAGTGGTGTGTAACTAAACATCAATTCCTCATTTCTCTGGAGGTGCAGGTGAGAGTATGCTTAATCACTGTAAATTCATTCGTCTGTCTTACTGATCCCTCCATCTGCATGCTGTCAGTCTTCTCCTATAAAGATAATTGTATGACCCTTGTTCTCAGCACCGACCTTGTCCCACACGATGGTATGTGAGGATACAAGGATGTAGGTGACATTTGCTGGTCATGTTTGCTGTGTTGTCACACTGGTGCCTCTGACATCAGTGATTTCAAAAACAAGAGGAAGCCTTGCACTAACATACTTGTAATTTCTACTTGGGATGTCATTTTCCCCTTTCTTGGTACAGCTGACAATAATTATACAGCTGTGAATACAAGTACAGATGTGGACTGAGGAATGGATGTACTTTGAAGGACTGATGTGCATATGAACATGCCTGATATTGGTTCAGCTGCGCAAACCTTGATGAATACATTTCTGCAACTGCTAAACTGGTGTGGTCGGACATTTCTTATTTTGCAAATAGTTTGCTAAGGCCTTGTTTTATAAAAACAATTAAAGAGCACCATTTATAATAGTCTGATGCAATATTTTCTGTTTCTGTGGCCACAGAACAATACAGGAATACATCAATTTGTGGGGAAACTGTCTAAATTACCAAAAGCTTTAATAAACAAGCTAACAATTGATGTTTGAGGGCATGTAGTCTTGCAAATGAAAATAAATATGAATTCACATTTAAAACTCTGCAATAATTGCAGGTTCAAATGTTTAACTTCTAAATCTGATTTCTCGTTTTTTTTAATGCCATCAAAATATTAGCATTTGTGCCTGTAGTAAATTTTGCCATAAAACCGTGATATCTCTTTCTCTCTCTTTTTAAAGCAGGCACCAAACGTAGTGATATGCATTATTCTGCAGTATCACAGCAATAGGTAACAATTTTAGATCTCAAGTTATGTGAATGCTCTTCACTCATCTGTGTATTAAATTACAATTTTAATCAACATTAACTTTCACTGGTAATATTTATTTTTATTTTTGTGCTTCAGTGTGAACAGACAAGCATAGGCTGTATTAATTAAATCCCTAATGACTAATAGCAGCTCCTGTGAGGAGTGGTTGAGGACTCTGGGTTGGTCTAGTGTAGAGAAGAGGAAGATGTATAGGGACCATTGCTCTCTACAGCTTCCGGAAGAGGGGAAGTGGAGAGGGAGATGCTGAACATTTTTCCTAGTATCCAATGACAGGACATGAGGAAATGGTTCAAAGTTGTGTCAGGACAAGTTTAGGCTGGACATTAGGAAGCATTTCTTCACCAAGAACTGGTACCACATTTCTTTACCACTGGAACTAGCTTACTTGAGAGGTGGTGGGTGTCCCAAGCCTGTCAGTGTTTGAGAGGCATTTGAACAATGCCCTTAATAACATCCTGTACCTGTTGGTCAGCCTGAAGCTGTCAGGTGGTTGGACGAGATGATCATTGTAGGTCCCTTCCAACTGGACTTTTCAATTCTAATCTATTCTACTCCATTCTAATATTTCTCTATTCTAATATTTCTGACCAATAGGAACTGTTACACTTTACCAGTCAACTTCACTTCTCATGATCTTTTGGAAAGCAGATTTTCAAAAATGTAATGGGGCTGAAAAGCTTGTAGACGAGCTGAAATTTGTGAGTGACTGTGTCCTGGCTGAGCCTTAGTCTCTCTCCCACATGCTGGTGCATTCTCAATGACAAGTCGTCATTCTTCATTGGTTTCTTGATTATAAAATGGAAACAGCAAGTGAAGTCACAAGCAATACCCTTCCCTGAATGAAATGTTTAAACTACATAGGCTTTTGTCTTCACATTGTTGTTCTCTTTTCTATAGGTTCTAAGAGGTGAATACAGAGGTGAAAAAGGCTGTAAGAAGATTCATTACCGTTCTCCAGATCTCAGCAAGAACAGGGAAGAGGAAACAGCAATTAAATATGGATAAAAGCCATGAGAAATCAATAATCATTTAGTTGCTACAAAAGGATAAATCTTAAAGAGGTACTGGGTCAGGGTAAAGAACATTGTCTGTGTTCAGCTAGTTTTGAAGATCTCTAACAATAAAGTATGGGCAAACATCTGGTTCAAGAAAGCAAGAGAAAGTGACACTGTATTATGCTTTAAGAATAGGTATGTGCACAATTTCTGCTGTGAAAGTGAATTATTTAGTCTATAATTTCCATGACAACCTTATATCCATGATTCTCTGTTACTCTCTATTTTTCTATTAGTCTGCACTAAGATTAGGGGTGTGTGTGTTTACCCTGCTTGCCCCTTTCCTACCAGCATAGTTAGTGATAATTCAATCCACACAGGGTGTGGATTAATTTTCAGATGCATAGGCAACTGATTTTATTAATTACCATTAAATGTAGATTATTGAAATCATAAACTAAAAATTCAGCTGCATAAATCTGTAAAGCTTCATCAGTTTATACTGGCTAACACCAACTGAAGATTGAATTAATAATAATTGAAAGAAGAAATAGAGTTAATAAAAATCTGAGGAAAAAATCTGGAATCTCTAATGACACTGGGAAACTGGAAGGATTATTTTAACACCCTATCTATTAATAAGAATATTGTGCAAGCTAGATAATATTTGCTAAGCTAAGAGGATTAAAGAGAAGGAAACTTCAGGCTTACACTGAATACTACAGAACAAGGAAAACCAGAATACAAACAGAGAGTGAATGAACTGTTGGAATAGGTGAAAAATCTCTATGAGACTGATGGACACCTCTTCTGAATCAGTCTTCTCAGATATGTCCTTCTACTTACAAATAAAAAGGTCTGTATACTTTCAATCTTATGTCTTTTTTTTTAGGTATGTAACTGAAAATCAGAAAAGTTTGGGCGAGTGCAGAAATAATAAAGCAGAACTGAAAACAAAAGTGGAAAAAGTTACAAGTATTTTTTGTTGACTGTGCCTGGACACCAGGTGCCCACCAAAACTGCTCTATCACTGCCCTCCTCAGCTGGACAGTGGAGAAAAAAACATAATAAAAGGCTTGTGGGTCAAGATAAGGGCAGGGAGAGATCAGTCACCAGTGACTGACTTAGGCAAAGCAGACTGCACTTTGGGATATTAGTTTAATTTATTAGCAATCAAGTCAGAGTAATGAGAAATGTATTAGATACTAATGTTATCTCTTTATCCTGAATCAGCAGATTCTGTTCCAAGGCATGCTTGATCAGGTTCATGAAATTCATGACATCTATTCTTAAAATTACTTAATGAAGGGGATTTTCACTCTTTAGAAAGTTATATGTAGTAATTTTCTGCTTAATAATAATAATAATAATAATAATAATAATAATATCAAAGAAAAACCCACAAACCCTCAAGCTGTTTTTTTGCTCTTTTTTGTACTTCTTAAAAAATTCCATCATGGTTTATTTTTTTTTTTTTTTTTTTCCCCAAAAGGAGCTCCTCTGCACTTATATGCAATATTAGTTTTAGGAAAGTCAAACTGAGCATAATTCAAATGCATTGATTTCTATGGAAACTATATTCATTCTCTTAGGCCAAAAACCTGGAAGACTGAATGCAACTACTTCAATGAATAGTTTGTTCTGGCAAAGAGACCTTCAGCCTTCAGATAAGCACAAATATAGATTCTGTCACACAGAGTGAAATGCACTGGGAAAGAGGGCTCTATTCTTGCAGAATCATGCTCCCTGTATGAGTATTTGCTGTTCAGAATTCAGAAGCAGTTTCTCATGAATATATTGAATTTAAGTCAGATTCACTGATTCTCTTACCTTCATTCTGAGAATGTTCATAGAAAGAGAACAAAACTCATAAAAACCACCAAGGGGATGTATTAATTTCTTCTCTTTCTATCCCAAGAGAAATTTTATGTAGTTGTTTCTCAGTTCACGAAAATAGCATAATTCAAATCCTTTCTCTATAACCTACAATTGCAGAATGTCAATCTAAGATTTTTTAGGCAATTTTAAATGAATGCTATTGAAGTGACTATTCACTAGATGAAGAATAGACGTTTTAATTTCAGTTTTAGTAGGAGTGGGACATAAACAAGGCTCTCTTTCAGTATTTTCCAACAATATTCTTTTAATCTCTATTGCATTAATATTGTGTGAGCTAGTAGTCTAGACTAGTCGGCAATATATAAAAGAGACTAAATTGTGCTGTGGCTGCAATCAAACCTGATTAAGTAATGTTTCTGCATAGCATAATTTCACCACACTTGGAGAGAACAGCTAAAAATGTGTCTGTTGAGAGAAGCTCTCTATTGTAACTCTAGAGGCAATCTGGTATTTAGTAGTGAAGGTTCCAGCTTCCAAGGATAACTTCAGTTTCTCATATGAAAGTATCCAGCAGATCAGTGGTAAAAACTGTCCCCTCCTAATATCCAGAGGGTGAACTAGGAGAGAAGAGTAAAGCATCCACGTGCCAAGGATTCTGGGATGGCCAGACAATATAATGTCCTTTGGAGACTATTCATGGATCCAAGCTAAAGCTCAGTCGCTCAACCACTTTGGCCATCTGGAGCAGGAACACTGAATCAGAAACCTATATGAACTCCCCAGCAGCCCCAGCCTACAGGCTGTTTCCAGCCAGCACTGTGGGGAATAGTCTCCTGCACAGAACAAAAACATATGTAGAGATCAGTTTCCTGCATCTTCTCCCCCGTGCCTGAACCACAAAGGATATGATATTACTGTCCCAGGCAAGGAGCCTACAGTTTTGAGCTAAAGCCAGAGAGGCTTACTCTTTTTACTTGGAAGATACTCAGCTCAAACTCAATTTATCAACTAAAATTGCACAGTCGTTGAGTGAATCTGGAATAAATGTACATTTCTTACCCACATAATTTACAGCTTATCTGGTATTCTCTGCTTTTAGTATTTTCCTGCCATACTCAATTAAATCTCTTCCACCACCCACTTTGAAAGTGTCTGTCTTCCAGAAGTGTATGATAACTTCTAAGCAAACCCCATAAACTATGTATGCCTGAGATTTTGGTTTGGGTTTTTTTTTTTTTTTTTTTTTTCTTCCCACAATGGCCATAAAAATCTCACTTAAATAAATGAAATATCAATTATAAAAATGCTCAGAGAGCAATAATTTTTTTTTTCTTTGTTTTTCAAGATGCATTATTTAAAATGAATTGTGCCTGTATTGGTATTTAGCCTGTGGCATTTAGCAGCATTTAAACAATTCCATGTTCCCACAGAACTAAATGCATCTTCTACCATTAATTATAGTAACAGTGATTGATTCTATGCCCTCAATGCCTGTGGGAATACTCCCAGGTAATTTTAGAGGATGTGGGACTAGGGCTCAAATTCACTGTTCAGCAAGATGACCAGCTCCAGAGTTGTGTGATCAATCCCAACAATGTCAGCATGCTCTTGTTGCACCACTGAAATAAAGGTGACATTCCCATGTCCTGCAAAAGAGGAAGATGAAATCTCTGTGCTTCTGTACTTCACAGAATACACAACTAAATTAAACGTATGGAACTATTCCTATGCATCAAATAGGGCTAGCCCTGGCTTTGATGAGTACAATCCCACCCCTATAAATAACTCAGGGCCAATTGAGAGCTTACTAGAGGCTTCTCTGAAAATGCATTTCATAACAGTGTTTCAGTCACTGATGCCAAGTTTTGCTGGCCATTTCAATGAACAAATTTTCCTGAGCAGAACCACGGAACAGCAAAGACATTACAGAGTGGTATAATGGAAGACAAGCACAGACAGATATCCTCTTTTGATTTGGGCAACGGGGGTAGCAACCAGTTCCATAGTAACACAGGTATATTTACCTCTTTTGGTATTTTACTATGGTACTATTATACATAAATAAGAGAAGCATGTTTAGCCTATTGTGCTACAACTATTACAAAAAGAACCCCAACAGATATTTAATGGAGAATTATGACAGAATATTTATGGCAAGTAAATTATTATTAAATTGATGAGGATGCAAACAGCCTGAATTATTTATGCTATAGCTGTACTTTTCAGGCAAGTGCCACTTTTTGAAAGAGCTAGCTATTAATAATTGTTATATTAAGATGTTGCTAAAAATAATTCATTTTTATTGTATTACAGTGATACAAACTAAAGGATTTTTGCTAGGATTCTCTAAGCTAAAGTAGCTCAATGACCAAGAAACCCAAAACTCATATCTCAGTAGATCTATTGAGTTATTCTTCTGAATTTCTTTGTCAAATTCCATCCACTCTAACTATAATGAGTCCTCTTCCATTCTTAATACTTCTACCAAAATATTACACAATAGTCTGTGTGTGAAATTTTAATTTTTGAATTTGCTACTAGCTATCGTTTGAAAGGTATTCAGAAGCTCAAACAAGCAGGGTGATCTCTAGAAGGACTTTTTAAAAGTACTTAGATTTAAAAAGCCCTCATATGTTTGAAAAGCGTGATAGATATTTCAATCAAAAAATTCAGTAGGTATCAACTTCTTTGTACTTTGGATGAGTATTACCTTGTGCTTGATGCTGTGAATTTAAGTGGAAATTAAGTTCTCAATAGAAGGCCATAACCATTACTTCAGGGTATTGATTTTAACACAATAAAATGATATCTTTTGATAAACACTCAAGTTATAGGTTATCACAATTCTATTTCACCCTCTTTTACTGTGTAGCATAGACTTGTTTCAATATGGAAACTACTGTCTGCTTCCAAAGAACAGCAGAGAAATCCCATGAAAACTGCAATTATAATAACTATAAAGAATTAAAATAGCTCTTGGGCATTTTTTGTTATTGATGTTTTCAGTTGTCAAGGGAAAAAACTGAACAAAGGAAAAGGAAGATGTGCTCCCAGCAATAGGGAAAGCATTTAAAAGGATCCTGTAAACAAGCTGACAACAATTCATTCAGGGTTATACATTTATAAGTGAAAAAACCAAAAAGTATGTCTGAAAAAAAAGTAAGGCAGGGCAGCAAGAGGTCTCCAGTTTGAAATGTCCTGTGGGAGCTGCAAAGAGACTTGTAGCAATAAACCTTTACTATGATTAACTTATGGTAGCTGAAAAGACAGATTTAGAGGTGTTAAAAAAGTAGATACTCTCCTATTAACAGACACAGTGAAGAGAGAATATGTTTCTCTTGCTATCAAAAGACCCAAAACTGCTATATTTTTTAATGTTAAAATGATTGATGGATTTTCTTTCCATGGACCCTACCAGCTGCATCTTATTCTAATGAAAATTACTAGAAGCAGAGAGACAGACAATTAAAGACCTGTTGCGGCTCCTTTATCTTAGTGGTAATCTCCAATAAAACCTGAGGCTATTTTTGCACAAAGCACTAAGAGCAATCCTCTCTGGACCTGTAAGGACAAGACCTGGAGACACAGAAGCAACCTTTTAAAAGGTCTGCTTTGAAAAAAAAATTATTAGCAGAGAGCTTTCACTCTGCATGTGAGACAGGCAGAACAGTACTTCAATGGAGCTCTGGCCACTGCACCAAAACAGCAGGAGCTGGTCAGTGGGGCATCAGGCAGGACAGAAGATGAACAGCTGCTTTCTCTATAAATATATGTTGCTGCTGTTGTCACTTTAGATTTGATGCCACTGAAAAACCTGCAACTAGAACATCAAACATTTGGGGACTGCTCAGAGGAACTTTCAACACAGAGAACTGTGCGTTTCTAATCTACCAAGTCAAATGGATTTTCTGGGGAGATCAGGAAAAGTTCAGTTTAAACCAGTTCAAAAAAGTTCAGTTTAAAAGTTGAGTTCAGAGAACAAAAGTATGGTTCTTTCCCTCAATATCATTATTAGGTCATAAACCTTCCTGAAGGATATTCTTGCCTTAGAATATAATACGCCTTCCCTTTGAAGGTCCTCTCATTGCTGAATGAGCACCATCATCTTCCTCTGCCCAGCCCAGCTCCACACTGAGCATCCTCTCAGCCCATGATCATTTCCCTCACACTCTTTCTAGCTAAGACTTGCGAAAACATTCTCAGATCTTGTATTTAACATCAAGCTCCTTCTAAACTGTCAGTGTGGTCCCCATGCAGACTTGTCATGTCTGCCAGATGCTCCATCATTCCAAAATGTGCTCTTCTGCTAGCATCACTGATAGCAGCTGTCTGTAACCCATGTAGACATGAGGTCTGGAGAGATTCACAGGCTTAATTTACATGGTTGAGGTCCCCATCAAGACAAGATTCAAGTAGTCCTCATCCTTCACATCCAGGTTTCTAAAAAGAGTAAGAACAGAAAAGGTGGTGTGAGGTACTTAAAAAAATTCTTTTGACAGGTATGGGGAAGATCAATGCACAAGGTTCTGGTGCTGTACACATGTACACAGTGAAAAGTCAGGAGACAATAGACGCAATATTGACTGTGAATAAGGAAAGATTTTCACAGTGGGAGTGCTTAAGTCCTGGAAGAGGTAGCCCAAAAATCTGTCAAGTCTATGCTGGAGAAATACAAATTCAATGGACAAGGTCCTAAGCATCTTGATCAAGTTAGTTATGCTCTGAGTAGATCCTTCTCTATGTGACCTTCAGAGGTTCCTTTTTCCAGCCTTAATTATTTCTATTACTCTCTGATTGTATAGCTGATTCTCTGATTTACTTTTCCAATGAACCATTGATCCCAATTGGTGGCTAGAAGATTTCCCAGAATCACAGATCTTGAAAGATCTATCTTTAGTAAGACAGAATTTTGGAAAAAGGCATGTAAAATAAAAAGTAAATACTGTGCTTTTTTTCTGTTACTGGAGTTACAGGCAAAATAAGGGCATAAGAATTCTTTTTGCTTTAGTGAGATGTTACTAATAGTATTTCACAAAAATCTTGTATTTCACAAAAATCACAGAGATGAAATTAATTAAATATTAAATTGAATGAAAATTAAAGGAATGAAAATATGAAAATTCAACCTTTCATCCAGACTGAAGGTGCTGCTGTATTTTGTAAAGTTTTGATAGAAGACTGAATGAAAAGTGATTGTACAAGAAACTTTTATTATGGTTATGAAGTGACTGCTAATTTTCAAATATAGTCAGATGTGAAGCAAAAAAGAATGTCTTTCTGTTCCTAACTGCCAGATCTTCAAACACTTCTTGAAGTTCAAGAGGCTTTGTAATACAACATTGCAAATAATAAAGATTCTGGTTGATGTTTTCAAGGTAGTGTGGTGGTTTTCCTGCTCAGACCCCAATGATTTCAGCAGATGGCATCCTTAGAAGAGAACTCTTTTTCCTTCCTACTTTACCTCATTTAACTGTTCATTTCATACTGCATCAGGCAAAAGAGACTCCAGCTGTGTGAGAGAACCAATGACTTTGTGGCACTACATGAAGCACAAACCTAATCGAAGCCTACATTTATCACTGTGCTTTTAACCACCAGCAGTAATGAACCAAACAATTTCTTCCTTTTGTCCCTTCTCTGTTTTCATTTAGTGAAATCCAGTCACAGTTTGATTTAATAAGAACAAACTGAAAGACATGTTAATGATTTTACCCACCATATCTGTTTAAAATTTTATATTTTATATTTAAAAAGTTTAAAATTAATATATTTGCATACACCCTGCTTAAGGAATTTTGGCCACCTCACAGTCAGTACTCCAGTGCTACTAAACATGTGATTCAGCATGAAGACAAGGAACAAATAAGTTGATAAATATCACTTTTCCCATGTAATATTTATGTGAATTGCATTTAAGGTAACAGCTGAGTCACATTCTACAATCATCCCCCTAATTTTGAAGCAGTTTGGGGACTCAGTTGACACAAGAAACCTAGAGACACACAATTAAGTTTGAATAATGTCACCTTCTTACATCAACACAGCTCATTATTTAATACTATCAAAACATCAGCTTTAATTACATCTGAGCAGCTAACAATAAATGTCATAGACTTTCTTTTTCCTTATGTTATCTCTGCTTAGGGCCCCTTCAAGTGTGTACCCAAACTGCCTGAACAATGCAGTTTCCCTGACTGAGCCTATAACCTGATTTAGTTACATTTGTGCTTTATATCAACTGGGAAATAAATGACAGTAAACCTAGTTGTGAATTCCTGCATGTGAACATTTGAATTATCTGAATGGCTAGCAAACTTCCTTACACACAGCTGACAGTATTGCTTCACCAGGATGGGGAAAATACAGGCTTGCCAAAGCAAAGGTTTTGTTGCTGTTTATTCAGTGCAATTAACAGAAAGTAGAGACATTGCCCTACACTGCAGGATATGATAATTACACCGAATTTCAGCTGGAAAACTTTTCTGTTGGACAACTCAGGTTCCACTAACAAACTCTAGAGTGCGCTTGAGCCAACTTTAATCCCTTAAAGTTCCCTGGACAAAATAGGAATCATGTTTATGTCCACAGCCCGAGGAAGGAAGATCAGCCACCTCCAGAGGGCAAATCAGATTACTACAGTGTGAATAACTGCAAGATATGACTGTGGCAGTGCAGAGATTAGCTGGAGCAGTCTCTTTAGCAACTATAGAAGGAGCTACAGGACCACATTAGGTTGGACCTCTATCTTCTACATCACTCAGAAAATGTGAAAGAACCTTGTCCTGAGAGTACAGCCAGTGCATGCACAGCTGAGACAAGTGTTCTTCAGAACAGTGCTCCTCCTCCTCTGAGGCTCACACCCAGAAATGGGGAAGGTAAGTACACACTTTTATTCAGCCTGGCAAAAAGAAGGCTCCAGGGACACCAGAGTGCAACCTTTCAGTACTTGAAGGGGGCTACAAGAAAAATAGATCTTTTTGACAGGGCCTGTTGCAACAGGACAAGGGATAATGATTCTAAACTAAGGTAGGGTCAATTCAAAATTCATACAAGGAAGAAGTTTTTTACATTGAGTGTGATGAAACACTGGATACATTGCCCAGAGAGGTGGCAGATGCTGCATCCTGGGAAACATTCAAGGTCAGGACCTGCAAGCAACCTGATCTACTTGAGGATGTCCCTGCTTATTGCAGAGGGATTGGACTAGATGATCTTTAAACTCTAACCATTGTATGATCCTAGAAGCAAGGGACACCTTTTCACTATTGAGTGCTTTCTTGTTCTTCATTCTGTTAACAGGCCCAAACAGAGTGTTTCATGCTTTCTTATTCCACATGAAAAGTGCCAGTGGATGAGAATATTACAAAATTAGAAGCCTCAATTCCATATCTGCCCTGTGAAGTATTAATCATCTCTTTTCAGATTCCAGTAGCATTCACAGAATAGCACAACCTTTGAGATTTACTGTACTGCTCTTTACTTTGTTCCTCAGTAGGAAATTACCTACTGCAAATATTTTGAAAAACAGAAGAAAGTATTGAGTTTGGTCTTCTGATGTAAAATATTGATAACAATTTGTGACAGGGGCTACTGCTGTATTTGAGTTCCTATAGTCTATATTAAAGCCTGTTATGCTACTACATCTAGAGATGTAGAGTCTAGAGATCTATGCTAAAGGAAATCCCCATTTTTTATATCCTTAAAACTAACACAGATCAATTTTACCCCAGAAACAGACTGAATATTACACTGATGTTTACAATTTTTACAAAGTTTTTTTTAAATTTTTTGATTTCTATGCTGAATTCTAGCTGACATATACAAGGATCTATCAGGTGTCAAAGGGCATACAGGTGATCATACTTTTTCTTGAAAACTTAGGCAAGTGTATAAGCATGTTGATCTGAAAATGTGGCCTAATTTATCCTTAAACATTTTCATACAGCAGAATATAAATGAGACCTGCCAGACAAATATTTGTTAAAAAATATTCATATTGCCTCATTGTCAGCCAAAAGAGAGATTACTAAGTTGTTGAAATCAGGCAAAACTCCCACTCCTAACTCTTGGCTGGAAAATATGTATAGATTTGCTCCACTGAAAAAGGCTTGCTGTCAAATCAGCAGATGAATACAAGAGTCCAATGACATACGGCACTCAATCACCTTTCTGGGCCTTTGTTTAGTGATATACTGATGGTATTATCAATGAGCCTATTGCTATTTCCTGCCTTGTAATTAATCTCTGAACTTGTTAAATTTCTGATTAAACCAATAATTTCTCCTTCAAGAGTTAGTTTCTGGCTCTGGAATCTCACTCCAATGAGTAAACCATAGCAAAATGAATAAAACCAATAGGCCATACTTCAGCATATATTCATACTTCATACCTCAGACTGCAACATGTTAATCTAATTAATGTTAATTTACAGAAAACTTTCTTACAGTCTCAGCCACTAACCAACCTAAGGTGAGCAATGGCATTCTCCAGACTAACCAGGGTGCAGGAACATAGCCTGACTTACGGCCGAGTATGCACCTGTGTCTCTTGCTTTCTCTGAGAACGACTCCCCAAACAGCTGCTCCAATTAGCAGCCAGTAACAAATGTTACTCTTACTTTCTGCTCTGTTTTTAACTTTGCTGCTCATTTACACATTGTGCATATTAGTAGCTTGTTATTTTAATAGTTATCACATAAGAAAGAATGAAGTGCGTCATGTGTTATGTGTTCGGTGCTTTTGAGAAAAAAAAAAAGAACTGTTTGCTTTGGCAACTGCAGCTCCAGTAATTTGTCGGAACAGGAGATGGTAATCTAACAGCATATGGCTGCAGATATAAATACAGATCTAGAATTATATGCAGACACACTATACATTAAAATGAAAAACATTTCATGGGCAGTTGGTCACAGTGATAATTCCAAAATGCAGGATTTAGTTACCATTCTCAATTATTTATCCCTTACTATTCACAGTATTTTGTACTCTCAAGTCCTTATTGTAATTTAAATCTATCTGGAAGATGGCAGATGACCAGAGTCATCCCTAACTGCTCAAGACATGCCATTTTCCTCAGATGCATCTTATTATATCATACTAAAAGCAAAATGAGACAAAACTATATGGTGTGCTTCAAATATGCTTATGATTTATTTGTACTATTAGCTTTCAATACAGAGAATAGAGAAGAAAGTGACAAGTCTCCATTAACTCCTATGGAGAATTGTGGCTTGAGGAATGTTATTTAAAGTTCTTCATAATTTGAGTCCTTACTTACAAAAAACCAGACTCTTATACACAATGAAACAAGCAAGAGCAATGGAGGTTCTTTTGTCTTGAGCACTTTGTGAGTCAGAAGGTTTTAATGAAGGTTTTAATAAAAATAGGAAGACTCCCAAGGGTGTTACATGTATTTCAAATTTAACTCTTTAATTTAAATCAAAATTAATTTCGCCTCACTACTTTCTTGAAAAAATGTCCTATATTTCAATTCATAAAATCTGAAATCAATGTGATTTATCCTCACTTCTTCAAGTTTCCCTGTTGCTGAGCTGTCAGGTTATTTCTGGTTTTCAGACCAATTGCTGCATTAGCACACTAGTGGGCATCAGCCTACACAATGGTGAGTGTGGCTTCAAAAAACAGAACAACAAAGCAACCTCTCAATTTCACTGATGAAACTGAAATCTTCATTCCTTAACTATTTGGAGATCAAAATATGGCCACCACCTTTGTGCACTCTGTTTGGAAGGTGTAAGTAGCTATGTATCATGGGGAGGACTAGAGGAAAAAAAGAAACCAAACCCAAAAAAATCAGATTTGTTTGAAATAAGTAGCTGGGAAAAAAAAAAAAAAAAAAAGAAAAAAGAAAAAAATAGAAGTGAGTTCTCTGTTCATGTTTATATGATTATTATCAGGGCTGTTACTGGGATCATTACTGCTGTTTACTTGCTGCTGTGCTGAGGCAGTTAGGCACATGGATGCAGTAATGAAGGATGGCCCTACAGTGTGAAAACACATTCCTGACTAAATTTACCATTAAGCATAACCTCAAGTTCTAAGATATACATTATTTCAAGTATACCAAAGGGGGAAAAAACAACACCAAACCTTAGATTTTCACAGCATGTAATTTAATCACCCAATGGTATTTTAAAATGTTTTTAAGTGTCCTGCTGAACAAACAGCAAAAGTATCTATAGAAGCCATCAGTAACTGATACTTTAACAGGTATTGTCTAACTGATAAAATTTTATTTTGAACCAAGGACCAACTCTAAATTCAATAGGAATTATAAAAATTTAAAAGGATACAGTAATCCAAATTATTGACACCAAACAACAACATAATAGAAAGGAAATTATATACTAAGATAAAAATATTTTTCTATTATCAGTTTTTTGGACTGATCCTGGTAATGAATAGCAATTTATCTTTTGTTGCTGAGGGATTTTTGTTTTCTTGTTATTTTGCAGATACAAGAAGTTAGTCACTAATGCAATAATATGGAAGAGTACAAATTAGCTTTCAAACCTATGATGCATGTCAGAGTCATCTGTCATTATTTTTAATCAGATGGTTTTAAGAGAAAGAAGCAAAACTTGAGTTGCAATTCTTGTTTTATCACCGCTGAAGCATGAGGTGATTTTTTATAAGCCTGACTTGCCAATCTGACCTTGAAAACAGATTTATTCATTAACCCTCTGTTGACAAAAGAAATACTGATCTAGTAGGAAGGCAAGTCTTGACTTTTCTTTACTAGGAAAGGAAAGATTAAGCAATCCATAATGCCATTGTCAAACTGTAAAATGAGTTCAACAGGATGCAGTAGAAACATGTTGCAAGAAATGTTTTTCAGACCATAGGCCTTAATAGCAAAGGGTTCATGTTCATTCTGGATGAATTTCGATTGCTGCAGTAAAGATAATATCTCTCATCATATAAAGGTAGGAAGTGGTACACTGACAATCTGTGAGTGGATTTTTGTTGATCATAATTAACATCTAAATATCCCTAAATAGAAGACCTGTGAAGAGCACCTGGTTTTAATGAGAGTTATAACTGTTTTAATTTAAATAAGAAGTAAAACATATTTGTCAAGTGGCCCAAATTTCTGATTTTTTTATAATGTTTTTCCAGAATTTCCAGTAAACAAATTGTTTTCTATTATTTCATACAGAGAAGGACAATATCTAAATATTTACAATAGCCATTATTTATGTAAAATAGTGGATAAGTTTATAAATTTCATAATCATCAGAAGATAGGTTATCTGATATGTCTTATAAAGGCATTATTTAGTTTGGTTAGACTGTGGCATTCATCACAGTATACAGGTGCCTTACAGCTGCTCAGAGAAACATTTGTTAACAACTCGTATAGTTCAAAAGAGTTGGTTCAGAGCAGAGATCATTTGTTGGTATGCCAGACACAGCTCTTGAAAATTAACCCCCATGGCCAAAACATATGGATCAAATGCCTGCAAAAATTGACACATAACTGGGCATTAAAAAAAAAAAAAATTAATACATTTTGGATGCTTCCATTCTGCAGAAACTAGAAAATTCCAGACAAAAAGCCATTTTCCAAGAAGGACACATACTACTGTTTTCCTGGAGTCCAGCCCTTGGGACCAGTAGTGAAGCTGCAGTGAAAGACATCATAAGGCAGTGCTGGAGACCACCAGGAACAGTGCCAACAGCTGCTTTTAAATTATAGCCAATGCCTTGATTTTCATCCAGTATGCAGAGTGAGCCAGTACAGAGACACATGTTCAAAGGGCTGGGTGTTCTAACTAGCCTAGCCCACCTCAGTGCCTTTCTCCCTCTGCCAGCACCCCACACTTAGATCCTTTTCTTCCTTTTTTCCCTGGCTCAACTAAAGAAGTCTCCTCTTATTCAGCTACTCCCATGGGAGCTTTTCCTTTTGTTTCATCTCTTCTACCTTCTATCCTGACCACCTAGGAACTGGAGTCAGTCCATAATCTGTCCCTACTTCCTTTAAAAGTAGCTTTAACTGTAAAGCTATTTCTAAAGGCAGAATTTGAGCAACACTGAAGTGTGTCATCTTCTGCAATTCTCTTCACCTGCCCCAAAATAGCTGACCCTTGACAGAACCACAGCACCACAAGGCTTCTGACATAAGAATGAACTCAGCTGCAGTATTTTGGCATTCACTTATGATTGCTCCCACCTGCCTCTATTATTTATGCGATGTTGTTTTGGAGACCAGGTTAGCATGAGGAAAAGTTTACTAATATAAATGTCCTGGCAAACTATCCTTGTGTGTGGGTGCAGCTTCTACTGGCCAGGGAGAAAAGAAACTAATTTTACTGGCACAGAAAGCACTCATTCTAAAGTGAAGTAAGTTATACTGGCAAAAATGCTTTCCATCCCAGTGTAACCATATCTACACTAAGCTTCTGACAATATAAACAAATGGTTAAATAAAAATAACCTCAGTTGATACTGCTGTGCTGGAAAACATACCTGCAGTGGACCAACAGCAAATTGTATGGCCAAATTTATGGCAGAAAAGGCAGTTCTATGGATAAGCAAAGCAAGCCTATCTTCTCTAGTAAGGAAAATGATTGAGAGGAAGAGACCAACAATGAATTCGTAAGTAAGAAATATTCATTATTTCTAATGATAAATGTTTCCTGTGAAAATTTGTAAATAGGGTAGAGTAATTAAGCTAATTATCTTGGCTTTTTATTGGGTGATCAGGGCAGTTGAAGGGGGAGCGCTGCAAAAAATATTTCAGACTTATCATGGGAAACTGGCTAAAAGTGGGATTTTTCCAAGGAGCATCCTTATATTGTAAAAGTGCATATTGACTCATCCAAATTAAAAAGAAAATCATTGAGGCTGAGGTAAAATGGAAAGTAAAAGCTTCTCCTCCTTCTTTCTTAGGGTTGAATTCCATCATCAAGAGCAAATTTTAAAAAGTGAAGCATTGGTAGCTGTGGCATTTACAGGTCCTTTTTTTTATTTTTCTCCAGAGACTTCCATAGAAGAGCCATTTTCATTTTTCTTGCTGACTCAAAGAGTTCTGGTGTTGCAGAAAATGCTTAAGTTTTTCTTAATTGTTACAGTTGCACAAAGAAATATCTGTGTTGTTACTGCCATTAGAACTGTTACCTTATATATAATTGCTCTGTTGTGCAATTTGTTTTCAAAGGAGGTCTGGCAAGATGAGTGCTCTCATTTCTGGCTTGCTGCTGCCCAGGGCAGTGGGTGACTGTGACAACATCTTTTATTGTTTCCAGCTTCCAAAAGGTAAGCCTCATACTTGCAAAGTGTGAGAAAAATTCTCATTTTGTCTTTGTTTTATTGAACAGCTGTCACGCTGTCAATGGGAGTTGTTCATCAACAGTACTTCCCAGCCCTAATTGCAAAACCACCCTGTCCCCTAACAAGGACATGCATGTGTCTGGCAGCCACACAGACTGTATGAAAGCATGAAGGCATGGCTAAATCGACCTTTTTGCATTATCTATTTGCATAGCTCTGCCTTCAGGTGAAATTGCTTGTACTGTACCTAGGCCAGTGTGGAAAAGCTTTTAAAACCTAAAGCTTTAGGGGTGTGAATAAACCTCTGCTGCAAGGGGGCAAGTGGAGAGAAGCCTGTGCAGAGGAGGCTTTGCTGTCCCACTGGGCTGACAAGGAGACACTCTGTGGGAATACTAGACTTGAGTTTCAGACTTGTGGTGGTGTGAGAGCTCAAGTCTCTTGAGCTCTTGGGGTAGCAGTGTATTGAGGCCACATGCTAAAATCAAGCAAATTATAGTCTCAAATAATCTTAATCCTATACAAACAGAAGACAGATCAAGGTTTCTACATTTCTGCCAAAAACCTCTCAAAGACTGACTGTGCAATGTTTCAATTTTTGTACTCTTGTGCCTTTCCTAGTATACATTTTGTATGCTTGTTGGTTATTGGTGTAAAATTGTTTTTATTAGATCTCATGTCTTAATATACATAAATTTCATAAATACATACACTATATTGCTTACACCAGTAAAGTTGATTTAAAGAGGTGTTTGCAAAGCAAGGTTTTAGGGTGGGTGAATAATTTTTTTAATTTTATTTTTTGTAATTTCAATGAAATTAAAAGGAACTTTCCAAACACTGTGCAAAAATACCCAAAGCATTTTCTTCTTGAAGGGAAAAGAGGTTGATTTACTAGACGTGAGCTCTACGGCTTGCTGTGCCAATGACTCACTGGGCACATCTCTGTGATTTGTAGCAGCATCATTAATGTCTGTGCAAGGTCTCCCAGCTTTATGACAGAAAGGGTATGCCATTACACAGGAGTAGCTCCAATCAGGTCAATGAATCTCCTCAAGGGAGCCAAGTTTCATCTGTGTCTGGGTGTTGGTAGGAACAAGAATTTAGGATACAGGATTTAAAGAACCTAAGGTGCAGAGTACTGATTACATTGCCTCCACTGCAGGGAGAAAGAACTTGCCATTAAACCTTATTAAACCTTGCTTTACTTTTCTATCTTAAAGTTTCCTTTTCACATTTCAGGGCCACTTGCTGCTGCATCACTGCCATTACTTGCACACACTCCTAATTGCACTCAGGTCTCAGATTAATTTTATGACATAGGATTTTACAACAGTGAATGTAAGACTAGCAGGCAGAAGACTCTTTCAATCATGAAACCACAGAGATTAGACAAAGATCTTATTAAGTAATTTACTCCTTCCTAGTGCCAAATGACTGTTTTCTGGAGGACTCGAGCTCTTTGTCCAGTTACATTTCAAAAGGACTCAGCCACACAATAACTCACAAAACACAGCTCATATTTTCATGGACCTTACTACTCAGAAAGTTTTTTAGGAAAGTTCATCCTAAAATTAATTTGACTTGTATCTGCCATTCTGATTCTTCTTCTCAGACCCAACCATAATAATCCCCTTTCCCCTCTTACAGTATCTCTTGCCCTCTGACCTCTCTACTGGGAAATGATTATCAGACTTTGCCCCTCCTGCTGTATCTTTTCTCTTGTGTAAAATCATACTTATAGTCCTACAGGGACTAAACACACATGCAGAATGTTACTTGTTTTTGCCCCAGCTGTCAGATACCAGTACTGGCTGGCTGTGACAGGAGCAAGGCAGACATCAAATTACAACAGCAAAGAAATATTCTGATATTAACACTTCATTGTCAAACACTTGGTTGATGTCAGTGTGCCAAAATTTTTAGTATAGTAGTTACAGCAATATTCCTTTCTATTTAAAAGATTGGACAGTACAGTAGTTATTCACAAAATGTATCGACAAGCACATATATATATATATATATGCATGTATATATATACATATACCCAGAGATGTATGCAAAATAACTCCACTGAAAATGAGTGACTTTAGATGGTAAAATTCCAAGATTTAGACCACCACATAGAGAAGATTTAAATATAAAACTTTCAGTGTAAGAATCATTAATTGCCTCAGAGCTAAAATTTGCTGCTGCAACACAAATAAAGGCCTGGGGATATCTGTCCTTTGCAATATTCTGGCAATTTTTTTTGTCTTTCTTTTTTCTGTGTCTGTCACTAGCAGTTGACAACTTGTCTTCCCACTCTGCAGATCCACACCTGGCAAAGCAATGTCACCTGTCAGTCACTGCTTCAGAACATGTAACTCCATTCAGCAGAAGACTTTAAAGCAGCATTTCCAGAGAATTTCCTACATTTAAGATGTGTGATGAATTTTTCTGGGTGAAAGAAAAGAAGCAACAAAAAGAGAAAGGAAGGCAGGAAAGCAGTAAAGAAAATGTGTTGATCAAACAGAGGACTAGTCGGGGAACAAAGGGTTAAATCTTCAACCCATTTTTTTTTTCCTTCTCTTTATATAGAAGCTAAGGGAATGGCTGATACTTTGCTACAACAGCAGCTGATTCTCAAAATAAGTGCTGGGAAGGGCAATCAGACATCCTCCTCCTAGAAAATAATTTCAGCCATCATGAGGTGGACACAGTTGTTCCTGATGTTCACAAGGAAATCAGGGTGGCAGACAATGACTCTCCAGCCCTTGTCTCAAAATATCAAACCTGCCTGTTCTCTTCTGCAATTCCCACTGTGTCTGCTTTTGAATATAGTGAAACAACTTCCTTTGAGTTTGAGCTTTCCCCATCTGCTGACTTGCAGGCTTTTTCTTTCATCCTCTCTCCTGCACAGAGGCCTCACTCTCCTGCCAACAGAAATTCCCACACCAGGACGAGACTCCTTCCTACCTCTTTCGTAAAATATTTTTCCCTCTAGTTTTTCTGAGTAATACCTCAATCACTCCTCCTACAAGAAGAAAAGCGGTGGATGGCAAAGCACATCCAAATCCTGCTGTAGGGTTAATGATTTTGGGGAGGGCTGTTAGGGAGGATTTAGCCACTCACAGATAATTGCTTCTGCTTTCACTATTTGTGAGGAAGAGGAAAAAATACTTTTCAATGGACCCAGTGCTATAAGGAAATTGTGTCTGCTTATGGGTTTCCTACCTGCTAGGTACTAACCTATTGACTAGTATCAAAGACAGACTGGGGGAGGATTTCAAGGGGTGCACAGCAGAGTCAGTGCACAGAGGTCATTGAGGAGTCTGCAGTCCCTCTCTGAGGGCAAATAGCATCCAGCTTCTTCAACCCCCCACATCTGAACTTGTACCTTTCACAGAGGCAGGATGCTGTGAGTAAGTGATGCTGGCATCCTGTCTCCTCCTGATTTTGAGATTGCCAGGAGCTGGGGCTCTCACTACCTCCCACAGTGGAAGCTTTTTCTGACTTATGGTGTGGGTTTGACAATGCAATTTTTCTTTAGTTAGGAACAAAAAATGCATGATGACCATGGTAGAGAAATTGCTGATCCTAGGATTCAGAGCAAGCTCACATATTTTTTCCACCTTCTTCACTGAGGACTGCAATCATTACACTTGCTACTACTGATTTCTTTCTTTCTTTTTTTTTTTTTTAATATTTCCAGTTAATTAGATTCTGATTCCACAAATGCCTGTGTTTACCCATAGCCACACCAGCAGTCTGCTTCCAGAAACAACTGATGCCTTGAAGAAATGCATGGACAACACAGCATTTAAGAGCGCCATCTTTCATTGTAAAATTCTAAAAGCGAACAAAGTATACATGGGATTAAATATCCTGGAGAAGGACTTAAGGAAAAAAAAAAAAAAAAAAAGCTGAATGAGACAATGAGAAAATAACAGCAACATCAGTACATTTTATCTAAATAAATATTTTACGTTGGAAAGGCAGAAGCTGTCAAACTGTAAAGCATGAAACTCGCCTGAGGCCTTTGATACAAGATACAGACTTTTCCAGAACACATAAACTAAGAGTATAAATTGATGTAAGTACTATTCATCTCTCCTTTTTGTCCATGATGTAATTATTTTGGCAGTTAATAAAACATTCAGGGTTGCACCTCCATCTTTCCTAACTTGATACAGCCAACAGATAAAATAATCCCCCGCAACAATTCAACCCCTAGCTATGAGTCACTGTCTCTGATGAAGATGTGTCACTCTGTGTTATCTTGTGCACAAGAAACAGCCAGGGCTTTTCTGAAACTTTTTCACTGGGAATTAGAATTTCCTGGGGTGTTTATTCAATTTATATGTATTAAGCACCCAACCAAAGGGTAGTTGACCTGCCTGTTCTCAGGCGCTGAACTCTTCAAAGACACAATATCATGACAGATAAAGGGAAAGAGACTGGATTAATGGAGTTAAGGGGGAATCAAAGACAAAAGAGTCTCTCAAATGCACACACACACACAAGTGAAGTTCTCCTCCCTTTTTCCTCACAAAAGTCTCAAGCATTTCTCTACTAGGAGGGCAGAAGATATATCCTAGATCCTAACCCTTTCCTTTATAATAGACTCATTTCCTTTGGATCAAAACACATTGATTAAATATCTCTAAATCAAATTTCATATATTTAAATATTTTTCATCAGGCTTTATGTTTTTACCAGTCTTTCCTGTGCACGAGAATTATATTCCCTGAATGGTTTAAAAGAGAACCAGTTTTAAGTACATACAAAGTAGATTGTCAGACAGAAGAAAGGCTCAAGAATTAGAAGGACTATGAGTATCCCTGTGATATTGCCTCTCCTTTCTTCCAGGTGAGAAATGAGCAATGAAGCGTTACTTAACAAAATATTTATGTGTAATTAGACAGGGTGGAGGAAGAAATTGTCGTCTGCTCTTCCCAAACTGTGTTTATGATAGTCACTGAGAGTTTATATCAAGTAACCTCCAAAATGGGAACAGCGTAAACATGCATTCACAATAGGGATTTCAGAAAATTTCAGAAAAGGAAGAGATTATCTGAAATACAGTTAGAAAAATCAGATGTTATGAGAAAAGATAATAGATATGCAAGGAGGAACGCCTGTGAAACTACCAGCCAATCAGCCTCACCTCCATCCCTGGAACAGATTATTCTGGAGTTCATCATCATCATCATCATCATCACTTTTTTCCATGACCCTGACAACAGGTCAAGGAGCAGTGTCCATAAACGGAAGTACAAGAAGTTCCAGCTCAACATGAGGAAGACCTTCTTTATGTTGAGGGTGGCAGAACACTGGAACAGGCTTCCCAGGTTAATCACAGAATCTTCCTCTTTGAAGACATTCAAAACCCACCTGGATGTGTTCCTGTGTAACCTGCTTTAGGTGACCCTGCCTTGGCAGGGAGGTAGATGATCCCTGGAGGTCCCTTCCAACCCTGGTGATTCTGTAGTAAAAAAAAAGAGGAAATAATTGTGCCGTTACAAATAACTGGTTTGGTAATTGGTAAGCAGTTATACATGGAAGCATGTATTACTAGTACAAGTCAATACATATTGTCACACTCCTGATCCCTCCCACTGACTTTCTCTACTGAAAGCAAGTAGAAAGCACCAGCAGCATCGATGCAGTCTAAAGCATGTGGATCCTCTCAAAATCTACCATCACCTGGTTGGCACTGGAAGCAAACTTTAATATCTGACAAGTAAATCTGAATGGCTATAAAGCGCCCAGGGCATCATAATGGTTCTAAACAGTCTTCACAAGGAAAACACTGCTATTTTGCTTTTGTAACATATACCGGGCTTTCCAGCATGCAGAAGAATGCATTCACAGCCCTGTTTGAGGAGTTAATTCTGGAAAAGTAATAGAGCTGTCTCTGGAGCATTTACAGAAGCAAGAGACTACCATCTTCTCAGAATATCACAGTGGATTCCTTTTGCTCCATAGCCATGCTGCTAACACTGATGAGTCCACCTCAGTATATCATTGAGGCAGTTTCTGTGGTTAAGCACTAATTTCAGCTAGTTACATGCAAAAAACAATGAAACCATTTTGCAACTGTTCTATAGAGAAAGCATGAGATGAGTTTCTTGCTCCTAACTGTGGTAGTCCATTTTCTCTGAGTAGGGGTCCAGTAGGCTGCTGCGTTAAATATATTAGCCTAACATATATAATGCATATCCTAATCCTTATAAACGTGCTGCAAGTACAGTGAACTGAAGGTTGTCACACAGGCATATCATATTCATAACCAAAGATCTGTTAAGCAGCAAGAGAATAGTATAGCATTGAGGATATGTATGTATTTTTGTGTATACATTTATTGCTTTTACCTTCTCCAGCTACATCCTATCAAAAGATGCTCCACTGTAGGTGCCTCTATTTTTGGTTTTGGGAATAGCTATTGACCCATACCTTGCTTTTCATCACCTGTTTTTAGAGGGGAACTGATACTTCTGGAGTAAACTTGTATAGAACATATCCCAGAAGACTGACTTCTCCCAAAGATTTTCATGGCTATACAGAATAGTTATCTATTCACACCAGGGGGACATCTCTGAAGTAAACACTGGACAGCCCAAGGAACATCACGGGGGATAAGAGGATATGGCTACTTCAAACTAGCCCTGTGAAGTCTAACTAATATTTTTCGTAAGTAGTGTTGGAGCAGAAAGAACAAAGTCCAGCTATTGAACTTATCCATTTGAATGCTACTGGCAGAAAGTTTTCACAACTGGAAGTATTGCACCAGTTGGTGAACATCAAGAAGTGAGTCCAGTGGTCTTCCTGTAGGGAAAATTCCCTTAACTTCAACGGGAGGCCATACTCGACAGAATAAAAGCTTCCGGATTTTATTGTTGGAGGTCCTTTCTGGAATTCTGGACAGTCTTCAACAAATTACATGACAGTGATGCGCTGTCCCAGGGTTTGAATGCTGGAGAATGGAAGGTGCTCCTATTTCCCTTGACAGCAACTGGAAGTTGACAACCTCAGCCTCAAAGACTAAGTTTCTTTTTTTATTTTATTATTATTTTTAAAATCTCAATACTAATCTAAGGTTTAAAAATACCTAGAACAACCAGATAGCCAGTGGTCATCACACAGGTGTCATGTCAGAGCTAATATGCTGTGTGGTCTGTGGTGATATGGCCAGAACCACATGGTTCTCTTCCTTGAAACAAGCTTGTTTTTGTGGCTCAGAGCTCTGGGCAGTGTTGGCTGTGTGCGCAGCCTGTTTGATAACATGTAAAGAGCAGCAGATATGAAGAGAGGGCCAAAGGGGTCTAGCATGATGCTGATCACACTAATATGGCCTTCTAACTTTGGAAACACAGGTTTCCTCAGTCTGGAGCCATCCTAAACACAGGGTTAGTCTCACCACATGTGGAAGGGACCTAGAGCATACAGCAGGAATGGTGTGGATAGTCTTGCTTTCTGAGGATTGCAAAAGTGAGTACGGAGTAAACAAAGCAGTGTCATGAACCCCAGGAGTCAGGCACAACTTTGTTCCCAGCTTCTAGAAAGCAAAGACCTTCCAGGTGTTTAAAGGTTGCTGCAAATCCTGCACACCTGTATGCACCTCTGGTTCTGGCTCTACCTGCAGAACAATCTCCTGCTTTCGGGTACCCAGGTATCTTGAAGAGTGCTGTGTTTGAAATGCAGTGTTTCCAGGTTATACACCACTCACCTCCCTCCCTTCTCCTTGAACATTCCAAACTCCAAAAGGGCTTTCCTCTCATAAACAGAGATGGTTAGGGAGACAATCCTGACCAAGGCAGCAGCTGGACTTTTGAATTAATCAGATTCCTTAAAAACAAGTCTCTGACCTTGCCTTACAGCAGTGTCAGTTGAAAGGGCCCCCAGTGGCATCAATGAAATTACCATAAAATTACAAATGACACAAAAATATCAAATAGGAAATTTCAGTCCCAGTTTTTTACAATACAAGAAGGAGCATTCAGTGAAATGACCAGGCAGATGGTCGAAAGGAAAAGATTTCTCACTTCAAACATAGTGAAGTTATGGAGTTCACTGCACTGGGATGTTGTGAGGCTCCTAACACCCACAGATTTAAGAAGGCATTAGATCACAGAGGAGAGGTCTTTTTGTGGCTATTAAACTCAACCATTGACTACAATCTCTGTTTCTATTCAATTAGTCTCCAGTTCAAAGGCTACAACAGGAGAAATATATTTTATCTGACTATCCATGTCCTGAGCCTTTGCTTTTGTCCACTGTTCTCCAGGACTGAACTAAAAGGACTAAAAGGACTTTCATGCTCACCCAGGATGGCAGGTTTTATGTTCTTATTCTGGATTTACAACTCTGTCAGTGAGGTTGGAGCCTGGCCCACTATATGTGGTCATTTTTCACTCTGTTCATTTAGCTGCACTTAAAGCTTTGGGACAGGAAAAGACAAAAAGCACAGAAAACCCTGTCTGCCTGTTTGTCTGTTGACTCATTTACACTAATTGCTTCGATGAACTGACTGATTTATTTTTAATTTATAAAATATGCTTATCCCTGGCTTCCAATACTTGTGCAACAATGAGCAGGAAGGGAGTGGGAGGAAAAAAACCTTACTAAAATTTGTATCATGCTGAGATAGGTACACCACAAATGCATCCAAAACCAACCAGCTTCACAGAGACTTTAAAAAATTACCCTTCCTTTGCAGCATGAAAGGAAATGAAACTAGATTCTGTTAGTGCAAAGGAAAAGGCAAGTTATACCTATAGGAGATTCAGAATTAGGATGCCTGACTTCTGTGCTAAAGCATTACAAGTGTATTCTAGAATTACATGAATTAGTGTATATATAAATAGACAAAAAGAGCAAGGAGGATACAAAGAGGAATGATTAGGTGGGGCAAACAGCTGATGAGAGGGAATGGCAGCTCTTAGACACATAAGTGAGGTCTGGGAGAGGCATCTCTGGGACAGCTGAGGCTCAGACTATAATCAGACAGAACAGAGAGTCACAAAAAAAAAAAGCGAAACCAAAAGCTGACAGTCTGAGGATCAAATATATAATGAGCAATGCAATCCAATGGACAGGTGTCATTTTCATGTAGCATAACCCTATTGCTCAGGGCACTAAGACTATCTATGCGCATGTTAGAAATGCTCTGCATTGCTTCTTAACATACAGCCCACTCAAATTCCCTTTTATTATATCGTTGTTTTTTTGAAACTTAGAACTCAAATTTTAAAATATTCTAGAAGCATGAACTCAGAGATATTAGTACTCCACCAGGTCCCTTATCAGTTCTATTTATTTCCTAAAGCTCTGTGGAAAAAAAAATTAAAATTATATATATATATATATACTCAGCAAAGAAAGGCTTCCTCTTTTTAATTTATGCAAATGATAGAAAGTGCAATATCTGATAAAGACAACAGGAAAAATATTCCTTAAAAGCTATGCATGTGATTTAAACTTCATTCAACAAAGTCCAAAGGAAAAGACAGAGTGGGAACCAAGAAACCTAGTTCTGTTAACAGTTCTCTTTGTTCTTTGGCATATAGTTAATTTAGCCTTAGTTTATAAGTCTGTAGCTTCCCCAAAGTATAATGGTGATAATAAAATTTGTTGGTCTCTGTAAAAACTGTATACATCTAAAGAATTAAATTCCTCTATATAAGTCAAATATAAATCTAATTATATATCTTAGCCTATCTATTAGTTTATGTTATGCTAACAATTCTCAGTAAGTCTTTCTGCTGTTTTTCTTCTACTTAATTAACCTTGGATTAGCCCATGTAATTCAAATACATCAATGTTTTCAAAAGAACCTTCATTTTTCTTTCATTTTTCCCCTAAAAGCAATTATATTGCTACTATAAGCAATTAAAACGGCTCCAGGAAAACTGAAATCCCTCATCCAAACAGGTGAATTGCACAAAAATGGGTGGAATGGAAACTTCACCTCCACTGCTTTCCATGTTAGGTACCTTATTTGGATGTGTAAAGGCAGCAGGACCATGAGCTTTTTTTTTTTTTTTTTCAACATTTGCTACATGTCTTTTTTTTTTTCATTATTTCTACTTTTATTTTAATAAATCTTTCACACTTATCAGTGACACAGGGGCAGATCAATAGTGCCGCCTTTAATCTGGTGCAGGGTGGCTGGCATGACTCACAGATCATACAGAGTTATGGAAATGGTGGCATTTTGTACACAAAGCTGTGCAAGCTAGCCAGGTGTGCTGAACACAGCTGGCTCTTCATGGGCCACTACAGGCACAAGACAGACAGAAAGTGCCTGTGTAAAAGCATCCATGAGTTTGGACTTCCACCTCCATGTTTAGAGGTTACTTGTAGCATTTTCTTAAGAGAGAGAACCTGGAAGAATCAGGGAGTGGATCCAGCCCTGCTCTGATTGTACAAGTAACCAACTGCAAATGAGCTTCCACAGACAGTGCTGAAAGAAGGTGGAAATCTCAGTTCCATGTACCCTTGTTCCCCATACCACATCCAGCTGAGTACAGTGCTTGTTAAGAGCTGACAATATCCAGGAGCTAAACAAATGTCAATGTCACACAATCCACATCGCAGACAAATAACAGATGACATAATATGAGCCAACAACAGGTAGAAAAAGCTGTGCAGTAAAAATTAGAAATTGAGTGTGCATTTTTACCTGGGGTGGATATAATTATTGTTTAAGGAAATTATCGAGGGAACCAATGGAGACTTCACTTCAAGATTTTCTCATATCCTGACTGACTGCCTTGTTGAAAATACAGTAAACACTGTGCCATGTTCATTGCAGAAGGAACTGGAAACAGTTTGATAGCAGTTTAACATAGGGACTCTGATGAATTGAACTATTTTTATGCTAAAAATTTTGAGCAGTAAATACTCAATAGAGTTTGATTCAATCACAAACAGCCTAGAAGATAAAACAGATTATCAAGGGCTATTCTTAGCAAATAACTAAAACCAGCATATAGTTGAAACACATAATTAAGACCAGCATATAAATAAAAGAGGAAAGATTTTGGTAAATGTGACCGGGTAGGGTGTTTAATATTTTTTCCAGTGGAAGAAATTGGAGGATAGATTTCACAAGTTTCCCTCTCTTTACTTCCTTACATGTCTTAAAGCAGTATAACAGCAACCTGACACCCAATGAGACATTTGTTAGAGAAATCTAGGATATGCCAAGCTTTGTGCCAGACCATCTTTAAAATAAATGTGATGACTGTGACTGCAACTGACTTGCTATCTTTAGCAACAATGCTGCATCAATATTAAAACTTTTCCATAGATGAAATACTTGGGCAGCCACCCAAGATATCACTACTTTAGATTCTGTACAAAGATGACTTTCATTTTTAAGAGCTAAAGATATGAATACATTTAATTTCACACTATATTGCTGAAAATAAAGATGGACAACAGAAAACAATGCTAAATAGCCCAAAATAGTTTCACAAATATGGGATAAGATAGATCTGATGTTATAAGAATATCCTCTTATATAGTAATGCAACATTAGTATAAACTAAAGCAGTTGCATTTGTTGTTTTCAAGGTTTTTTTGAGAACAGAGAAATTGCAGGCCCATGTGAGCTAATGTAATAATGTCATTTAAAAATAAAATTAAAGGCTTAGAAAAACCTATAAAATGAGAGAATAATATATGTTCAACTGAGACATTATTACGCAATTTGATATAACAGACCCTTGGAAACAGCAGCTCAGGTTGCAGCTTTTACTGAAGCATTTTAATGAAATTTGTGATATTTGGTGAGATATGAGCCATAAAACAGCTGGAAGATCCAAACAAGGATCCAGTCTTCTGATTTCTACTGCTTCAGGATTTTTTATTCCTGAAACAACTCCTTAGTCTGAAAAATTCAGAGGTGCTAAATGAATTCCCTGTAGTTGCCCAGAGGCAAGGGGAATATGCACTAATCTCTCCTGCAGGAGTGCCACCGACATCCAGATGAGGCAGGGAGTGATTTAACCTTGTCAATTGCTGGAAACGTTGATGTGGTGATGAGGCTTACTCTGCAGATAGCCCCAGGAACTCCAGCACCTTCCTTGCTCCCTAGGGCATTGCCATCTGACTTAGGAAGATCACCTCAAGAGTTGATACAGTCAGTGGAAAGAGCAGATTACTAAGTTATGTATGTTTTTTTTAGTAACCTATCTCACTCCACTGAACTACTGAAAACTTAGACATTTACTTGAGAAGATCTAGTAAGTCAGCAACCAAATTTAAGTACTAGATTCCTAATTTAATAAATGTAGTATTGGTCAAAAAGAAAGCTGTCATTCTTTCCCTGGCCCCCCCAAAACTAACTCTCTTAAATACAATTTCTTTCCTGCTGCTGTCACCCAGATGTTTCTGTCTGCTGTGAGACTTAGGTTAGCAGAGACTTCTGCATCTCTGACAAAGTCATCAAATCAAAACCACACAGAGACTGAAATCAGGGGAAGTAAATATACACCTTTAATTGCTTGTTTGTTCCTTCCCAACCAGATGTACCACATCGACATAGATTATTAGTTAAGCTATAAATGTCAGCCTTGCATGGTCTGTCACTGCCTAAATTGGATAATGTGAATTGCAACTTAGCAATGGGTGCTCCAGGATACATGAAGTCAGATTCACCTACATAAATAGTTTCTTATCTAGTTTTCTGTATTTCCTTAAGAATCAATAGAAAAAAAGGCACTTTAGATCTTCATTAGTCTCTTCCTAACAGAGATATCTAAAATAGGTCAGATGACTCAGTCTTTAAGAGCATCTATTTCACTTTCTTGAGCTTAAAGTCACTAGTTCTAGTGTAGTCACCTAGAGTGTAGATGGTGAAAGTCAGAGGAGATGGAGTGCATGAACCAATGTCCATTTAGCTGTAGGCAGCAGATTTTTAGAGGCATTTGTCTTCCAAAATTGGTTATAAACTTAATTTCAGCAATCCTTCCAACCAAGTGCTGAACTGTCTTTGTGTGTGTAATTCTTCTAAAACCACCCTCTTTTCTGAGCGCAGAGAGTGTGAGTCAGGGTAAGCTGGGAATCCCGAGTCCAATGATTACATTTGTCCTGAAAGGCACACATGACTCTGACTGTGAGCTTGAGATGGGAGCTGCCAGGCCTTACCATTCCTTGCCTTTAGCAGCACTCAAAGTCTAGACAAGGAAAGTGCATTTGGAAACCTGTGTTTCCCTGCTCTGCAGTATACCTCTTCCAAAACACCTTGAACATTTTCAAGCTCAGTTGTATCTGACCCAGAAGACCTCTTGTGCCCCTTTTGTTCCTATAAAATTAACAGGCAGACAAGAGTCCTTCCCAGAGTGGCTTGCTGTGAGGGAGTGAGACTTGCCTGCAGTCTGAATAGAGGCTCAGTGCAAGGCTGTCAACAAGGTCAGCAACAATTCCGACTGCAGATACCTCCTCAGACCAGTGAGAGCAAATACAATCATAGCTCATTTGACTAACAGTTTTTGGATTCCCAACAGCAGGAGAAGACACGTTGTGCTACTAAGGGACACACAAGCCCTCTTCAAGGAGTGCCTTCTCACTCTTCTGCTCCTGAGTGTATAAACTCCCTAAACACTGTCACCCCAGTACCAGCAATGCTACAACCACAGATATCTTCTCCTCTAATCTAATTTCTGTCTGGAGTAAATATCAACTGCATTATGTCTTTTTGCTGGACTCTGGAACACAGTGTGGGACTTCAGAGATGTTAACAAGCGCTTTCCTCATGGACTTCTTTGGAAAACTTGGACAAGACCTAAACCCCTTTGGTTTCTGTGTCATATTCATCCCATTCTTTTTTATGATTCCAGGAGTATATTGAAGCATATTAAGTAGCATTTTCTTTTATTTCTTTTTTCTTCCCCTTTCCGTCTCTTCCCTTTGCCCTTCTTTTTTCTTTACTCCATTTTCCTTTTTTTTTTTCCTTTTTCCTTTTCCTTTTTCCTTTTCAATTTTCCTCCAATCATGTTTGAACATCTGTTTAGTGCTAATGGCAAGGTCAAGAAATATCTTGTGTCTGTACAGCTGTTCTGACAGCTAATCTATGGGATGCAAAAAGAAAAAGTTTCTCGTTCCTGCTTCCAGACCTCCCTGGAGCATCTGCCCACATCTAAAAGTGAAAAGTTTAAAATCCTGCCCTAATATAAACCAATGTGACTGTGACATTCTTTAGTTGTTCCCTAATCATTGTGAAATATAAGCAAAGTTTTTTAGTTTTCATCCTGACTGTTTGATGTCTTGTTAAATTGTTGTCCAAGGGCAAATTCTTTTTGTCATCCAGACCTGTAGGGTTGCTAAGCACACACAAGGATACCGATACATTCTGATTACTCAATACTTGTTTTACAAAGTCTGCTGCTGAAAACAATATTGCGTCACACAGTCTACTTTTGCAATACAGGGTGGATACCTAGAATCCCAAATTAAACAAGTTTCAGCCATAGGTATGTGTTTTGGAATAATTCAGTTGCAGAGAAATGGAAAACTCTAGACTATTCAGCATGAAAAACTGAGACGTTAATTAAGGCTGTATAAAGGCCAGCAAAATGCTAAATCATTTAAGGATGGGATAATGACTATTTTAAATTCATTGACTTTCTTGAAAAGTTTGGATAAGGTAATGTCTCTCATTTTAGACCATATTCACAACACTGAAGTCAACTAGAATAATGCAAAAATTTAAATTCAAGTCAAAGGAAATTTTCAGATGTTGCCAATGGATTCTAGACACACCTGTATGGCATGAACAGAAGTTGATGACAAGGTTACCAGAGATGTAAAGAATACTGATGGTTGTTTTTGTCTTAGGTATTTCTTCAGCTCATGTGCTCATATTGCATATGCAGATGTGGCATTCAGTTGGAGAAATTACTCTAAACACCTGACAAGTCTGAGAATAGGAGGCTTGGGGAAGTGAATATTCAGATTGCAACAAGGTGATGCAGAATCAATTAAGTTTGGTTTGATTTATGAATAAGCAAGACATAAAGGCGGGAAGTCAGTGGTATAAATTATGTTAGAAGCGGACCAACTTCTATGTAAATGGCACTTGGATGCCTGAACTTTCATTACTCTTGGCATTCATCCATTGGATGGGCTCTGTTTTCACAATGTTTCTCAGAACAGCAAACTTAATAAACATTTTGAAATGATTTGTGCATATAGCCTGGTAGATAGGCAGGCTTTAGACTTTAAATTGAGGTGAAATAGCATACTTGTTTCCTTACCAGAAGTGCCATGAATTCAGCTGAATTAAGACAGAATATGAATCAAACCTCACACCCCTGAAAATAAAACAGTTACAAAATTTGGAATTATGAGTCACAAAATGACTATTACAACTCTGAAACCACATTCATGTAATGATGACTATGAAAGGAGAGAATAAGGAAACAATCTTTTGTTGAAACACAGATTGTCTGGGAATCTCAATTGGAAAACTAAAGTCTTTTGTCCATTGGTGATTAATCTGGAATAGGACAATTATGACTGGCAAAGAAAACCATTGGACTTTCATGAAGAGTTACATGTTACTTCTAGTGGATCTGTCCATTGGGAACAAGGATTCTCTCACTAAAACAGGACAGTGAATATTCTCTCAATCAATTAACTGAGTTTGCCAAAGCTGTTCTTGCTTTTGGTTCCAGTGAGTTTTCCTGCATTGTTTTAATCCCCTATTCTCGAAAACAACCATAAAATTCACAACTGAAATTTTTTAGGGAATAGCTATTAAATTACTTTCAGTAGAATCTTGGTTGTAAAGGCTGCAATCATACAACCATGAAACAGGACAAAAAAAAAGACTTTTTTTTAAAAAAACTGTACTTTTCAATTTTTTTATTACCTGCAAAGGGGGAAAGGCAAGATTATTTTTAGAAAAAGTTGATACACTAACATCTTTTTATGAGAAGCTGAAGAAAGCCATTAAACATAAAAAAACCCCCAATCCTCTAACTGAAACAAACCACCATAAACCCAGATTCCAATTAAAAAAAAAATTTAAAATTAGTCCCACAGCATGAAAGAGAACAGCAGCCTGAATTATTGGTAATGTATGTAGCAAAACATCCCACTCAGAGCTTGTGAAATGCTTGGAGAACAAAACATGTACATGCATAGTGATCAGCCACAATCTGCAGGGAAAGGAACAGTACAGAACTCATCATGATTTAGTAGATAATTTACCACTGGTGTAGACTTTAAATCTCACTACTGGCAATGTGTCATGAAGAAAGTAGAAAATGTTGGTGCCACCTATTGGTAAGAAATGAGATTTGGAAATTATTCAAGCTAATTTGCATAAATCCAAATGAAAGTGAAAATAAACTGACCATGTTTTACTTCATGCTTTAGGAGTTTTGAGTGTAGTATCTAGAGCGAACTCTTTATTTCAGCTTCCATTCTGCAGAGCCTTACACATGTGCTTAACTGCAAATTACAAATTATCTGTGCTTGCAGTTAAGAAGAAGATGAAGAATTTAGGTTGTATTTCACTTCAGTTTGCTTGCAGTAAAAGTTAATTGAAACACCCAGCACACTAGGAAATGTTGAACAGGGAGATGGGTTACTAGACTCAAAATACACAGCTTTGCCAGCCAAATTTCATTGGGTAGTACATCCCCTACAGAAACTCTGGAGGTGGTATGTTTGGTATAGTACATTCACAGTGCTGCTATTCAGTGGTCTGAAAGGAGGATTCTGTTTAACTCTGCACACCCCAGTTGCCATGCTTGTTGGTGATATATACTGACTCAGAGCAAAAGCAGTCCTTCTTACTACATGGAAGTGACCTTTATTATATTATGGCAGTGCATCAAGTTCTGCTTTAGTTCATCAGAGTAATAGCCCTGGAGTTGCAGGGACACACTCAAGGCACATGATGGTGTTCCTTGACGTTTGCTCCAGCAGTCTGTTTCTGCAGATGCTGAAGACAGGAGTGCTTTGGTATACCTTGACTGGAGCAGTGGTTGAAGAAACATTTTAAATCCAGGGAATCAAGCATCTGCTGCCACTGCTAAAAGAAGACTGGCTTGGATCCCCTTGCAATGACTGACCAGTGGTGCTGTGATTCCTCAAGAAAAAACAGGCTTATATATGAGATTTTAGGGCAGCATATGAAAAATTTTAATGTGTATGTTCAGTCATCTCCTAATATTTGCTTCTTTTTATCAACATTATCTGTAGACAAAAAATTAGAAGATATTACTAAAAGCTTCTTTGCCAAGTATCAGAAAAACTGGAAGGTGAAAGCCTTAGGTAGTCATTTGCAGATTTAGTTTTGGGGTTAATTTATGCATTGAGCTTACTACAGCAGGGTATTAAAAATCTTCTTGCAGGTCACCTTTGCTGCTGAAAGTTTAATATATTATGCATGTATAAATCCTGTTTGAACACAGCTGAATGAAACACTAGAATAAGACTGGAGCAGAAGAAAGACTCGGTGTAAAAGCACTGAGATATGATTTAAGTGTTTCCCATGACAAGCATGCTGTCACTCACTGTTGTGATTCACCTTTGCACCAGCAAACACTTCTAACATTCTTCATCCTGCCTACTTGGATGCCAAGACTGTCTCTTTCACCATCGGAACACATCCCATAATGCAATATCACCTCTTTGCACGTGAGAATTCTGGGCACAACTATTATTAAAATCTTATGGGTAATGAACAGAAGATTACACTATACAACTAACTATGGATCACTTCACATCTTATTTCCAGTTGTAGGTGATCATCTTAAAGAAATTTTGCAGTATAACAATATATCTATGTTAACCAAAGAAGTCACTGGACTTAGTATTGACAACTGAATAGATTTGTGCCATTTCCAGGTTGTAAAATAATCCCTGTTACAGAGGCACATTTACTGTTAGTGATGCTCCCACTGTGGTTTGCCTGCAAATGAGCACAGACCAGTGAAAGCAATGTGTATGTTCAAAAATGGCATTGTCTAGCAGGAGGCTGGGGAGTTAATTCTAAGAACTATCAGTGTCTTTGTTCCTCTTCCTCACCCCTGCTTCATCCTGGCCTGTCTGCTGAGAGACGTCTCAGACAGCCAACAGAGCAGTGAACAAGGAACCCGAAGAGCCTGGAACAGCAAATGGAGGCAGAAGCAGCCGGAGCCAGCTCACACGTATCAGTCAAATGCTGGTTGCCTGAGGCAGCAAAATGTTTAGTGTCTGTTTGTTGTGCAAGTGGCTGCACGCTGCAAGAAGCATTCATTTCACAGATTGCCCATAAGGCAGTGAAACCCAGCAACTGTAACAGCACAAGTAATGGGGGAAAGTGTTGGATCTTCATTACCAGATCACGGCATGGGTTTTCTATATGACAACTCCACGTTTTTCCACAAAGGATTTCAGGGAGAGAGTTCCAACACTGCAGTTATCCTTATCCTGGCAGCTGCTGTGGATATAGATTTCCTAGTGGCACAAAGTCAGAAGGGAGCAAAGCTGCAGATGTAAAGGCTCTCTCTCTTCTCTCAGCAGCCAACAAAGCCCAAACCAGTCTTCACTGAAGTGGCCCTCCCAGAGGCAGTAATTGGGAAGAGCTTGTTCTGTGCCAGCCAAATATAATGGAAAGTCAGAGGAGCTGTTGCAGAGCAAGCAGAGCCTAGGCAGAGCAGCTAACCCTGGGGGTATGTGTTTTTATTTGTGCTGTAACCAGATTGCAATAGAGAAAACATTGTAAGCACAACTGCACCTGCTGGAAGGATGCCTCAGAGCTCTGACTCCAGCTGGTTGCCACGTGAACAGGAGCTGAGCAGTAGCAAGGGAATGGGAGGTCATTGCCTTTCTAATTCCCACAGAATTTCATTGCGGTGCAATATGCCAAAGTTCATCCTGGTTAAGGACAATTTTTTCTTTTTTTTCCTCCCTGAACCTTGACATTCTACATAGCAATGAAATTCATTTCCCAGTCAGCTCTAAATGAGAACTTTAGTGATTTAGTGAAGTTCTCACAGAAAATCTGTAGCAAGCCTGGGAATCAAACCTGTATCTTTCCCTCACAATTTATATTTTTTCCTACTGCTCAGAAACCCATCAATTGCACTGTGAAGATGGCAAACTCACTTGTTCATGTTTGGTGGAAGATTTCTCCCTGTACTCAAAACTTTATCATTTTTTTCCAAACTGATTTATCTGGTAATGTTTCCACTGGCTTCTCCAGGAGATTATTTCTGGGTGGGTAACAAACCCCACTGTTAGGAAAATTCACAGGTTTGCAGCTTAGATTATCTTTTAGTTAGTTTCATTTCATTCTTTAATTACAATTTAGCTATCTGTGCTGAATTTCTCTTACCTACCCACTATTTACCTGCTAGCTGTTTGTTCCTATTTAGGTTGATATTTATCCAACTTGCTTTCTGTTATTCCCTCTTATTTCTGTATCTCACAAGCATTTCTATGCTATAGGGAATGAAACTTCTCTGGATTTAGGGGGTTGTAATTTGGAAAACTGCAGACCAGTGAGTGCATCTGCAAACACTGTGATGGAAACCATAAGTACACATGAAACTATATACAAATGGTGAATCATAACATTGAATAACACCATGAGCATGTGGAAAGACTCCATGTACTTTTGATTAAGAAATCAGTTCAGTAATTGTACAAAAAAAACCCCAAAACAAAAACACAAACCAAACAAAAAATCCCAACCAAAACCAAAATCTATGAGGGAAACTTTGGCTTTAGAGCAGAATAAAAATACATACTTGTGAATAGGTCTGGGATGATAGACACAAGAGCACTGAGACTGTTGTAGTGACCTAATACTCTTTTTTTGCCTTTTGGAGAAATGCTTGGTCCTCAGTCAAACTTACTTAAGCGATTTCATTTACATCCAATCTACAACAGTTATGCCCAGACTGGTCACAGTACATTTTATATTGCTAGATCTTTCCATGCTCTCAAAGTGTGAGCATACTATACCTATGTTGAAATTCTGTTTTTCCAGTTTTCAGAGCTGTGTTAAGAAGCTGCTGACTGGTCTTCCCACACTTTATTAGTTTCAGTTCACCAATACATTTTTAATAATTTCTTTAGGTGTCAGCAGCAAGATAATATTGAGAGAGTTTAAAAATTATTTTGATTTAAAAACTGAAGAAGGGACACAGAGACAATAGTGACTACAAAATAATCATAACAATAATGACTTACAAAATCTGTTAGACACCAATTCAAATCAAACATCTGAGTTCTGTTTAATCCCATCCCATCTCAAGGTTGAATACAGAGAATGGGCCGGCACATTGTAGTGACAGACAAACTGTCTGTTTCACTGACAACAAAGAGAGCCTAAAAAAATTAGATACTTCAAATAAGTAAGTAAAAGAGAGGAAGGATGAAGCTTAGATTTTCAAACTCATGCAGTAAGCACATGAACAGAAAAGGCTCTGCCCAAATAACTTAATTATGGGATCATCCCCTTCTGATTTTATTGAAATTTTGGTGATTTATATGTAGGAAATAACATTTGTTTATGGATATGTTGTCCTTTTTATTTACATGCAGAAATTTAACAACAGTTCTGTCCCCAAGAGTGTAGAATGAAATGTAAAGGAAAAACCAATTCCCCAAACCATCTGTAGTGTGGGGAGAGTGAATGTTGTAGAAGATAAAGTCTGGGAGTAATATTTGCAGAAATGAAAATGCCTTCTGAAATAGTTTCCAGATTGTTCTCACTACTGCTTATAAACAGGAAAGGTATACAATGTTAAAATAGTGACTCACTTGAATTGTGTACTAAACTCTGGAAACAAAGCAGGCAAATCCATGTGGAAAGATTCACTGTTCTTTGATGTAAACTACATTCCAATGGGTACCCAAAGTGATCTACTATATGCTTCATTGTATTCACAATGCTGCTCACTGCACGCAAAGTTCATTTTACCCAGATATTCAAAAGATATCTTGAAACAGAAGGACAAAACAGTTAAAGAATTTCCCACAGATAGTCCCCAAGAAAAAAGAACTGACCTGCTCTAGATCAATGTCAAATCTTTTGCATGGTGTTGCACCTTTTGCAACATAGCAATTATGAATTACGATTTGAATATTAAATTTTAAGAGCATTACTTTGACACAGTGGAATCTCATTAGGCATAGTGAATACAAACAAGACGTTGGATAGGGAAAATACACTTCCCTACATCTCAGTAATCAGTCTGTGAAAAATATCCTGAGAAATATAGAGGAAGCTAACAATAATATCTTTGCTACAGATCCAGCTGTCCTTCTATGTTTATTACTCTGGCACTGAAGTCAATGGGAAATCTGCCAGAATAAGAAAGAGGCTAGGACTGCAGGATCTGGTCCTTATGTGTAAGCTTAATCATTTTCTTCCATCTGCTATGGATCAGTAATGTGGACTCTGAGCAAAGGCTGAAGGGGAGGGGGGGGTGTTTCAGAGGTAATAGACAACAGACGTGTTTTTGATGGCAAAGGAAAGAACTGTGCCCTCCATTTAAATTACCTTCCTGTGATTGCAAAGTTATAATAATCTACCCATACAAGATCCTTAATGATTCTTCAGGGAAATTCTTGGGAATGGCAGAAGAGAATCATGAAGCTCTTGGAATTGTCAACAGTCTTCAGGAGACTGCTGGAGTCCAGAGTGCTCTGCAAGGATTTATGCCGGGCAGCACTACCAGGATGCATTCCAAGGCTAGTGGGCATTTTAGTGCAACGGTGTTTTGCAGCATCAAGCAGGAAATGGGAAATTTAAAAAGCATTTATAAAGGGTAGGGGAAGTTGGAAACCAGAATTAAAAAAAGAATACAAATCACACCCCGATTAGTATGAAAGGATGTAGGTTCCATTCAGAAAAAAAATCTGATGAAAAAACATTAATACAGACTCCAGAATTACAAGCTGAGATGAATCAGAACATTTCTGGCCTGCAGACAGTGCTGTTATTAAGAGTTATTGCTCAGTGTAAAAAGCCAAAAAATGTGCTCAGCTCTGTATGAGCTGCAAATAAAGACAATCTCTGTGGAGGATTTTTCAGTCTAGGATGCTGCTCCTAAGTACTCTCTTCACAGCCCACTGCATCTATGCAAATGCTGGTTGACTCAGGGCACAGAAGTCCACCCACAGCAAGACTGTCAGCTCAGGACATGTGACAGACATGTTAAAACATAGGTGCTGATGGGACACGCGATAATCCAAGGGTTCTCTGTGTTAGAACACGAGTGAAAGACACTGCTGAAAGTCCATGCTGGCCTTAAACTGGCAGAAGTGCTTCCTGGAAGATCCTCTCACTTCCTGCTGACTACAGAAGTTCCTTAGCATAAGCACAGGCCCAGCATCAATGCTGCTGTGCCTGATAGTAGGAGACAGATTATACTTCCATGGTCCTGTGGTGAGGTTAATACAGTATTTCTGACCGGAAATCTTGAATAAGCATGGCATGTACCCAGGAAAAAAATCCTGTGACAAAAAGGAACGTCAGGAACAGTGAAAGCACAGTCATTGAAAACTCTTTGGGACTTCCTTGGTCTGTGCATGGTTCCCAGGCAGAGCAGAGAGACTTCAGTCTTCAGGGAAATCTTGCAAGAATAACAGAGCAATAATAAAATGCAGGGCTTTGTTTTTAGTTCACATGGGCCCCAGTAGGAAAGTTGAAAACCTGCTGAAAGAGCGTCTTATGAAGCATTATTAATAAGTTATGCATTGAGTCACTGATTACAACAGCTCCTGAGAAGAATTCCTAAAATAAAAATGCATTCATTATTATGTCCCTGCTCATGCTCCTTGAATCCTGCTCCTTAGATTTTTTTGGATTTAATATATTTTATTTAGATTATATAAATGCAGGCAAGCATTAGTTCTTTGTTTTATAAATGGATTAAAATATTGCACACAAATTTGTATATATATGCATATCTGAAGTTGACTGAAAGATAATTCATTGACACAGAAAGAATTTGTTTTCTGTACCACCTACAGTCAGCTTATTTATAACTACTATTTGTGTACCTAGGTTATGTGAGCATGGTGCTCTGCCAAAAATATTAGTATTCAGCCTTTTCAGGCCCTCATATATAAGCTGTTCTTGAGAGTGAAAACTCCCGGTTTTAGAAAAAAAATGCATAAATCCAGTGGCTTGCATTACCATCTGCTCAATCATCTTTTCTGGATTATAAAGTGGAAAATGTTGGATTTATAGAAACCACATGCAAAGATTCATATTTAATTCTGCCAAGTTTTGCTGTCACAGCAGCCTTAAAGAAGATATGCAAGCCTCACAAAACTCAGTCACTCTCCTGGTATTTCTGACAAGGATGTATAATCAGGAAAGTGCATCTTTTATTATAAAAGTCTCCTGATAACCTAAAGTGATTAAAGTAATCCTTTATTTCCCAGTGGGTTAGTCCTGTTGAGATGGATTGTCTCACCTTCACAGAGATCTGGCATTAGTCCTGTTTGAAATATAAGGGACACAGGCAAGTTTATTATACACAGGTCAAATTCTGCAGTAATTTGAAAATTTGGTCCAAAAACTGCTCCAGATGTTCTTATTCACTATTCTATTTACTATTTCTGCATCGAAGTAATTGAAACAATGAATATTTTTCTTGGATCACTGCAAATGTCATGTTAGTTTTGTATTACAATAACTTCAGGATAGAGTAAAAAGATCCAGAGTGAAGAAAAAAAGGAAAAAATTGTAAAGGAGCAAGCATTAAAAAAAAAAAATCAAACATGTCACCTGAGAAAGAATTGTCTCCTATTATTTTTAGTAGTGTCTCAACTTAGAAAACAATCATATTGTACTACAGTATTAAGAGAATTCCTGTTCAGAAGTTCATTGTAAATGTATTCAAAAAAGCAGGCAAAGAAATGTCTCACAATAACTTAACAGGTAGCAGGTGCTACAATTGTTTTTTCTGAGGACAAGATCCAGGACTGGTAACACCTTTTCTAGCATAGGAGGAAAAAATCTTAAGCATCACTTTATTAATGAAAGACCTCTGGCTGAAGCTCAGTGTGGCTGATGGTAGCCTTGTGAATATTCATGCTGTTATTAGGAATACTTTCACACAAGGAGAAGAGAGGAAGAACTCTTGCAGAATGTCCTCTGCTGCACTTTATTTCAAAAGGAGGCTTCAAGCCCAACTCTGAAATTATTGTTATTCTACTTGGATGCTGTCACAAATCACACAACATTTCCTCATCGGCTATGTTGGCAAAAGCAGACATGGTGATGTATACTTGAATTTAAAGCTACATGTGTTTTAAAAGCAAAGTGGAAAATTGAATCATTGAACAGACTTGATTTTCAGGATTCGGGATAGAGACTTTATCCTTTTTTCTGCTATAATAATGCATTTTTTAAACCACTGAACCTCTTTCTTGCTTTGCATTCACACGATCCACTGAAGCCACAGAAATGTTTGTTATGAATCAGATCAATGGTCATTGTTATTCACTCTTGTGCAATAAGAATGATCCGTGCTAGATGTTCCAGAGGAAGGTGTCAGCTTTTCTGAAAATGGGATTAGCTTAGCATGCTTTATGTCATGAAACTTGAGGGTCAAAAGCTTTTATAAATATTTATCCTGGTTTGTGTAAATAAGACTGACATTCTTTCCTTGGTTGTGTAGAGTGAGCAAAAATTCTCTTTGAAGACCCATATTATAACCTTGCTCTCATGGCTGTGATTTTGTGGAAGACTGATTTTTTTTCTGCATTGTGGCAGAAAAACAGTTCTCTTGAGTTCACCAGACATGTTCTGCTGCCATTTCAGCATGATATCCATAGCCTCATTTCCAGTATCTTCTCTGCCTTTCTACTCCTAATACTTGCCATCAGCATGACTAAAAGCTCAAACCAATATTTAGGCTTCAGTCTACTGTTAGTTTCACTTAATTCCCACTTTTATTTATACAATGTGAAAGGACTAGACAGGTAAGATCATGCTGGTGGACCTGACTGAGGCTGGGCATCCATATAAAATGTTCTTCCTGTGAATTGCATAGTTCTGCCAGTGAGGAACCTGAACAGAGTGTTTGATCTGAAACTTCAAGAATTACTAAAGCAAAAAAAGGGAAAGGGATACAGCAATGATTTGTCTATCTCATGGTTATGTAACTCTTTCCTCCTTAGGGTCCTAAGTTTTTTGTAAGACATTTTGTTACCACTATCCATTATCCATTCATGTGACATGGAATATTTTAACAAAACAGGAAGATTGTGTTATTCTTCATCTCTCTCTCTCAGATTTGTGTTGCAATCATAGTACTTAGGGAACTTCTTGCCCTTCCGGAGGAAGTTTTTACACATGTGATCTAAGAATTTTAGACAGAAGTGTTAAGAGAATTGTCAGGACTTTAAAGTGGAAGGACAGGAATGGTAGGCTGTTCAATTCTAATAGATGGATCCTGTCTCATGGTGACACAAGACAGTCTTACAATTCATCAAGGCTAAATTCAGATTTTTAAATGCGTGAATAAAATCTGATCATGGGTTCAACAGGGCTCTTTATACTTAGTGTTGAGGATTACACTCAGTGCAGGTAGCTCCACAGCTGCAGTGCAAGCTGTGGGTTGAGCTCTGGGTTGTGGGAGCCCCACACCACAGGCTGTGAGCTGCTGACCCTTTGCACAACAAAGGGCACAAGGACCTGTGGCTTGGCAAAGGCACTGGACACTTGGAGACACAGCAGGAGCTGAGGACTGTGGACTTTGGCACACTGGGACTGTAGGGTATGAAATCCAGGGTTGCCTTTGTTTGGGGTCCCTGCTCCAGCTGTTTTACCAAGATTAAGTTATTTTAAGGATCCTAATGTCTGAAACTCTGCTATGGGAAAACCTGGGGTCAATCTGGTGAGGGGATCTTGTCTGTGTGAGTGTGGGGATGCAGCTACAAAGGGGCCTCAGTCCCAGGTCAGGTGGTGTGAGAGTGACTGACAAGAACGTCTTCTGAATGGTCAGACAGGGAAATTTCTTTAACTTTAGTTTTGGTGGCTAACCCTGAAATGCAGCTGGATGTTGCCTAATATTTTTAAGAACATTCAGAACAGCAGAACAGTGTATCACATTGCCTGTCCTGTTGATGGAAGAATTGCCTTTTTATGTTTGAAGGAAGATTTCAAGAGCTCTAACAGGTTTGCATACTAGAATTACAAAAAAACAAATCTACTTTTTTAACAAAATAAAACATAGTGTAAACAAAAATGAAACAAAAGAGAGATTCCTCTACTGCCAGTGTGTCTAAATCTGCTGTTTCTTGTATCAATCCATTCTTATTATTAAATATAAATAAGGTTAAAGTAAGTATGGAATCCTGAAGGATTTACAAGCTCAATTATATTTGTGTGGATATAGGAAAACAAATACAGACAAAGAAAAAGCAGACAACTTCTAAAATGGCTTCTAATGATTAAAAGTAGAGAAATAAATACTTCTGGTAGGTAGCATTAGGATGTGTATAGCTCATGTGGCACTGAAAGTAAGGAAGAAAAATGTGTACAGGAGACTAAAGCTTAGTATAACAAGGCAATAGTGATAGTGCTGTAAAAATAGAGTGATTGAATTCACAAAAGACAACTTGCTGTCATTTAGAAAGAAAAAAAAAAAAAATCTGACTCCTAGTCTACTGATACAATTGAAATAGGAACATGAAATTCAGTTCCACTTCTGGGAATCAGAAATAAAGTCGTCATGGCAGAGTGGCTGGAGAACAGGTTATGGAAGGCAATGCAGACTCAAGACTCTTTTAACATCTTCTGCAACCTGTTGCAAAGCTCACTCCCTCAGTGTAACTTTATATGAAAATATATTTTTAACATGTAAGTTTTTAAAGGCAATATATGTAAAATGAGCCTTCTATTGGTTTTGACACTTAAAAGGCTACTGCACACCAAAAGAGCTGAGCACTCTACTGCAAACATAGTCAAGGTCAGCATTTTACCTTATACTTCCTTACAGTGGCAAAAAGTGGAGATATGATAGATCATAATGTGTTAGTGGAAAATTAGAGGACTCAAGCAGTATTTTCTTACTTTTCTAGGATTGATTTATCATTATCTAACTAGTTCTATCTAACTATCATTTTTGAAAACTGTGGTTGAATTATTTGATCATATGATTTTTCCTACATTGCACATGTTGTTGTGGTTCTTTTTACCTCCACTGAGCTTTATTCAAAAGAAAACGTGAAGACAATAATTTATCAGGGGAAGAAGGAGTAAATGTGAGAAACAAAACCAAGAGACTGATCTGATGAGTTCAACTTGCTTGAGTGTATCTCTAAACAAACACTGTTTCCTCATCCCCAGATTGTATCCTGATAAACTCACCAGCATGTAGGCAGAGCTGCAATGTCACTAGCATGGACACAGATTAATTATTGTATTATGTTTGTTCCATTCGTTTCTATATGCTATAGATTATATCCACTGATTAGTTCAAACTTCTGGGAAGGTGGCAGGGGATTTCTTACCACAAGTAAAATGTATGTGTAAGACATCTCCTGCAGAGCACATGGGATTGGTGTTCGATCAGCTGGAAGCCAGTACCAAGTCAAGAATTTGAGGTATGATTTCGTTTTGTTTTGGGGCGTGGGGTGTTTTGTTCTTGTTTTTTTTTGTTTGGTGGGGTAATTTTTGTTGTTGTTGTTTTTTGGTGTTTTTGCTTTTTTTCTTTAAAGTCAGTTTGGCATCTTGTCTGCTCACAAGTTTCCCAGAAGTTCATTTCAACACTGGAGAATGTACTATCACATATCTAATGTGATTAATGTGTATATGAAAATAAGATTTCCCATAAATGAAGAAATATAAAACTAAGATTGCCATGGCCGTTTGTGATTACAAAGACTACATCCATCTTATTCTGGAAATCAGTCTAATTTCTCAGTCAAATAAAATCTGGTGTGTGCACGCATCACATTTAACCAAGGTAATATGAAAATCACTTTGTCATATCTGTAGTGAACCAGTGTTACCATACATTATGTCAAAATCAATATGCATACTAAATATTTCAATACAGCATTAAGTATACCAACAGTTTTCATATTCCATTGAAGAAAGTATTTTTAAAATGCATTTGCCTGTCATTAGAAAGATAGATAGATAGATAGATAGATAGATAGATAGATAGACAGATAGATAGATAGATAGAGATGATATAGATATAGATAGGTATAGCTATAGATGATACAGATATAGGTATAGATTAGATATAGGTATAGATATAGATACAGATGATATATATATATATTAAAAAGGTGGTTGGATTGTTTCCAGCTAATACTATTGCATTCCTGTGTTAGGTGCTGCACACATTTAGACAGTGAAATAGAACAATTGCTACAAAGTACCAATAGAATACAGACAAAAGGAATACTTTCTTCCCTTGATCTTTCTGTTAAATAGTCTTATCAGTATATTTGGATGGTAACTAGAGAACATGGGCTAGATCTTCACAGCTGTAGAACTCACTCTAACTTCTAACTGCAGCATTCCTCTCACCCACTGAAGCCAAACCCAAAACACCCTTCTCAGAAGCAGGCTAAGCTAACAAAAAAAACAGGCTAGCCAATAAAGACCAAATAAAGTAGAATTCTTCTGCTTGGTGTTATGAATGAGTATCTTACATTGGACATCTGAACTGCATTGCTGAAAGAGGGGGAGAGACTGATCCCAGGATATTCATCAGTCTAGGTTCTAGACCCTGGCCTACAGAATGCAGAAAATCAGGATAATAGCCTAGATCAGGTCAGGGCCCAAATTAGCATCCTACCAGTTGTTGAAAGCAGCTTCTGGGATGCAGCTAGAGACAAATCTTCTCACCCCTCTGGAGAGTCACGACTTCCTCTGGCAGGTGGCTCCAGGGCTGTCCTCACCCGTTGTACTGTGAGATTGTTAGGATGAATCTGTCTGACCTCAATTTCCAGCTCTAAAGTTCCTGTTATTAATTTCTCTGCAGAACAGTTCCTTTCTTTTGGATAATTCTGCTACATCTGAGCACCCTACATTCATGTAATCAAGGTTTCCCTTCTCTCAGCCTTTTCTTTAAGTAGCTGAGAAGATTGAGCTCTTTCTCTGGGGGAAAAAAACCCAAAAAACCCAACAAAAAACCAATCAACAAAAGACCCCACACAAACACAAAAAACCCAACAAACTAATTCTGACTCTCTTTGAAAATTGCTTGAAGGTTCTATGATTCCAGACTTTTTTTGTATTAGTAATGGATACAATATTCTGGTAAAAATCTTACCAGCTCTGTGTGCAGAAAAAATGTCATTTCCTAATTTCTAGATATAACCATTTATGCATCCAAAAATTGCATTAGGCTTTTAGCGTCCACACAGTAGCTGAGAGCACATGCAGAGATGATTATCTGTGGTGACGGTATCTACTTCAGCTTGAGATTTTTCTGTGAGTTCTTACACTAGTGTGTTTTCCTGCCATTATTTCTGTTGGTTCCTTGCTTTTAAAAAACATTGTGCCTACACTGAGATTGCTTCTTGTCCTTACAAGTTCTGAATCCTGAATCAGATGAAAAAATGTATCATATAGGGTTTAATATTTTGTATTATCTTAAATAAGTAGTCCAGCATTTCTGGTACAAGCCAGAAGTGTTCTATAGGAATTTTTTTTTCAGATTTTTCTTTCAGAATGTTAGTGGTGTCAGTATTTTCAGGGCTAATTTTAAGTTACTTATGCACCAATGTGTGAATCAAATCTAATTCAAACCACCTCCACTAATTTAGAGGGGCCTTAGATAGAGGATGAAACAGACAAATTTTTCAGAATTCCAAGCACATCTGCAAAAGTATATGGGATGAACAAAATAGTGTATTACCCACTGAAATACCTCAGTCCACTTGACAGACTTCACCCAAAGTTGTGCACAGTATGGTTGGTTATTATCATTCTGTAATGAATGAGGTAATTTTATTAGTATTAATTTTATCTGTAAAGCTTACTCAGGTTACTGGGACCTGATTTTCAAATGCATGAGAAAGGAGCTGTATATAGATTTAAACCTACTTATCTTTGGTAGATTTAACAAGAACATGATCTCTCCTTCAGCCTGTTAAGAAGTCCTTAACAATAATTGTGAAACCTAAACCCTGTGTGCTCTCCCTCTTTTTTCACCCTATTTATAAGAGAGATACAGAATATATCTAGCACACTGTGGTATGGGAACTAGCCATGGTTTAAACACACATTAGAGAAACCACCAGCCATTGCTGTTCAAAATGGACATAAAATTGCTTTATTTTTTGTAGAAAAAAACCCATTTCATTCTAGGCTTGGGGTGAGCAGTAAAGAGATTTTTTTAAAATCTCTTTATTCTTCATAATGTCCTTTTGCAAAGCTTTATGTGCAGCCTTGCATCTCCTACATAGAGCAATGTGTTTAGGTTAGTGGATGTGTTTTGAGGTTATTCAAGGGCACAAGGAGTTTTGTATGCAAATATGGCAAATAACTGAATTATTTCAATCTAACAAGAATTATCTAATTACAGTAACAACTGGTGCAAATGCTATATACCCTATCAGAAGCAGAATAATCACATTCTATACACAGATCTTAATAATTTAGAACTAGTTGAAAATGGGAAGTTGAATGATTTGTAGCTGAACAAGGCTCTGAAATTTTTTATTTTTCAACTTTATATGTCAAGACAAAATTTGGGACTTAACAAGTAATCCTGCCATTTTGGATCAAATCCAAAATATTTTACATATTCAGAAAATCCTACGGATAAAAGTATAGTTCAAACATATCATGTGATACCAGTAATAGAGAGCCGTGTTAAGAAAGAGTAGGTAATTTTAAATAACCTAAGCTAGAGAGTAATTATTGCCTCCTATTAAATTTCAGAAACCAACACATGGAACCAACCCTGTTTTGGAAGGAGTTGACCAACTAATGATGAATGAGTTTCAGTTCTTAATAGTATCATGTTAACAGACTAAATCCTCGGCAAGTTTGGACTTGCTTTGGCAGAAAAAAATAGCATCACTCTAAATGCACAGGCTTGACTGACAATCCTGAGTCACAGCAAATTCTTTACCAGAATTGATACTGTTAAGTGACATGGTGCTGACTGATTAATGCTCTAGCAGTGTCTCAAATTGCATCACAGAGGTGATATTTTCTGAGGAGGGGGACATCAATAGTCAAGAAAATGCTGTTATGTAAAGTTGTTTTATAGAAATTGCATTTATAGAAACACAGAATAGTTTGGATTGGAAGGGCCTTTTAAAGTCATATAGCTCAAACCCCTGTCAGAACTTCAAATAAATCAGGTAGATCAGAGCCCCATCCAACACTGTACAGTAATTAAGATGAAACACTGCAGTTAAGGAAAGCTTAAAAGGCACAGTTTAGCTACTGTTGATCTCATGTTGTCCTGAAGAAGGCTAAAATAGGCTTTTAACTGACAGCCAGTTCTGTTGCACTAGCTAATGTAGTTCTCCCATCAATACTCACTGAAGCATTTGGCATTAGCTTGTGAAGTTATTAGTATATCCCAGTGCTCAGAGCAACATCATTTATGTAATGCACAATAAAAGTCTAGAAGACTTGACTGAGAGAAACAGAAATATGTATTAGCCATTTACTGATCTGACAGGGCAAAACCCAAATTAACAGTGAGATAATACAAAAAAAAGCTTCCTGCAATGGGCTGTACCATACGATCAATGATTATGAACAGAGTACAAAAATGCTTTTGAACATTTACAATATTGTTTTACTGCTACTTCTTCAAAGACTTCCAAATAATCTTCTTTACCGAGAACTGTCTAACATTTATTGAAAGGCTTCATGTATTCATTGCTTCTCAGGATTATAATTTAGTTAGTAACATAAATAAGAGATCTAATCACACTGGGTTTTTGCAGTGTCCATAGAGCTGGTCACTTCCAGACCCTGATTCAGATTGCAAATGGGACCATTGCTCTCTGGAAGTAGACCTATCTGCTCACTTCCTCTTCATTGATTATGAGACTGAACGGACAAATTAAAATTAACCAACGTGATTTAAGTTGTGAACTCTGTAAGTTAAGGCTCATCAGCTTTCCTGTGTCAGTGAAGTGGTAGTAAATGGAAACCCTATTCCAGGGAAAATACTGTAGGTGAAATCACATTTTACTGATAACATCTGATACTGAAAGACATTAGTATCTGCTGCTACTGAGGAATGCTATTAGCCTGAGGAACTAGGAATAAAATGAGACAAGGAGCAAGGTAACAATGAAACACTGTGATTGCCTTTATCCAGCAACTAAATAATATTAATACATGGTGGTCCTGGCACATTCTGCTTTCAAGAAGTTCAGAGTAGAGATGTCAGTTAATTTTTCAGCTAATCCCTATAAATTTAGCAGTTTTTACTGTAAAAATCTATACTAAAGCTGTACAAGGTGATGTATACAGGGACTTCCATATTTTTGTCCTTTTCCATCCATTCAAAATTTCTTTAGAGCATTTATGAGTTTTCTTTATCATATTGATCTATTAAGTCCTGTAGGACAGAGTGGACAGAGGTTGCTGGAGTTACTATAGTATCTACCTGTCTGCATTGCTGTAAGATGGGGCAATATGATTAGATAAAATGAATCCTTTCTTACTTTAAATGTCACAGCACACAACCCACAAAATATTTCAAGCCTCATTCTACGAAGCACTGAAAACTTTGGAATATCATGTTTAAAACCTTTGAAGAACATTTCACTGTAATTAAAAATTATCATGGAGTCAGAGAAAGCAAAATATAGCATTCAGGACGGAATGACCATTCCACCTCAGTCTGACAGACTGACTGATTTATACCATAATGAAAGAATTAATAAATTGTTGCTTATGTAGTTTTTGTTTTCTTGCCTCATTCCCCATAGACCTACTATAAAGCATTGTGTCAGCAAGCTAAAACATTTGGAAAACAATCTTTAGAAATCAAGGCAGCAGAATTAAGGGTGTCTGCTTCCCCACCTGGTATATGTAAACAAGGGCTCTCTACAAAAGCACAGAGGCCAACTTACAGACTATCATGCAGAAATTAACTTATTTTGTCACAGTTGTTCCAGTCTGACAGGCACAGTGGGTCTTGCAGATCATGAACACAGCTAAAGTAAACACTGAAATTTCAGGCACTGTATTAGCCAACTTTTAGGCACCTCTCTGGTGGCATCTCTTATTCTGGCTTAGGAACCTGTGCTTCTGCACAATCTTTGAGTAAAATTAGATATTCCAAAATGCAATCCATCCAAACCTCAAGAACTTGTTGATGTAAATCTCTAAGTCTTGCTGTCTGCTTGATGGAGTTGAGTCTTGCATTAACTGTTCATCCAAACTCTTGTCTACAACATTATTTGCCTTATGCTGTCTCAGTTACATGTATATTAGGACATAAAAATGCCTATCCCTATGCTCATTTCATCCTGTACAGAAACTCCTGGTCAGGCCTCATCTGGAGAACAATGGCCTTTTGTAGGTTTTAATCCTTCCTTCTCCCAGAGGAAATAATGAAATCATAGAATGGCTTAGGTTGGAAGACCCATTAAAAATCATTCAGTTCCAATACCCCTGCCATGAATTGGGACATATTCTATGTGACCAGGCTACTCAGGGTCACATCCAACCCAGCCTTGGACACTTCCAGGGATGGGGCATCCACAGCTTCTCTGGGCAGCCTGTTCCAGTGCCTCATCACCCTTCCAGTAAAATTTTGTGCCCAATATCAAATCTAAACATACTGTCTTCCAGTTTAAAGCCATTCTCCCTTCTCCTATCACTATATGTCCTTGTAAAGAGTCCCTCTCCTGTTCTCTTGTAGCCCCTTTAGGTCCTGGAATTGTTATAAGGTCTCCCCAGTGCTTTCTTTCCTCCAGGCTGAACAACTGCTACTCTCTCAGCCTGTCTTCATAGCAAAGATGCTACAGGCCTCTGACAATCCTCACGGGCTCCTCTGGTGGCTCTTCAACATGTCCATGACCTTTTTATATTGGGGCCCCAGAGCTGGATGCAGCACTCCAGGTGGGGTCTCACCAGAGCAGAGCAGAGGGGCAGAATCACCTCCCTTGACTTGCCCATACTGCTTCTGATGCAACCCAGAATACAATTGATTTTTGGGCTGTGAGTGCACATTTCCAGGTCATATTCAGCTTCTCATCACTCAATCCACTGAGAAAGATGGTAAACACCATTGCTCCCAGTACCAACCCCTGAGGAATATCACTTGTTGCTGTTAACCCCTTGGACATCAAGACATTGACTGCATTGTCAACTGTCATGGCACATTTAACTGTTCAGTTTGTGTATTATTTTTTGTAAAAAGCTAAATAACAATGCAGACTGAGATGCTGAAGAGCTGTTACAACAATTGTGGTTGTTTCTGACCTCACTGGCAAGCATGGTGATATTTTTCCTCTATCAGTCATTGTATGTTCACTGTGAAGGTAGAAATGAGTCAGGGACTCCCTTGTAGTAACAATTAGACCACAAAGATACTGTAACATGTGAACTAAAACAATTCTATTGCTTGTGGAGATCAAGGCCTCCACTTCCATGCATCTCAACATGTCTAATTGAACCAAGTTCTCACGTCCTGTGTACCCTGTGCAGAGGAAACAGGCAGTTAGCTGAAGGTCAGCACTCTCACATAACTGTCTCAGTAAAAAGAAGATAAAATCACAATCAAGCTGCTAGTTATTTAAGATAGGAAACCATGAGGGCTATTGTAGGCCATGCTTAGGTCATCAGAGGAAGTACTCAAGGAGCACATTTAGTACCTGAAAGGCAAAATATTAACCCTGTCCTTTCCTGACTCAAATAAGAAAAAAGAAGCCTCCTTCCTTTTCTGTATTTTCTTACAGCTTCTGCTTTCATTTTAGAAAGATGATGGTCATCATCCTGAAAGATACTCTGATACTGTTCTCTATAATTCTGCTGTGGCTATAGATAATGATTAGTAGGTCCATTGTAATGTAAAGCATCATTATTAGTATAGACAGATAAAATATCTATAGAAATAGATAAGTAAATAGGGTTCTACACATTAGTTTATAGCATAAGGGATTAGACAAATTTAGGGAGTACTGTAAAACAATAAAAAATGAGTGCATGCTAACTTGGAGCTGTTATGCACCCTCAGTAAATGCAATCTGAATGGTAAGAAAGCAGCTATGGATGTCAAGGAAATTCTACAAATTCAAGATGGACTGTGGGGTCTTTCCTGGTGAGCTCTGCTGAGACTGAAGAAGGTTAAATGACGCCTTCCCTGAGTGTCTACTCCTTCCTCTGACTACCAGGAATTATTTTATAGAACAGATGGGAAAAAAAATCTTAAATTGTCACTACAAATTTGATCTGCATGCCTAAGGCTGGAAACTCTTTCCTCTCTGCAAATAGTCTCTCAGAAAAAGCCATATTGGCTACGAGTGTATTATTACTACATGTGATTAGTCATCACAAAATATATAAAATCCTGCTGGATTGTATTGTCTTCCATAGGAAAGGAGAAAAAGTGCCCCAAACAGCTGACTAACTCCACATGGTCCACATGGGCAGGGACATGGTACTGCAGGCAGTTCCTGCATGGCAACAGGGAGAGAGGAACGACAGCATAGCGCAGGAGCAAACAAAAGGAAGCATTATTTTAATATCTGTAGTCTTCACAAGGCAGAATGGGAATGGGAAAAACCCTGGGTGAATAAAACAGAAACTCAGTACCTATAGCAGCAATAAAAATATACAGATGTGGGAATAAAGGGGGTCTCACCTGAAGTCTCCATCTCAGAAGATCCCCACTACTGTCAAGCTCCAACTTTTAGCTCTTCTAAACTGGATTTGCTTTGCTGATCAAAGACTACCTTTCCACACTCTGATTTCAGAAGATGGAGCAGTTTTCTTATTCCAAGCACTTATAAAATGTGTTTTGGGGATTTTTGTGTGTGCTGGAGTGGGAAGTTCTGGGATGCCGTTTCAAGCACTGTAGGTCATGCTTTAAATAGCTACCTCATGAAAACTGAACCTACTACTTAGCACCCAGTGGCAGAATGGAATAACTGCAAAAAACCCAAGTCCAGATGACCTCCAGAGGTCTCTTCTGTCTTAAACTATCCCATGAATCCCATGTGACTGGATTAGATTGTTAACATGAGCTGAGCATCAGGAAAAGTAAAAGAATAGTAACGTCCCCTGAGTCTGACATCACTTTATTTATAAACTGAACTTCATACATAGTAACTCACCTGAAAGAATATTTTCTGCATCAGACATGAATGACTTTGTATTATTTTAGAAAATTCAGGAGTACACTCTGTGTTTGCCATTTCATTCTGAAATTTCATGGGACACTAAGTAGCAGATGAGAAAAATCTGGATATTTTTTGCTGAAACTGAGAAAGCAATATGAGTATGTGTCATATGTCACACTGAAATATAAGAGATTTGAGTCATAAATTGTTTTCTGTAACTTTTTCTTCTAAACAATAGGGTCTCCTCAGGAAGTTGTGCAATGACAATACAGTTCATGGTTTCAAAATAATAGTGGGCTAATTAGTAAAGAAAAAGTTTTCCTACTTCTAATTAACATAGTTCTAAACCCCATACATGCTAGAAATAGCATGAAAAGCACACAACAAATGTATCTCAGTGGAATTAAATCAGACATAATAAGTCAATGTAGGTTAAATGATCGATAAATGTCATGATAATGTATGACATTATTGGTGTAATAAAAAAATAATCTAGCCACTATAAGATATTTTGCACAAAGCCTTTATTGACTGCTTATGCTTGAGATTCCAAAGGAAGAATGTTTTTCTGGTTTGAAAACCAAAGCAAAAGATTTCTTTGTAAATTTTATATTCCCTATGAATCTGATTGTGAATATTTAGAACAAGTATTTTTTAAAAAGTATGACAAGACCCTTTTCATGTTTGGATTGTGACGATTCACATTTGATAGAGTTATAATGAAATTACCATACTCAGCTTGACTGCTGGCACAGTAAATACTGCTCTGAAGGGGAAAGTTAGAACATTATGGCAAAGTTTGCAAGCCATCAATGATCTCAGAGGAAGGGCGTTTCTTCCAGTTGTTAACTTAAACAAAAACAACTGAACACTATACACTGCTCCTGGAGGGAACAAAACACTGGGAGTTCCACAAAGCACAGTCTAAATATATTAGCTTAGAATATCTTTGTGGAGGAGCTAGCTTCATTTTCTCTGTTGGTCTACTGTGGAGAAGGCTTGCTCCAGCATTCTGAATTTATTGTAAAACTGAGACTTTATCTAATCCAAAGCTGATTCAGGCATGTTTGTCTCCAGACTGATTCTGTCTGCCCCTTTACAGTCCATACCATCAATTGATCCCTCCCTTCTTGCCCCATGGAGCAAGAAAAAGAGAAAACATTAAAAAGGCCAATGGTTGAACTAGCAGCCAGAAGGCACAAGCTCAAATTATGTTTTGCCACAGGCTTCCTATGTGATTACAGACTAGTCAGTCTCCCAGGGCTTTAGTAGGGATAAATACAGCTTCTTTGCAACCTTTAATATATACTACAGAAATGGAAACCAAATTATGTCCAAAACCTTGCTCCTGACATGTATAATGATGATGGAGAGATATGAGGAAGACATGATCTTTCCTTCCCTTTGAGCACATCTAGCTCATTTCTCTCTCAGTTCTTTGTCTTTCCTCCTTACCCTGCACTAAACTCTGGATACTCCCTGAAGTTTCTGACAATCCTGTGAGTGGAAATGCAAGATGCTTGACTAACAAATGATATAGATCACTTCAAGTCTCCATTCCCCTCATTGCACCTTTCAGAAGGAGGTTTTACCCTGAATATTTTCTTTATTTGCAGATTTAGGCAGGACAATCTGGGCTAATGATTTTTACTTAAGTAGTTATGAAGGGCAAAAAATTATGTTCAGCTAGGCAGCTCATGTTTCTTTCATAAGAGTATCTTTCAGGATTTTATATGTCCTGGAAAAGGGCAGATTTTTAACTGATTAAAGGGAATAGAAAATGTATCACATTCTACACAAAAACTGTAGGACAACTCCTGAAGTCCATTAACCAGCACTTTGACATTTCTGGTTTTGTGATGCAACAGCCATGAAGGGAGAACTGGGGGAAAAATTTTTTTTAAAAATCTATTTTTATATTAAGTCCTTGCTTCAAGCATTTATTGAGAAAGATAATTGGTGATTGCTGGTAGGAATATCCAGTTAAAAAAAACCAAAAAACACTTGTTATTAAGGGAAGTGTTTTTTAAAGATCACTTCTCTTTAAAGTATCTTGAAAGGAACAACTGAAGTAAGCAAATAAGATATAATCCGAAAGTCAACCCCTGTCCTTGAACCTTTGAGATCCATATGTTCATCAGATGTATAATAGTGTTCTCATTATGAATAAAGTCATTCAGTGGGTTTTTTCCTGCATCCTACACAGACTTCTGTCTGCAAAGACAGAATGGAGTGGCTGAAGAGAGTAGAGTGCCAAAGACATGACCAGAGGAGTGCCAAGAACATAGCAAGAAGGCAAAAAATTAGGAGCATTAGCTTTTCTTAATATTTTTTAAAAATCTTAGAATGGTCTGAAATGTTTGCTTTATTTGCTACCTGGAAACAGATGTGCCCTTTGAAAACACCATAAGCAATCATGATAGCAGCAGAATGAAGACATAGGTAACATTAGGCAGCTAGACGTGGTCTGTGTGTGCACAAACTTCTGGCTGAGCTGGTGGCTTTTATTTCCAAAGCTGCTTTCTCCACCACTACAAAAATAAGCTGGATTGTTCTAGAAAGAGATAAATAGCAAGCTGCAGCAGAGCAATTTATTCTGAATATTTATCCCTTGATTTCTTTAATCTACTGTTAATATCTTACCCATCCTTCCATTATTATGTGCCAAACAATAGAAATTTAAATCAAAAAATGTTATTTATTTTCCTTTGATGTAACTGAATAAATTAAAGTTTTGAAACGTGCCCTAGAGTTGCTGTTATTAATATGGATTTTTAAATGTAGCCTGTAATAAAACAGCAATAAGCATTTCTTGATTAGAATAATCTGACTGAAGTATTTACATTGGTCACTGGCCTTTTTACTTTGTGATTTATGGTACTAAAGAGATTAAGTTTTAATTCCTGTTAAAAGAACAGGAATTAACTACTTCCTGTGGTAGCAGTTTCTATCAGGAGAACACACAGCTCAGAGCTTTAAAGACTAACATCAATTTTGAGCCTTGGAATTTTTTTTCTTTTACTACTTTGTCAGTGATCTCATGGACTTTCTCTGAGTAGGAGTTTGGACTTGATGGTCTCAAATGGGAATCAAATCAGTTGAAAAATATAATGGGATCAATGATAATGACTTTACACAGAGATTCTGATGAAATGTGAACATGAACTGCCAGTGAAACAGAGTCTACTTTCTTTCATTTTCAGCTTAATTTAGGTTCTAGAAGTGGATACTTATAATTAGTGTTCTCTGCGCTGTGTGTCTTTCTAAAATGCATTTTTATATAAATGTACAAATACATGTACAATTGTGCTTAATGTGGGTATGCCTATATGGAACGATATAAACATTATAAATCAAAGGCTAAAAATTACACTGCCACCAAGGAAAGTTTGAAAGTTATGCATTCTAGATTGAGGTAAAACATATATGTTTCCAGATGCAAAATAAAGAGCTTGCTTTTGACAAGGAGGAAACAGCATCACCGATTGGCTTGAACTCTGCTTCCTTTAGACCAGAACCAGACACTGTAAACTAACAGACTGAATACATTTTTTCTAGGTGTATATAACCACATCCAATGATGGCTATAAAATCCTATCAAGGGCTTTTGATGAATTATTTTGGGTTTTTGGGAAAGCATCAAATTAAAACATCTTCTCAGTCAGAATAAAGCTATTTTAAGTCCTCAGCTAACCCACACAGGCTTTTCTAGGCCCCAAAACAAAAAAGGCTATCTTTTATCCTGGTGCAAAGTCATAACCTCTTAAATTATCTTTTCAGAACAGCAAGATATTGTCCACGCTAGATGTTTTTGCTGAAGAAGCTTATTCCCTCAATTTCTTTGTCTTTTTTCAAGCCAACAGTATATTTGCAAATCAAAACCAGAAGAGGCATCTGCTGAGTAAGGGTTTTTTTCCAACTGATAAACCAGTTCAGCTGAGTTAACACCAAATTCATCATATTAGAGGTAAAGATACAGCACTGAAAGGAGGGAAATAAGCGTATTTGTGCATCAGATGAAAAGAGCTACTATCTGGATCACAAGTTTTGATGTTTTGTCCTGATCACAGGTTTATATAAAGAATTTCTACTTCAGTTTAACTGCTGCTTATTGTTAGTGGCAAGTATTTCTCTACCCAGCCCACCTCATGAACACTCAGAAGCAGTGTGCACTTATGTTTGCATATAGCCAGCTAAGGAGAACCACATGGCACATCTGCTATGCTTGATATCAAATCACAGAAAGTTTGATGAATGTAATGAGTAACAAGAAAAAAGAATTAGGAGTTCTTCAAGTTTTCCTAGACACATATCCCAAACATTAAAATACGTTGCTATGCAGTGTGAAAAAGAGAAGGCTTGTACAATTTCTATCTGCATGGAACAGCTTTATAGACTTTTTATAGTTTTAATGGGGTTTTGTATGTTTATGTGAAGAGATGAAAGATGAAGAAAGCTGGAGAAGAGGAGCAGAATGCCAAATAGACCACCTAATTAAGGGCTGGGAGCACAGCCGTAAGGAAAGCCAAAAGACAGATATGGATATTCTTTTCACTGGTTCTGTTAAAGGGACTTGAAGCAGTGAGAAAATGAACTATCTGCTGTTGGAGGCTTATTATATGGGAAATGGAATTGTGTATATCCTTTGCAAATTAACTGGAGAGCATCTATCACCAGTTTCTCATCCGAGCTGCAACTGGCCATATCCCAAATTTTGAATAATTGCCTGGGTCAGCAGCAATTCCCATCAAAATGTTAAAACGTAAAAGTCTAATGCTGTGCCCTCTCAAAAGTGTATGAACATTTTTTATGTAGGTACCCTGCTGTCAGCCTTCCATTTGCAATTTTAGCCCTATATTTTTTTTAAAGTACTGCTTTTTGCATACATCAAATTAGACCCCAAAATAAAAAAAGCAAGTCTGACAACTGGTCAAGACAAAAGTATTTCAATGAAGTTTTTGTGACATTGTTATGATGATTAGTATTGGACACTGTTATTACCTAGCATACTGAATTTCCCTTTCAAATACTGAATATTAAAATATACAAATGTTCACAGCTTAGTATGAGTAGGAGATATTTGCTACAACTATCAACTACTATTTTTTCTCCATTAAAACTGTATTTTATTAAATACACTCTTGTATTTTATTTAACACTCTTGTGAGTAAGCCTTCTCATTCCACCTGCAAGAAGTTCCTGCTGAGTGACCATGCCAACAACAGCCAGAGCCAAGGTCAGCCACGCCAAGAGGCAAAGAGAGAGTGGTGTTCACAGCAAACCCAGCTGTGCACCATTTGATCTTGGCAGGATTTGTTGTTACCAGTGTAACTCTTGCCGTATGAAATATGAATCCTGTTTAAGTAGTTAATGAGGGCAGTGGTCTTCTACAGTGCATTTAAATAGAAGAAATAGGAACCACTGTGCAAGCTGATGAAAAAACCCCAACACACTGAGCTGGTTTCATCACACAAGTCTAATTCTTACAGAAATAGTTTCAGAAAATTTTGAGGCAACTGATGATAAAGGACCCTTCATCACAGTACTAGCATTGACAAGAATTACTGACAAAAGGACACAGAATAATTTTTCAAGTACACATTTTGGCTCTATTTTTCCTACAACCCTTTGTACCTGAGGAGGACACTTCTGGGTTTGGTGGGTGATTAATAAAGTTTCCTTGATTTTTCTGTATCTGGAGTGCCAAAAAGACATCAGAGATCTCCAAGAATGTATGAAGAATGTGATGTCGATCCTGAACAAGATTTTGAGTTAAGACTGCACTACCTAACACTGCACTAGCACATACATTTGCTTCCTGTTGCGTATTCCATGTTGATTTTCCTCTCCTGGGCATGTAGTAGTTGAGGACATCAGAAGTAATGAAATATCCTGTACCTCTTCTCAAGAAATAAGGACACTGAAAGATCCTACTAAAATGCCTTTGTCAAATTACAACAGAAACCCCAAAAATATCAAGCCGTTAGTAGTTCTGAAAGCATTATATTTTTTCACAAAATATTACGTTAATTGTGTTTGTTTTCTTAATCACAAAAACTGTAACTGAGATCTAAAATAACTAAATTAAATTTTCATTTCAGCGTTTATTTTAAACTATTAACACTCTGGACATGAAGATATTTAGAATTGTTTATCCCTTTCCCCATTTTTTTAATGATGTTTCAAAATTTTTCCCTTGTGGGAGTACACATGGGAAAATGGACAGACTGCTCTCTGATAATTTTTAAAATTTTGATGAAAAATAAATTTTGTCTTTCAATGTCAAACATTTTCTTTTACTTTATAAATTTGCTGTAAAACATTCTTGATAAAGTTACATAATTTACAAATGTTGAATTTACACTGCTATCTTTAATAAGAAACAAATGTAAAATGATATCTCTGAAAGACCTCACATTAAACACTTATTTATATTAAATTCTGGGATTGGATTTGGGACAGTGGTAAAATGAAGTCATATGTGAATTGTATTCCTAAATATATATATATATATATATATATATATATATATATATATATATGGATTTATGGTAACGGAAATCCATGTTTGAGTCATTTAGAGAAAATGCATGGCAAACAGCAGAGCTCTTCTGTGTTTCATTTATACAGAAATATAGAAAGTGAGAAAACACCAGTGAAGTTTCTTTTAGTAATAGAGTGTTAAGCTGCCCAACACCACATATTCACTGGATTGCTCTTGAGTACTTCTGAGTCAAAAACGTGGTAGTTCCATAAGCAAATGTTTATAATAAATGTTTTTACACATCAACGTTTGTTCCAATCTGCAACAAAAAGAATTGATGTTGCCTCAGAACTGCTGTATGACTGGATTTGTTTCTTGAAATTCTGAAGAAAAAGACCCCTCACAATTTATATAGAAAAATCTAAACACTGGCATTTTTTATATTTTACTTTATAATTTTTTTTTTTTTTTTTTAAATTCACCTTTCAAAAAAGCATTTCAGGGCTACCCAATTTATGTTACGAGACAGGTTGGAGATTTGGGGCTTTTTAACAGCAAAACAAATTTTCAATTGATCTGACTGTATGAAAATATTCAGACAGCAATAAAAAGCTATAGATAATTTAGGAAACTTCTCTAATGCATTGCGAGCAGCAAGTAACCTTCTCAAACTATGAAGAAATAATTCAGCTAGTTTTCCATAAGTTTACAAGGAGGAAATCAGAAATAAGAGCTATCATTCCCAACTGCAGGACCTTAAAGCTCTTCCTATTTAGTGCTATATCCACTGCCAGTTTGCTTAACTATTTTTATACGAAAGCAATATACCCAGTTTGCAGTAAGATTCTTTCTGCAAGACATGGGGCTGCCTGCTATCCTTTAAGACCATTCTAGAAATGAGACTTTGTCTTAGCTGATCACACAGAATATCTTTCTTTGTGAAATGTAAATTCAAATTAGCTACGACATGGGAGACAGCAGTAGGGCTTCCCAAGAAGGAAGGACACCTCATGTGAGGGAGGGTGTGGAGTCTCCCCCTCTGGAGACATTCAAAACCCACTTGGACCTGTTCCTGTCTGACCTGCTCTAGGTGAACAGGGCAGGGAAACTGGGCTAGAGGATCTCCAGAGGCCTCTTCCTACACTAAAAATTCTGTGATTCTGTGACAAAATGAATACACAAGAAAGCAGCTTACAGTATAATTGGGTGGACTTTATTTCTGACAGGTTTTCCCCCTGTCAGGTAACCAGTAGAAAGACTATTCTCAAGTAGACCCTTCTAATGTGATTAAATACACTTCTCAGTCAGGAGGAGCAGACTACCTTCATAATAATTAATCTAGTTTAGCATTTTATACATTTAGGCCAGACAAAATCAGTTTAGCCCATATAAAGATAGCTACCTAAACTGTCTGTGTCTCTTCTGCCAAGAAAGGAAAAAGAAATGATAGTGGGAAATGCAACAGGATGAAGATTCTAAGGAGTCAAGAGGATGTCCAAGCCACAAATACATTCCAGTAGATCACTAATGAGTGAACATGCCTCATGTCTTACTGCCTGCTATAATCACTCATTTGATTTAAACAACATTTGGTTCCAATGTGTGTTTCATTTCCAGGAGGCGGGTAAAATTCTAGCTGAAAATTATATTCAGTGTTGTCTTTGCTGTTTTGATTAATTTCTAGGCAGGATGACTGTGGTTTGGGTTACTTTGAGCACTGGCATGAAGAGTTTCCACAGTTTGGCTCACAGTTTACTACGACCAAGTTCTGTGGCAGCTAGATTCTTTGTTAAAACCTGGTTGAAACAAAAAATTTGATTTCCACAGGAAATGCTGCCATTTGGGGGTGAGGGGGTGGGGAATTGCATGCTCCAGCTAAAATTGAAGACTGATCATTTTCTGAACTCAGTGTAAAGGGAGGTTCCAGGGGATAAAAATCAAAATCAAATGCTTTGGGAAGAATGAACTGTTGGAGGCTGATTCTGAACAACAACCTAGGTGGTCCTTAGAAACTGGGGACCATGAGATCATCTAATTTCAGAAAACTAAAGATAGTCTGAAACATTCACTGGATTGAGAAGGAAGCCCTGAATCCCTTGACACCAGCAGGGTATGGTAGGAGGACTGAGAAAGCAAAAATTGAAAGACTCATATCCTTTAAGATTTGAATTTAGTAGTGTGAGGGCTGCCCAAAATTTCCTGACACATATCACAGAATGATATGAACTTTCCAGATCCTGGACTTTGAGATTGCTAAGTGTTATACTAGACAAAACCAGGAATGCAACACACTTCAGTCACCATGGAAGTTCAGAGCAGGGAGATATGTTGTTGCAAACAAAATATTTGTGAAGACCTTATTTTCAACTCTTAAATATCAGCCAAAACAGGCTCACTCCATTGTTGATATAAATTGGCTGCTTTCACGCATATTAAGGACCCTATTCAGTTGGGTTTGCATTACTCTGCATGAGGTATCATTTGAAACTTGTATTGTAGGAATCAGTCCAGGGAACACACAACATAAATGTACAGTCCTGCCCACAGCTGTAGAAAGAATGAAATCTTCAAAAATTATGTTTATCTAGAAATCAAGTTCCTTCAGTTCCACAGAAGAAAAACACCACTCCCTTTACCTTTCAAGAAGCATTTCCCTCCTCTGTTTTTCAAACTTTAATTAAAAAGTGGTTTTAAATTCTATTTTGTTTGCTGATCTCATTTCCAGAGAAGTGACCAAGGAAAACTCTGCATTAAGTAAAAAATAAAAAAAAGAGAGTAGAGTCAAGGAAAACCTCTTACCTTTGACTCCTTTCATTGAAAACAACTGAGTCAACTAGTCTAAAACAGAATGTTTTTAATTGCCAGACTGTGAACAGTAGTTGAAATACATAAAAATCAAGCAGAATAAGTTCTAATCCCAAGGTAACACAGTGGACAACAATTACTTAGATTTTAGGACAGGTCAATATGGAAGTAGATCCACTAAAGAGGAAAAGGTCAGTTCTTGACAAATAGCAATTCCACTAGCTCTATGCCTACAGCAGCGAATTGCCTCCACTTCCATTCACTTTTCTTTAGTACTTATTCTTCTTTCAGCTATGAGATAGTTCCTTGTTCAGAAAATTATGAACTGGCTTAGTTTTCAAAGCTACTGCTTTTCACATTTGGTGGTAATCCAATGAGCAGTGATGAACTTCCTCACCGTGGACTGACTTGCAATATTTTCCCAGCAACTGACTTTGTTTGGGGATACTGTCCATTCCAGTCCTGTTAGTAAAGCTGTTCTTTGCCTCAGTACCAAGGTAGCCACATGCTGTGAGAGTCCCTCTCTATCTCCAGCTGTGTCGTCTCTTGCAGAGGAGAAACAAGGCAATCACTCAGTTATTCTGATCATATAAGTAAAAAAAAAGTCTTCCTGTTGAGAACAATAGGGCTCATTCTTCTCTTCATTATACTGTCCTTTGCTGGGCTGATGCCACTGAGAGGCTGTTACACCACCACAAAACTGGTCCTCTATACATAGAAACAGTCCTGGAAAATCCTGGAAATAATAAAATACTGAGAAAATCTTCTCTGTATAAAAGCACATTTAATTCTTTTTAGTATTGTGTTTTTATCATATTTCATCTCGTTGTCTGAACTGCAGAAACATGTAAAAATAGTTGTACATCTTTTTTCCCTAGGACACATTCAGAAAACTGGATGAACATGGCATATTTTGAGGCCACATTCACTCTCAAAACACCCATTCTGTTACAATTCCACAACACTACTGTGCCCAGTCCACTCCTAAATATGATAATAATATGTCCTTGATTATTTACTTGTCAGATGGAAAAATTTTTAGTTCTACCCATACCAAAGAGTTTAGAATAAATATGTAACCAGTACTTTTAAGAAGACAGCTAGAAACTGCAACGGTACTTAGATATAATACTTCTGAAATTTTGAAAGTGATGAAGTTCGTGAGGAAAATATCTTCTAACAACTGGAAAAGAAGGCATATTTACAGACAAGTATGTATGCAAACACATGCACATGTATGCATATGCAGATATATATGTGCAGGATTTATATTGTGTTCCAACATGGAATGAGAAGAGTCTTCAGTATTTGGCTTAAAAATCATTCTAACACATGGATCTTATTAAAATGTACCTCAGTCTAACTGTGGCTGAGCAAACAAAAGTGGTTCCACATGGCTGATAAAAACCTGATCAAGAATGGGAAAGAAAAATGTTTCTACTTGCCTTGCTGCCTCTGGAAATCTGCAGATCAAAAACTGAATTATTTTGCCTCTACTGCAGTGTATGCAGTCACTGATGTCTGACCATAGATCCATTCAAATTAGAGGGAAAATATCAGATGTATTCAGCTAAACAAAGCCCAGTGATTCTACATTGAAACTTAATGAGAGCAATAGCTATATATGCAAAAGGGAAAGCCTTCTTCCCCTCACATCTTGCACTATGTATCCTTCTCATAACACTGCAAGAGTAAAGAATTTGGACACTAGACTGAGAGCCTTTGTTTAGAGCAGCGAGCTTTAAATGCTACATCTACCTGTTATGCTAAATACAATAAATCACTATGTTTTCTGTGATCCTCTTAAACCTGCATAGTACTTCTAATGAGGCAGGGAACTTGTAAAATAATAGATGTGTCCTGCTGGAACATGAAAGGACACCTGTTTGTCAGCGCAAAGTACATTGTACAACAGTCTAAATCTGTGCTCTTATCTCTCCATTGAATACAGTTACGGTTGCACACCCAATATATCTCCTCTGAGATATCAGTACTTCCTGACAAAATACTGCAGCACTGCAGATTACTGTGCCATGTAGGAGAGAAAATAGCTGATGCCTAATCTGCTGAAACAGAAATACAAATAGCTTCTCACATTATACCACTGCTAATATGTGATCAAATATTTCTAAACTTAGCTCGTTATAAATAGGGAGTCATAAGGAGAGCCTACTAGATTTTTGTAGTACAAGCAAGCTTGTAAGGGACAGAGCAGGCAGTCCTGTGAAGTGGACTTGTGAAAGGTAGAAGATAGTAATAGATTTACTCATCTCAAATAGCACTTTACTTTATATAGAAGTAAAATACCATGACATCAGTGGAGATATTTCTGAAATTAGAAACTCTTTAGAAAGATTAAAGTTACATGTATAAACTGATAAAAAAATACTAGAGTCATGATTAACAACCACAGCAGCTCTTCAAATCAAGAAACTAGGTCTGGTTTTCGTCTTTTAACTGCTGAATAAGGGGTAAAATAGAAAAATTTTGTAGCTTCTTTAACAGATGTATATTAGTGGTCTTTCTTCATCTCCAATTTTTCTTACACTTCTTGTTCCTTAGCTCCTTTTTCCTCTGCCTTCATCACTACTGTTCATTTCTGCCTTCCTGCCTCCCTGGCATTGTTTCCTTCCTCTTTCTCAGGACATTCTCTTTCCTAACATTCAGTATGCTTATCCTTGATCTAGCATTTATGTCATGATTTAAAAGAGAGATAGTGAGAAACAGTGAGCTGAAAAATAGTATTGAGATATACTAATGGGGTTTTGATTGGTTGGTTAAATTTGCTGTTGCTTTATCTTCTTTCCCAGAGACCACAGTCAGGATGGACTTTAGGGCTAGACTGGAAAGAGCCAAGAGGAGGCTATGAATGGATCCTTGTAAGAGGTCTCTAGTACTTGCCAAGGGAGAAAGCAGAAGGACTGAAGAGAGGAATTTTAAACAAGGTGCAGCTCTGTTCTGAAAGTGCTGAAATCCTGTTCAACTAAAATTCCATACTTTACTGCAAGCAAAGTATTAGTCTCCTCAGAGCAATTTAATCAGATACAAACCAACAAAACAAGTGCTGGATCCTGCACCTGGAACGAGGCAACCCAGGATGCATGGACAGACTGGAGAATGAGAGGCTGGAAAGCAGGGCCTCGGAAAGGGAACTGGTGGTCCTGGTTGATGGCAAGTTGAACATGAGCCAGCAGTGCCCTGGCAGCCAGGAGGGCCAACCCTGTCCTGGGGCCATCAGGGACAGCATCACCAGCCAGGCAAGAGAGGGGATTGTCCTAATCTGCTCTGACCTGGGGCAGCCTCACCTCCAGTGCTGGGGCAGTTCTGGGTGCCACAATATAAAAAAGATGTTAAACTGTTAGAGAATGTTGAAAGGAGAGCAACGAGGATGGTGAAGGGTCTGGAGGGGAAGACATGATGAGACATGACATGAGGCCACTTGAACTGTTAGTCCGAGACTGAGGGAAGACCTTGTATCAGCCTACAGCTTCCTCATGAGGGGAAGTGGAGCAGAAGGAACTGACCTCTCCATTGACCAGCAACAGGACTCAAGGGATGTCATGAAGCTCTGTCAGAGGACTTTTAGCTTGGACATTAGGAAAAAGTTCCTTCACCAACTGCTGGGCACTGGAAAAGGCTCCTCAGGGAAGTGGTCACAGCACAAAGCCAAACAGAGCTCAAGAAGCATTTTAACAATGCTCTCAGACTCATGGTATCATTACTGAAGATGTCTTGCACAGAGCCAGGCATTGGATTTTGGTGACCCTTATGTGTCCCTTCCAACTCAGGATATTGTACAAACAAACAGAAAAATCTGACCTATAATGCTATAGGAAGAGTGAAGATTATCTTCGAGATGTTGTGTAGGACTAATTAAATGAAAAACCAATGTCTTGTTCACGTAAGATCTGGTGATGCCTGTGGGATCACAGTATTTATTCTACATTAACTGTTGAATACTTCATTTCCACTAAAGTAACTTCTACATTAAAAATTATATATGAATATATGTTATTTAGTTACAATTACTCTGCAGTTGTGTCTCTTAAATTTCAAAAACTTAAAATCTTGCAGCTCTAATGAATGTCATTTAACAAGTTTGATAAAGACAGAGTTTAAAAAAATCACAGAAACCCCACAAAAATTCTATCTCTATCTCTAGAGTACAAGTTAAGTAATGAAGCAAACCCCTTGAATCAGCAATAACTAAGTTTGAAGGATAATGTAAATTTAGAATTGTTTTTTGGCATGGTCAGAAACAGCTATCAGAACTTCCTTCCCACAAGCAAATATTAGTCTAACCTTTTGCCACAGCAGAAGGAATTTTTTTCTGCTGGTTGTGCTGAAGAAAATGGGCAGAACATGCTTTTATTCTATACTCAGGCTTCAAGGCAGGAGAAAATTCAGAAGATGCTAGGTTTCCTCCAAAAGAACTCCATCTTCTATCATCGTCATCAGGGTTAACATATCATTTTGAGAGAAAAAATAGAGCGGATGTGAGCACACTCTAACCTTCTGTCTTCGAACAAAAGTATCATCAAAGAAATTCTGGCTCAGTTTAAAAAACATGAATCAGATTCATTATCACCAGGTCCTTGAAGTTCATTGATCCACAGGGTCATTACACATAACCACAAAAATTAGTCAGTTCAGTCTGTATTTCAGCAGGCAGAGAAAATGTGAATTATTGAAGTCTAAAATGTTCTATGACTTTTTCTTAACAAATCCTTTCTGATTGCTGCAAAACCATTTGCAACACAACCATGCTGTAAATTGTTGGAACTACTAGTGTCCTCAAGAACAATATAAGCTTTTGAAGACAAGGGTAGGACTAAAGCTTATGAGTTTTTTTAGAACACAAAAACCTACTCTAAGTAGGCAACGTACAAAGTATCCTATAACATACAGGAAAAATAATCTGCAGCCTGTTTTCACCACAGAAATAAAAGGAATGCCAACATCAGTAATGAAAAACACTTATAGAACTGTAAGTTGACAGGAAACAGATAAATGTGTTTAAACTTTCATACTTTCTTTATGATTCTACAGAGAATATTGGGAGAAAGTAAAAGTAACTTCCATATACTTAAGAATTGCATTTACATGGCAAGGTTTTGGTAAGCCAAGGAGAGCACTACAGAACGGTCTTTCTTGAAAGGAGTCCAAGAGTCAGCCCCATGTCAGAGAGAATTACTTCTGGATGACTCCAAAACAGATCCACCGCTGGGCAAAGCTGAACCCCTCAGCAATGCTGGCAGCACCTCTCTGATAGAATGTTGAAGACACAGTAAAAATGCTGTAAGGGAAAGAGGAGTGAGAAAATATGTGAGAAGCTACCCTGCAAACCTCAAGGTCCAGGCAGGAGAGCAAGGAAGTGCTCGAGGGGATGGAGCAGAGGGTCCCATGCAGCCTCTGGCAAAGCTGTCTGCAAGGCAAGCTGTCCTATGAAGGTCTGCAGTTGAACAGACTCTTCAGTCCGTCAAGAACCATGTGCCACAGTACTGGATATTTCCTGTAGCTCAAGGAGACTCCATGGCGGAGCACCATCCAGGCAGGAGCTGCAGCCTGTTGACAGGACCAGGTCTTCTGCAGTACCTGTGACCCTGTGGGTGACCCATGCTGGAGCAGTGTGTTCCTGAAGGGCCACACCCCATGGGAAGGGAGACACATGAGCAATTCTTGAAGAATTGCAGCCCATGGGAAGAACCCACATAGGAGCAGTTCATGCAGGACTATCTCTTGTAGGAGGGTCCCCATGCTGGAGTAGAGGAACTGCTTGAGAAGGGGGGACTGACAAAGGCAAATTGTTACAAACTCCACAATCTGCCATCCACATTGTCCTGTGGTGCTTGGGGAAGGGGAGGAAAGGATAGAAGAGTCAGGAAAAAAGGAATGAACTTGAGCCTGGAAAGAAAGGGAGTGTGTGGGAAGGTGGCTTTAGTTTTGATTTTGTTAATCATCAGTTTAGTCTATTTCTAATTAGAAATTAGTTAAATTAATCTTCCCTGAGCCAAGTCTGTTTTCCCATAACAGTAATTGGTGAATGATTGCCCTGCCCTTATCTCAACCTATGAGCTCTATTCATGTTATTTTCTGCCACTGTCTTGCTGAGGAGGGGGAGTGGAGAAGCAGCCAGCCAAGGTTACCCACCACAGTGTATTTTTAGAAGGAAAAAGAACAACTAGAATGACAGAACAAAATGAAATAGTTGCCTATATCTACACCAGAAATATTTTTCTCTCTCCATCTGATTTCAAAGTTTATTTATAAAAATATAAAATATCAAACACTGCAATCATAGTTATTTGAAGAGAATCACAAAACAATTTTTTAAATTACATAAGTACAGCATTTTTATTTAAAGAATTCAGTCCACATCTGAATAATAACCTAACAGAATACCCTCTAAATCACAGGATTCTCTTGTGACTATTATAGTTGTGTAATAACTTATATATCAAATTATACAGGACAGCAACTATAAAACATTTCAACCAATACTGACAGTTCTTACAGAGTCCCTATTATTTAAATAGGAAGTACAACTGCTTATGACTGGTTTGTACATTACAGCTTTTCTGCTGTGTTAACAAACTTAGCAGTCAAAAGTGACACTTCATATTTTAAAGCTGCCATATTTGATCACCTTTAAAAAATGTTATGTCTTTCATAAAAAGAAGTTACATAAATCAACTTGATCCTTTGAGTATTTACTGAATGCTCTAAGCTTCATTGAAAGCCAGAGATGTATGACTAGATGGGATCCCAAGACTTCAGCTAGGCCACTGACAAGCTCATACAATCCTGCATTACCCCTCAGACATACTCTTCTATAATTACTGAGGGATATATCCCAGCCACACAGGTACTTTCTTTCACTTATTCAGTGGGCAGAGGAAGGGGAGGAAAAGACACAAAGAGCATAGGATGAAAGTGAAAAGATCAGCAGAGGTTTACCTGTCATTGAGTAACATTAAAATTGTGTACAGGGAAGAGAGAGTAGGAGATGTGAGGCACCTACCTTTAGAAAGAGGAATTAAGTTACAAAAACAAGGCCTTAGTGTTAACGGTTTAGGATCTTGTATCAGCTCTACTTAGATGTCAGTGATGCCTCCTTGCAGTCACAACAGTGCCAGAACTGGGGTGGAAATGAAAGGATAATGGACAGAACAATTTCCACAGAAATTTTGTAGAAATTAAAGTATTACTTTTAGAGTCTTGACTTAGATGAGTGTTTCAAAAGGAGTTATAAAACTCAAGATATTGTATTTGCAGTTCAGTTCAAATTTTTTTCTGATGTTTATGGACAATTTCTATGACTTCAAATAAAAATATTTCAAATTCTTCAGGAAAATGTCTGCTTGAGAGTCACCTGGGATTTTTATAAAGATATTTGAAATCTTCAATGAATACTCAAAATTCAGAAGTGGTAATCTGGAAGGCAAAGTACAGATGCTCTGCACCCCTCCTGTAAATCTGCATGAGCATCCTGCTGCTTTTATACAGCTTTCAGACACCTTCTGACCTTTCTATGGGATCTATATATTTAGGGAGAGTAAAGCTCCATGGTGAATTTCATTATGCAAATGTGAAGGGAAGGAAATTGCTCTTAGTAATTTTCTAATGATATATTTAAGTTTTAGAAATTTTCATTCATAATTCAACAGTATAAGTATGTCAGACCACCTGATGTTAAATCAACTATACACATCTAATAGCAGTTCTGATCTTCCACAGAACCCACTCTAAGATTAGGACCTATATATAGACCCTATTTTGCCTGGCAGGATATAGACCTAAGGGCCATGTGACCAGGTGCTGTATTTCTCCAACACAAATGGAAGGGGATTAGATTGCTGCACAGCCTCTGCCATGGAGCTGAATAAAAGATCATGCACTTGATGCTTTTGGGGAAGGCTGAGAAAGGCACACTGCTCCTGGCACTGCCTTGAGTCAGGGATGGCAAGCATTGATAGACATTTGAGAAGAACTCCAAACCTGAGCTGACAATGCTGGAAGGTCAGCTGCCATAATGCTGACAACAAAGAAAATGTGTAATTTCTCTTCTTTCGCATTTCCCCCCAATTTTTATCATACACTTATCCAAGGATGTGAATTTTCAGGAAAAGCTTAACATTGCAAAGTGGGGAGAAGATAAAGACTCTTAACATATGAAAGTATATTAAACTCCAGTCTGGAGTGCATCAGTCTGGCAGAGTACCACTGAATTCAAAGGTCAATTTATGCTTACTGGAGATCAGTAAACTGTTAAGAGCATACTTGCCCCTAGACAACAAATGGGCTTTATAAACAAAACTGATAGGAAAATAGAGCAACTTTCAAAACCCTGAGGAGATTTTTGCATTTTAATGGTCCTGAAATCTAACAGGTATTTCCCTCTGGGGTTTCAGTTTGTCCCCAGAATGTCTTGGCATGAATCACCAATTCAAGGATTAGCGCATATATTTCCTCCTCCTGGTGTGGGAGCCATTTGTACAGCTGCTGCTTTGGGAAACGTTCAATAATCCTTCATTCTGAAAATTCATAACCACTCTGGAAGCCAAGAAATCCTTCTAGGACATGCGCTGCCTCTTTGCTTTGGCTTCCATACCTTTGGTATGCACATGCAAGGCACAGAAAAAGCTTTGTAGCAAGTTTGTCGCATTCAAAGAGTGAGAAATCATGGAAATAACAGGTTGCAGTTTAATGCCTTTTAATTCACAAGGCAGAGCACTAAAAGGACAGATGCATTCAAAAGAATGAAAGCGGATGAATCTGGAACTGAAGCAGGGCCTAACATACGGGAGCAGATAAACCTGTCTATAGAAAATAAGGACACATGGAATTTTGCCAGTAGTCAGCTGAAACTGGCTCTGTTCACAGCCTTGAAATGTATATTCTGTCTCCTCTCCAAGCCTTCCTTTCTGTTTGATTGCTCCTGCTTCCCATCCAGAAGACTCATCAGATTCCAAGCGACTATTCTATTGGGGTTGTTTTGCCCACCTAGTAACAGGATGATCGGTAAACCTTATGAGAACTGTACTTTAGCTTGGCAGGCAATCACAGCCCAAATAGAGCTCAGCTGAAAACCCTGAAGTCAGTAGAAAAGCTCCCTGTGCCTGAAGCCCAGGCCTGAAATGCATTTAGAAGTCCCGTGCCTGAATGTGGCTCCAGTGGTATACTTGGTCAAGGAAACACATTGTGACTTGAGTCAGGCTCCAGCTGAAGCATGCTGTAGGGATCGTGGATAAATGAAAAGCCAAATTTCTGAGTGAGTGTTTTCCCAAGCCAAACAAAGCCACTGAACTTTCTGGGGTTTTCTTGGCACTTATGCTGCTTTGGGGAATTTGAATGGTGCCTGTCCAAGGATAATTGACTCCCTCTGTATGCTATTGTGATTCTCAAAAAAAAAAAGCAGCATTTTTCTCAATCTTTCCAGGCATAGTCATGTTCTTAATAGCAACTGGACAGAACAGGAAATGGAATGGGGTGTTCTACAAGATCCAGATTAATGTCCGTGAAAAGAAACCCACACCCCTGCATCACCTCAACAGGTGATGACCCAATTACATTAATAATTCATCATAGGATATAATTCTCCTTATTTACACATGGTACTTCCATTTCCATTTATTTGAGTGGTTTAGCCACAGCAGGAAATAGGAGATTTAAATCTCTGGTTTCTGCTATGCATGCTTTAAGAAAGAAATTAACTGTACTGTACAAGGCAAAAGAACTCCAAGCTACAGAAGCTGACTATGCTGAAAATAAAAGCAGAAGTGGCATCACAGCCGGGAGTTGTTATGAACATAAGTCACTCTTTATTTTTAAACTTCATGCTTTATAAGGCATGACATGATTCAACTTGTTGATGAAGTGGAAATTTTCACTTGGTTTAATTTTGCCGGTTCAGTAAGTTTGCCACCATTGATGCACTTTTGAAAGGAAAAGGCAGACCATCCCGAGGTAGTTCTCCAACTATTATTCTAATAAGTGTAGTTGATTGTTTTGAGTTTGAAAGTAGTGCTGATACTCAAGCAAATCAACTCTTTTTTTCTTGGTATCAAGAAGTTAATGAAAAATTTTATTAATTTTAAGAAGCTAAAACTAGCATTTGTTTCACTGAATGAGCCTATTTGTACCTATCATGACCATCTTCTCTCTAAGCAGACCATGTGTTTGGATTCTTTAGCATCCTACAGGATGAGAGTGCAATCACCTTAACAATTACTCATGCTATTTAAATTCAGGTAATAAAATTCTGAAAATAATTCTTATTAACAGTTTTACTGTTGCTTTGGAGACAAAAAGTGTTCCAAATATTTTTTATTTTACAGAATTCCATACAGAACTTTGCCACAAGCACACAACATTTATTATTAGACTGTTAGAATGCTCAAAGCGTGCTTGGCTTTTCTAGTTTTCCTTTTCATGTAAAAGAAAATGAAGTGAAAACAAGAAAATTAAAACTTCAGTAACTGCACAAGATAAGGAAATTCTTGTGTCCCTAAGGGCATCCAGACCAAACACCATTATTATTACTATTATGGTATTGCAGCAAATTGAGTGCTGGTTAATTGCCTCTTTTCTAAATGATTTTTTTCTGGCTGGGAGCATGAGGGAGGTGAGAAGAGAACGACTCAAAATTCATAACATCCCCATGACAAAAGAACACCCAAAAGGCAACAGCTGCTTTGAGAAGTGAAAACATTGGATCTTCAGAGGCCATTCAAGCAGAGTATGTTTTTCTTTGATGAGCTCTTGTCACCTAGACCAGCAATGAGTGTAAAGACATCAGATGCAGATATACAGTTGTTGAGAAATGCTAAGAACACATTAAAAGTACAGGAGGAGTTGATATGCACCAAATCTTAATATTAATGTGTTATTGCAACCCTCAGTCCTATGGGCATTCAAAAACAATTTGTGTATTATACTCTACGATAAACATGAAAGAAGAAAAAAAAAATCACCAAGAAGGAAATATACATTCATAAATGAGTTATCCTACAAAATGCATTTGTATTTATATCTAAAAGATGAGGCTCCCCTTAACTGCATTGATTGTGGGTGAGAAGCAGGAAATCAGCTTTAGGATAAAGACAGGTAAATGTGTAAATGAAAGACAGACGTGAACCAAAGTCCCTGCAAGGAGGTACAAACCTCAGCTGAAGCTGGTTAAAGGCAATGGTGGCAGGAAGAGCCAAGGCTGGGCTGCCTCTTTCCCAGGCCAGCATCAGAGTGAGCCCTGAGGAATTCACTCTGCCAGGCAGGGCCATTCAAGCCAAAGCCCAGCTTTTGTACTCCTAATACAACAGATAAAATTTCTTTCTACCCAAGAAATACTGAAGCACAACATTGCCCTTTAGGTTTCAGCTGCTCTTTCCTAACCAGTGTTAAGTCTTGTGAAAACAAAGTGTTTTTCCTTCATCTTTTCTAGAAATTTTTCTGGGCCAGCTTATCTGGTGCAATATCTCACCCTACGTTTGTCTCTAATAAACAAACCAGGGAGAATATCCACCATAGAGTTTGTGTCCCATAATGTGTCTCTTACAGGCAAATTAATAGACTGCCAGATTTGGGGGGCCACCTAACAGATGCATGATACTGAAGAAAACAAGCAGAAGAATACATCAGGGCTATGTGGAAACACCAAAAAAATACCAATCTGCTAAAATACGAGTCTCAGATTCAGGTTTAGTGTCCCTTAGTGTTGTCTCTAAAATATGGACTAGTTATTTGATTCAAAAGAGAAACTCTCAATGCCCACCAAAGATACCAGCATACTCATAATGCTGGATATTTTTGCTGATACACTGGCAAAGAGGGACATAATTGTTTGCCCTCTATGCTCTGTCTCAGTCTGATAAAGCACTGAGGCACAGATTGTTGAGTATGCAGATAATGCTGCGAAGTCATGTTACCCAGCACTTTGCCCAGGAAAGGCACCCTGCCTAGTGAAGTCAGTACAGGTGCCACGAGCAGGGTCCTGGTGGTCAGAGCAGTCCCTGTGGTTCTCATTGCCATGTACCTGTATCACCTGGACTCCAGCCTGCACAGACAGAACAGAGGCATGCCCATGAAAAGAGAGATGGCTTTCTGCTGAGAGACACGGGTGGCAGGACAGAGGGGCAATCGTATTCGTGTGTCAGTGCATCAGATGACAAAGTTTCTGTAAAGGTTGATACAGTCATAAAAAAAGCCTCCAACAGATTGGGAGGGACTCCTGGAGGTCGTCCAGTCCAACCTCCTGCTCAAAGCAGAACTACCTTCAAAGATACTCCATGTTGCTTAATACACTGACAACAGAGACAGAGAGAATGCCCAACTTTTATACTACAAAATAATAGAAATAGCAGGTAACAGTAACACATATTCAGCTAAAATCCATAATTGAATCTTAGGTTCTTATATATTCTTTACTTTTTCAAAACTAGCTTGCAAAGTAAGAGCATTTCTCACTGTGACACACAGCTTATCATCTATAGTTTCATCCCCTGTTTCTGCAACCTTTCTGCTTGCAGTGTAGGTCATGAATGAAGAAAGGGGAAGATTGGGAGCTGGACACCTGAGCTCAGACAGGATTTACCACTGTTCACTGGTAGTCTGCTGCAACTGGAAGCAATCAAGCCCTAGCCAGAACAAAACTCCTCAATTTGGAAAGCATCACAGTATAAATTTTCCACTTCCTCCCCCAGCCCAGTATTTTAAAACTTTTTCCTACCTATAATACCATGATTTGTTAGTTTATACTTCACACACACCACAGTAAGACATGCAGTGTAATAGGGGAATGCAGAGGTCTGGCAATGTAAAAGAGGAAGCAGCTTAATTAACAGAAACTGTATCCCTTTCCTTGATTTTTCCCTCACCGAAAATGATTAATCTTGTTTATGTGAAAATTTGCTTCTGCTTTCTTGAATACCAGAAAAAAGTACTGGTAATCAAAAGTTAAATAGTATAGTTAATTACTCAGAATGAGTAAAGAACATTCAGTGGTAGTGCTAGTAAAAATCATAAAGGACTGGATTGAAATTTTATGCTTCCAGCAAAGGTGTGGCATGAACAACACTATACTGGGAGTGACTCTGTGACTCAGATGTACAGATCTTTCCTCAATTCCTCCTTGCTTCTGGCACATACTATTTCACTCCTGAGCTACTTCAGTTGTAAAATATGACCCACCCTGCAATGGCTCATCTGCTGTTTATATAACCCTTCACTGTGTCTGTGTTTTCTAGATATGCTGCAAAGGCAAAGGACAGGAAAGTAAAACCAAGGACTTAATTTATTTCCCTCTGTCTAGAACAATAGCCAGGTAGTTACCTAGATAACAGCTGGGCATACATTTTTCAGACAAGGCTAAAAATGATACTCAAAATTAAGTAAGGGGTGTGGAGAATAAATCATATTAAACAAGGCAGACAGAAAAAAAAGCCCAACGACTCTGAACTTCAGAGTACAGACAAATGAATATAGGAGAACCATGTTCTTGAAAAGTGAGAAAATATAAGCTGTTTGAAAAAATATTGTATTATTGAGCTTGGGAAGTCAAAAATATTGGGAATTTTCAGTGCATTACAGACAAAACATAAGGTTTAATAACTTACAAAATTAAAATGACACTTAATAGGGATCTCAGAAAAATGAAAGGCTTTCAACCATGTTATAAATAAAGGTCTATCTTAGACCATTTCACCTGATTTTCAAATTCAAGATTCTATTTGTAAAATCAGGAGCAGGAAAGTCTATAAAGGCCATTTTCTGTGTCATACTCAATTGAACCTTTTCCTCACCCCATATCCACCTCTCTCACTGCAAATTAATTTGACAGGTTCCTGGCAGGGCTTCAGCAACTTTGCGTTTCTCTGGAATTAGCAAAAATGCTAATTTGGGCACTTTGCTGCTAGTGCAAGTTTTTTAGCCTGGCTGAAGCTGCAAGGCTATTTGAGATAATATCAAACCAAAGAACAAAGGGGCACCTGTCATGAGCCCCAAGCGAAGGAAACAGACAGTTCTCGAGGAATTAAAATGAGATTTCTTTACACCAAGCGTCGAAGGCTGTAAGCAGAGTGCTCTAGGAACAGCTGGGGTTGCTCTAAATCAGGGTGGAGGGGAGGAGGGAGAGAGAGAGAGGGAAATGTGCGGCGTCTCTTTCAAACAAGGGCTGCCGGTAAAAGGGCGGGGATGGCTCCAGATAAGCTTCCTGATGCACTTCCACAGAGACACTCGAAACAATGGGGTGGCAGAGCCATTTGCAGGCGATGTAGAGCAGACTACACCCCTTCCTCTTGGAGGAGGTGATGGCCACGCTCATCCGGACAGCCCCAGGCCCCAAGGTCCCGGCCCCAAGCCCCCAGCCCCAAGCCCCCAGCCCCAAACCCCAGACCCCAAACCCTGAAAGTCCCAAGCCCCAAGCTTCAGGGACCAGGTGCCAGTCCCCAAGGTCCCAGGCCGACTTGTCAGGGGGTTGTGTCCAGAGCTGACAGCAGCATGGCCACAGTGCAACAGCCCAGCCTTCAAATCCCAGCGGTGGGAAAGCAATCCAGCAAAAATCCTACCAGCAATGCCCCATAGAGAGCTGTCCCCACCCTCTGCTGGGTCTCACAGAGCTGCAGTACCAGTCGGGGGTCCTGCCTGTAATCCTTTCAGATCAGCCCGAACTGGAGGCTGCTCCAGTCTCTGGACAGGTTTTGTTTCCTTGTTTTTAATATTCACGTCACAGAATTCGGACCCAGGCAGGACTACAGGGGGAAGTAGCTAGTGCTGTGCTCTCTGTGGGAGCATCTAGGACACACCTCAGGCAGAGGCACAAAAAGCACTCACCTCAGCACAGCACATCTCACCGGTGTGGTCAGCTGCCCGAACGGGACATTTCCACCTACCTTGGATATTCACGGCAACAACACCGATTACAATCTGGGGGGAAAACGATCCCTTGTAGCTAACAAGTAGTGTGGTGTTTATCCGACTTTAAGCTCTGCTTTCCAGACAAAACTGTCTTGGTTGGGCAGTTTTAACCCTTTCAGGTAGGTACTAGGGATATCGTCAGCCATGACTGCAGAATTCACATACTCCAAGATTTACATGTATAACTGCGTAAATCTCAAAATAAGAAGAGCAAGAACAGCAAGAACTGCATTAGAAAAATCTCCTACCAGATCTGTATCTGATATTTCGAAAGGGGTTTTATACTTGCAGAGAAAGTTATTGTAGTTTCTTTCATCGCTTGAAGTGGAAATGGCAAGGAGAAAAAAGGTCTAAATATGACCACCTTTTCTTTCATTATTTTTTCCACTATGTGCTGCATTTCCTTCAAAGTGCCATTAATATATGTAGGCTGAATTAAAATCTAGAGCAAAGAGTCACAGGTCGCCAAATTTAAGCTCTGACTTCTCTAAATATAAGGTATACCAGGAGTGTTCATTAACAGCAAACTACTTCACAGATTTGTCAAATAAAAATTAAACTAAACTAAACTAAAATATTGACTCTGTCATTCTGATTCCACTGGCATCTCTCAGACAAAACTGTCAGCTCAAAACATGTATACACACACACACACACACAGACACACGCACGTACACAAAGCTGAAGATTAAATTTTTCATTCCAGCTAATATTTTCAGGTGAAGATTCACAAATGCCCATGCAAATGGAGGTATTTTCCTCCTGTAAAACACATGGTTATATTGTGGAAATCTCTTGACACTGGGTTTTGTGTGATGGCTTATGCTATTTGCATCCCCAGGCTTCATGATGAGGAAAGAATGATGTAGGGAAGTATCACTATATTCCTATGCTGTTCTTATGTACCTGCCTGGTCAGGGTCAGGGGAACTGATTGGCCCCAACCCATGGCCTTCCTTTTGCCAGGTGACAGCAGACCTCTAAAGAAACTGTAACTTATTCTCACTGTATATACCAATCTTATTTTAGGCTATATTTGAGTGTGCATTTTACTTTATAATGAGTATAAAACCTGTGATTCTCACTGCTCCAGAATCCTTTGGGGATCAGCATGATTTTGGTCTTGGTTTTCAGGCCATCACAGTCATCTTCCTATGTCCTTACTGAAAACTTTCATGTTAGAAGATTACATGTTCATATGATCCAACACTTATATCTATGGTAATTTTTGATAATACCAAGCTAGTAAAATATATAATCTTTATATTTTGGAACATATGCCAAAGAATTATGCCTAATGTTAAAAAGAAACTTTCTTTTCTGGAAGTTACAATATAATTAGCCCTTTGCAGGAATTCTGACACTTTCTTCCAAAGCATCAGGAATCAACATCAGAAAAGAAATATTGCAAGAGCCTGCTTTTCCAAGGATTAAAAGAAAAGCTTGCCAAATGTCTCAAGAGACTGAAATAGAAGATAAAATTATACTATATAAAAAGAGATGTAATTTTAAGACAGGCAATGCAAAGTCAATATCAATCTTTCAAAACTGCCAGGCAATCATGATCTTCAGACTGACTTGGAAAGGAGCATTAACTCACCCCAGGAAGACAATTCTAAGGAAATCTTGTAGGAATGTCTGTCTATTACTGAGGTTAACTGAATGTTAAGCTGGTATTTTTTCTATAAAAAAGGAAAACCAGAGGCATTCTAAGTGTCAAATCAGCCATGTATCTTACCTTGACAAACTATGTGGAGGCCGTATGGAAAAAGTCTTTAACATTGATTGTGAATCAGGTTAGAGATACCTTGCAGATAATGATTTTTATTATGTGGCAAGTTGCATTTTGTCATGAATGTATGAAGAGATTCAAATCACAAATCATGCAGCTTTGGAGGGATAAGGCCAAATGTAAAATTCTCTGAGAAAACAAAAGAACTTAGGGCATTTGGTATGTAAGTTATATTTGGGAGGTTTAATACTATTTAAACCTACATCTAGGAAAAGGAGTTAACAGAAATATGGAAGCAATACTCTAGAATACTTCTGGACTCAAAAAACTCTTCTTGAATAAACTTAAGAAAATTCCAGTTGCAGTCGTAGATGCCAAATAGTCAAAGTCACATCAATTGGAACAGAAGATCTCTATGCTAGAAGAGAAAAAGGGAATTTCAAAGTATGTCCACAGAACTTCCACAGCATACATAAAGCCCTCACAGGGACTCTTTATTTGCCATTTAGGACTGTGCTGCCAAGGCAGAAGCATAACTTGGAGCCTCAAAACAAAGCAAAGTTCATCTCTAGGAAGCTCTGTCCAACTAGGGACAATAATTGCCATAACAACACAGACAAGTTCAACATCAAATGTGATCAACACTTCTAGAGTTCCTGAACCAGAAGCTTGGAATGGAGTTATAAGTCTATCGATTTTACTCTGTAAACCTATTTCCATATTCTGTAACCTGTTGTTTGACCTTTATATTGGTAGAAGAAATCAGCACATTTAACCTTTAGCTTTAACTTTCTATAACCATGAAACAACACCCAGAGACTACCCTGTTCTAGGGGGAGAGCAGAAAGACCTAGTTTATGAAACCTCTTCAATTAACCTGACCTCAGGTCTGTGCTTCAAATCACATCAAGCAGGGATCTGACCCTGGCCTCAGGGAAGCACTCAAACCACTATGCAGTAGCTAGTGGACTAGCCAGTCTGGAAAAGAAACCTCAAGAAACCTCTCCTTAGAGCAAAGAAATAATGTCAACAAATATTTGTCAAAACAAATGGCCACAAAAAGTTTCAGTTTCAACTCATCAGCACTTTTGAATGAAAAAAAATTTGTGGAAATATCCTACCCAGCTCTAGCTGCATTTCCTACCATAGGTACAGACTAAAATGAGGCAGAAAGCATTTCTGAGGAAAAGTCATCTACAGACAGATGGCTGAGCTGTGACCCAGATTCTCTCTACACCAGTGTAAACCTGAAATAACCCTATGGAGTACAGAAAGACAAAAAACACTCTGGTATCTCAGCTGTGACAGCAGTAGCTGTTCAAGAGTCACAGCCTGGGTTCTCTGTATTTCTTTATTATTAATTCATGTTTCTTAAAATCTGTGGAGGAATCTTAATGCTTCCCACACTATGCACACCATTGGGGAGGGCAAAGGAAGTAAATGGCAGAATCCATTCACATGCCTTGACAGTTCTTAGAAATAGCATTTGTATAGAAAAGGCCTATTACAAAAAATGTCTTTTTCTACTGAAGAGTCATCACAAAGTTCGGTACAATCAGCCAGATACCAGTTTTATAGGCATGCTATCTTAATTTAAGGAAACCAGTGATGATAAATTGCTACTCATAGAACTCAATGGTCTGACCAGCATATTCCAACCTGTGGCCCAGAGCAGAATGAATAGCATTTTCATTGACCTTAAACCAGCATGCTGTGAAGAACCTCAGCACTGGAAGGATAGATTTAACATCACAATGAAAGGAAATTCTGCACATTTTTCATGTATGAACTCTGTTCTGCATAGTGAACTGTGAAAAGCACTGTCTAATTGACAACAGATTCTTCTATAATAATAATTTTTATCTCTACCTGGTTTTGCAACCATTGATAACATTTGACCTTTTTTAATAAATTAAGAAAAAAAAAAAAAAAAAAGAAAAAAAATCAAGAGACCCCCACTAGTCTAGACATCAAATTTAAGCTATAAAAACCCACTAGGGCAACAAAACTGTTCTTCATCTTCCTAATTTCTTGCCAGTCAGCCCAAACGATGGCCTTCGCAGTTGAAAAAACAAAGAGTAAGAAGCACATTTCTTTTGTTGCATCCAAGTTACCTTAACATCTTTTTCTGTGGCTGAGGTTGTCTAAGTCCTTAGCAGTTTGTCATCTATTGTCTACATATTGTTCCTGCTAGGTGCAGCCCCAAGTTTAGATAAAGCCAACTGGATCAGACTCCATGTAGGATATTTCCCAAAGGAAAAGTGATCATCTTTTTTATTCTCTGTTGTGTGAGGGGTCTAGGTTATGGTTCTTTCTGCCTTAGAGTTAGCTATGAAACCTCCATATGGAAAACTCAATTTTTGTTCAAGATGTGTAGGAAAGCTGGGTAAAGGGAACACTGGTTTCAGTAGGTTCTTTTTAAGTTCTTTCACCTCGGGTTGAACAGCAACATATTCATTGCAGCAAAAGACACTGGATAGTGACAAAAAGGACTCAAAAATTACCTTGTAAGCCATAGGAAGACATAGGCTGACTCTCAGCTTGGACCCTATAGAACATTCTATGAGGGTAGCTCACTTCCAAATTCCAGTGGCTCAAATATCTACACTTGAGCCTGTTTCTAAACTTCTGATGTAATCAATGAAGTTTAGAGAGCAATTTCCATCCTGAAGCGGACACTTACCCAGTAAGCTGAAGACCAGTTTAGACTTTGCTGTATATAGCACAACCTGAGATAGCAAGATCACCTGTAGAAAAGTTACTGTGTCCTATTCTGTATGTGCAGGCTCTCAGATGACTGGCCAGGTTTTTCTCACCTGGTAGTTAAAGAGGAGCTTCCTACTCCACTTGTAGAGACCATCATGGTGTGTACGACCAGTGAACACTGACCCAATTAGGTTGGGAAGCAAAACGAGATACAAGCACCCTAGTTCATGGATCTTGAGGAGTCCTCAGCTGCAGTGAGTCTCAAAGTCGTTAGAATTTTGGGGGAAGTGAGAAACAGGTTAAAACTGAGAATAGTTGAGAGTCGATCTTCAGTTTGCACTGCTCTAGGGAGAGGAGAGGAGAAGAGGAATAGACATGTGAGCTGACCAGAGTGTGTAACAGTCCTTTATGCAACCAGACTTTTCAAGTGCAATGTTCTGAGGTAAAACCCCAGCAATATTAGATTTTCCTATACATTTCTGTCCTGATAAGATTTTTATTATTTGGTCACATTTGCTGCATTTTACTGTTTCTTGTAAAATCTTTAATCCTTGTATGAGATATTTTACATTATAAATACTACATTTACAAGAAAATTTTTTCCACTTTATTAAATAGTCCCAAAAGTGTTTAATTACTTTGCACATTCTTACAGTGTCCTTCAGCACTATATGCCATCTCAAAATAACTTAAGAAAACCCTTAAGATCTATTTACAATCTCTGATTTGCTTCTGATTGTATAATTTTTTGAAGCAATCCCTCAAAACAAAGCTCCACTCCCCATTGAATCTTGCACTGTCACATATTCTTTCTTTAATGTATGTTGCCACGCAAATACCTCTTTATGAACAGAATATATGTACTTTTTTTCTCATAAAAATTTGCTACCTAGGAAGGACACAAAGTAAATTGTTTTATTAAAAAACTTTTTTGTGTGCGTTTGGATGCATGTTTCATATAATACACTGTAAAACAATATTCAGTGTGTGGTAAATGCATAACCTCTTATAGACATACAGAATAGTAAAATGTTGATAAATCAGAAATACTATCCTCATAACGTTTCTTAATAAGCCAAGATGAAGGCCTCTTTTCTGCTCAGCTTTGCTTCACACTTGCTAGACCTTCAATAGGAAGTGCTAAATCTAGACTAACTCCTTTAAACTCCTTTTAATTTTCTCTGTAGAGGCAGAGAAGGAAAATGTCACTGCCACAACAAAGCTCTTGGGAAAGTATCAACTGACATCATTTGGGCACAGTGTCTTAAGTCAGGGGTTTTGACAGTATTAAAACCAAATTTAGGCCTGGTAAAGGTATGAATAACTTAATTCACACAGGCTTAACCAAGGTATAGAACAGTCCAGTTAACACAGTCTGCTGCAAAATTACTCACTTTAGCTGTCTGAACATCACTTGGGGAGACATCAAAATGATTTTACAAAGCTACCCAGGAGAACACCTGCAATCTGTGGGAAGAAGGAACACCTGTTCCACTCTGATTACCAAGAACGGAAGTCAGCATCTTTCGGTGTGAAACAACCCTTTCTTCAGGTCAAAAGCAAAGCAGAAAGACAGTAAGTTATTTGTGTGGAGCTAGCACCAGCACTGAGACAGAAGCAGCATGCTTGGAAGCATTTGCGCTGAAAAAAACCCAAACCCAACCCATTTGAAAACAACCCTGAAATGCAGGCTTCTATAATGATTTCAATAGAGCCTTTGTAGTATTACAAAGAAAGAAGTAGAATTCAAGTATAAAATTGGGTTTAGCACACAGAAAGTAATTTACTTCTTACTTTTACTATCTTCTGAACTCCCACCCTCTTTCTTTTTTCCAGCAATTCACATAGTAAAAAAAACTAGTTCTATTCATGCAGAGTGCAAAATGACACACATTTGAAACAGAAAGGATGGGTTCTTTCCCAAGGGTTTTACATTAGAGAGTCACCCTTTTCACCTCTAAAATCAAGCTGCTTCTGATGAGAAATGCTGCAACTCAGGTTAAACAGCATGTGAAGTCCCATAGAAGTGTTTATTAGGACTAGCTCATTCAAATCCTCAGGGTACCTTACATAATATAAAAGCTCTCATTGTAGATGTTTTCCCTGAGATAAAACTAGCTAAGGAAGATAAAAATAGCTGAAGTCATTACAAGGCTGTGTAAGTTTTCAGGGATGTAACTTTTCTTCTCCTCAAACCAATATGTCCCCAGATCAGTCATTTGCCACCTGGTGATCTTTTTATAACAAGAATTTGCATAAGACTAAATTTAAGTTCCTTACCTATAGAATCATGACAAGTTTTCAGAGATCTCTGTTCTCCTTCTTTGTCTTGGGGTGAAAGGTGATTTCTTGCTCAAAGAAAGAATAAGGTTGAAGAATGTTCTTCAATGGAGGACAAGAAATGCCAGTAAAATTTAGTACTCTCATTTATTTTCCCTTCTTTTTTTAAACCTATATACTGGAATCTCCTGTACTTGAATAGAAGGAGGAGAAGCAGATTATGACCATAAATTTATTTAATTGTCTGCACAGGTTGAACTAACCTTTACAAATTAAGCATTATAAACTTCCTACATTTTAAGAACACTTTGACAAAACAGGACAGAAGAATAATCTATAGCTCTGTAAGGGGAACAGTCTAGCTTTTTACAAGAAATTATAATGGTAGTTTCAAATAGAACTACAGAAATACTGGTATAGAAATGAGGAGAATTATGTATAATGCATTTACCATGTGAGCAGCAAAGTACCCTGAAACCGAAAAAATATTCAGAGTAAGTAGTTTAACAGATAAGCTCTTAATTAAAAAGTGGTGATTCCAGTTACCTGTGAAAATGAAATACTGGCTTTAACACATGTTATGCAATATGTCAACAGTTGAAATGTGCTGTTTCTTCATCAGTTATTACAGTTAGGATAATTTTAAATGTCCTTAGTATCTGAGTGGCTAATATTTAACTAACTCTTTCACTCTGGGAGATCCCTGATTCTTCCAACAAAAGCTAGTAAAGGCAAGCTGGATTTCACATTTGAGCTTGGTCACTCCTACTTAACATCTAGAATCTCACTTACAATATTTTCCAGTAAAGGTCTGTGCATTTTACATACATATAAAATTATATAAATATCCAAGTGTATCCGAATCATTATTTTATCAGCTTAGTTAAAGAAACAAGTCATAAAAACCCAAACAGCCCAGGTGTTAGTGCTGTGACTTCAGGGAAGTATTGATGGAACTGATCATCCCTAAAGGCAAAGTTCTTCTAGACTGCTAATGTTTGCAAAAAATTCTGCCATTTTTAGCTTCCCCTTTGAATATCCAAATGTTGGGGCAGATGTGACAAAGTAGAGGAAAAGAAAAAGGCTAGACTATTTTTATATTATATTTTAAGTTTTTTTTTTTTTTTCAATATTATAGAGAACTCTTCTGTTCCTGCTAGCTGTATAGTCAGCTTAATACTTCATTATGTTTTTGATGCCTTCAGTAAATTTAGACTTGTGCTTCTCTTTTTTTGAGGCTAGTACAGCAGTGTCTGTGCCCAAGATAAACAAAATATTATGTAGAGCTCATGTCCAATGCCTCTACTTTGTGTACTTGTATGCAGGTACTCAATCTGTGACTGAACTGCCTTTTTAGCACATGAATGAGATGAAAACTCATGCTTCTGCAACCCAAAGCGAAGTATTTATTCTTCTATCAAGACATATTGAAGCAGTTAAAATAATCCTATGTGTCCTACAAATTGCATTCTGTACTCTCCTCAATAGCACCAGGGAGAAAGTTGATTATTTCCTGGAGGGTCTTTGGAAGCAGCTGCCTGTGCACTGCACTCTGTGCCCTTGGCAGGTCAGAAGATGTTCTCACAGGGCTGTGCAGAGTACAAAAAGAGGAACACTTACACTGGATCTGGTCAGGTTGTCCTCTAACTCAACGCCTGATCCCAGGATGTGGAGAGTCCTGGCTGACCTGCCCTTGGCTGCAGTCAAACAGCTGGGACAGTGCCAGGAGGAGGAAGCTTTCTAGGAAAAATCCCAGCTGTGTTGAGCCCTCCTCGGGCAGTATCCAAAAGCTCCTGGGATGCCTTCAGGGTGGGGTGCTCTAAAGGATGTGCTGCCCAGCGTTGACTTTTGTTGTAAGTCATTCAACATTGTGTTCCTATGGTTCTATATTTTTTATTTTGGGATATTGACCCTCCTTTTCCTACCTTCTCTCTGTAAGAAAGCTGTATTCTTTCCACAAATCTCATTATAATAGGTGTCAGGCTACTGCTTAGCCCTGCTCTTCATGCATAGACCTGCCACTAAGAGAACCCATGGACCAGGACTTGAAATATTTCCAGGGAGTTCATCCAGGGTACATCAAATCTACCATCTTCTCTGAATCATCTTTTCAAAGCTCAGATCCCACATATGATTCACAAACAGAAGATACCTAAGAAGAGCTTTAGCAAATTAGCTTATTAGTTCCATCCCTTCTCTTCCAAAGCATTCAAGTTATCGGCCCAGATGGCTGTTCACTGAGTCACATTCCTCCCTCACCATTGTGTTTATCAACTATTTAGGTTGTAATGGAAAATCCTTTAAGCATGACCTTGTCTCCTGAGGCCCTAATTCAGCAACACATTTAAGTATGCATCAGCACGCAGCCTTATTCCAAGAAATGCCATCCATTTCTGTGGTAACTACCACACACCTAGAACAAGCAGCTTGCTGAAATGGGACAATGGTACCTTCTGTATGCACAAGTAATATTTTCAAGCCAAGTAAAACTAGAACCATATAAAAAAGTATATGGTCATAAAAGATACAATTTGCTGTTGTGGAAAATTTATACAGTTAAGAAGCCACAGATATAAGAATGGCTGCCTGTAATTAAATTTTATTCCCTTACTATAGACTTAGGCAGAAATTATTCAGTATCATTTTCACTTTCAGTGATTATTGTAAGGTCCTGGAAAACCACAAGAGATCTATGAAAAAATAAACCCAAACACAACCTAATCTAAATGTTCCAGGAGATTGACTATTTTCAGTTTCAAATTTTTGGTTCAAATTTTTGATTCAAATGGCAAAAGAGAGAAGGACAAAGCAAAACAATGCAGAATCATGGACTTCAGCTTTGATTTATGTATCTAAATCCATCTTGCAACTGTTCTAGAAATACAGTATTCAAACCAGAACAATTCTGATGAAGATTCAGAGAGCAAAAACTTGCATAAATGAGACAAAATAAACTTGAATTGCTGAACATAGAATCTTCTTCATTTCTTGGTGTTGGCAGATTGTGACACACAGGGTAGGCCTGAAAAACTCTGAAATACAGAACACTAATAAATAATCTACAGAATTTAAAATTATGAAAACCAAACCCAAAAAAAAGTCCCAAAACAACAACATTATTCCTAGCAGATTAGAGTACCTAAAGATGCAATGCTGAAGTGTTACTATTGTAGTCTTTTGCAAAGACAATACGCATATCAGTGTGTTAAAACATCCTTACCAAAATAGATGATTAAACTTTAGTCCTTTTAACCAGAAGAAGAAAAATGTGTTTCAATTTTAACTGTAGTTTCTCCTCTACATAGGTTTTAATCCATATGTAGTCAGGTAACTCAGGCTGTCTAAAGATAACAGATTTTTCATCATTGTGTGATGTTTTCAAGCAGAAGCAGACCTCTCATATCCTCTTAAAGATAGTTTGCAAACTCTGGTATACAGCAAAAAACCTATATAAAAAAAGAATCTTCTGCTAGTTCTTTTATAAGAAATACAATTTTCTAAACCAAGAAACCTAAAGACTGTAGTGAGTAGATGCTCCTTGACTGTGTGTCTTTAATATAAACTGTATGGACTTGTCCTCTGTCACATAGTTTGACCTTTTTGTTAAGCATCTAGTGGTTGGTAAAAATTGCTTCTACAGGAAAAGTGTATTTACAGTACAACATCAAGTGTAGAACAGGAATGGGAACAAAGTGAAAATTCAGATACCTGCACAGTGGGGTAACTTTGATCCTTTTTAATAAAATACCCATTATGCAGGCTCTACTTGCAGAATGGGATAAACAAAGTGAAGCCTGGTGAGGCAGTGGATAAAAATTCATCACAAGCTCTTAGTACAATACAGTGACAAGTATAATTAATAGGACTGTGTAACGTCCTGAATAATGAAAGAAGGAGAGAGAACTAGGATTAGAAGGACAAGTACAGGAATGCAAAACACAATTCTAGTGTCCTTGCTTCTTATCTGCATGAGATTGTGGAAACTTTCTCACTGTTCAAGTTAAAAAAAAACCCAAACAAACAACTAAAAAAATTCAGATCAAAACAATGATTAAACAACTATTGACACTTTTGTACAGGTATCACCGATCCTGGTTTCAAGTATAAAGTAAGCCTATATGTCACTTCTCTATGTCTCAGCTGGCTTTGCTTTCTAAAAGTCTGCAGACTAAAAAGTGCTCTGAAGGCCAAAGAAGATATTCAGGACAGCCACAAAGGCAATGGCTACAGTGGTGAGAAATTCAGCACAACAGTAGTGGGTCAGTAGATCAAAGAAGTTCTTACTAGTGTCACTATCTCTGTGATAATCTACTCAGGACTAAATTCAAAATTTCCTAAATTATCCTTAACTCTCATGTGATTTGAAGATGTCTGAAGGATTAGTCTGAACCTGATGTCCCCATAAGGAGTTAGAATATATTTGATCTGCAACTGCAGCGGGTCTTCCTCTAAAATTTGTTAATAGGTGATCTGGCACACATCACCACTGCTCTGTGAACCTACAGAATAAGCACCATTGATTGGGGGGCTGCCTTCAGAAATGGCATATTGCTCCATGCCATCCTAACCTGAACAGCCAAAGTAGAAGTACAGAGCAACTTGCCTTATGTAAAGATTTTGACCAAGCTTTTCAAAATTAAGACGGACAGAAGGCCCGACATATTGTAAAAAAGATTGCTCCTATAAAGCTGAATAATGAAATATTCTTGAATCTATTCAGGAAAAGACTTGATTATATACAGAGACTCTTAGTTTAATCATGATGACTACAAATTTAAAATTAAATGCAGTCTTTTTTCATGATCATCACTGTTGAAACAAATTATTTGATCCCTTTGTATCTATCAAAAGTAACATTAGTCATCTGATAAAGCTGAAAAAATTTGTCATGTTTAGAGGTACATGACATGAAGTACATTGCAGTCTCTGCATTTCACACTGGATTTGAGTGGACTCCCTTTCACTGGCTAGAGGGAAACAAGTCCAATTTCCACATGATTCAAACTAAAAATAATCTGGAGGATGTAACTATGGAAGTCTCTCTTTTATTTGGCCTATTAGAGACTTAAAGGCTTGTTAGAAACCTGTTTGAGTAAGGAAGTCAGAGCAGAAGATCTTTACTTGTTCTAACACTGGTGCTATTTACAAATGATTCACATGAAAGACTGTAAATGACTGCAGTAATATGAAAATCAGGAAAGGTAAAGATTGTTCTGGAAGACAGAAAATACAAAACAATGACACCTTCTGCTTTAGATAGAGGCATCAGCACAATTAGCTTCTCTTCTGTAAGCAGCACCTAAATATCCTTGAAAGTCTTGTTCCTACATTTTATTTAATTTCAATGTGAAATTAAAGTGGCTTCAAACCCAACACAACATTTAATTACTGAAAATCTTTGGGGTTTAGTTTTTCTGGGGGGCTTTTTGTGGGGTTTTTGTCCTGAAAAAAAAAAAAAAAAGAAGAAGAAAAAGAATAAAGGCGCAGAAAGGAACAGTTTCAGGTGAAGTTTAAGCTTTCGGTTACTCACATATCTTTAATGCAGGGTGTAACAAGGCCTTCAGTACCAACTCTCCAAGTACACTCCCTGCTGTGGCATTCTCACTGCCTCAAAATAACTCAGTGTGCAGTGCAGATACTAGTCTTTAATTAGAGACCAGAGCAGTTTCAACATATGGGTCCAGATTCTATTCAAAGCAACTGTACTACAAGTGCACAATCCACCTTTTATTGAGTTCAGCAGAAACATAACCTCCTGCCTTCAGTCTGGATATAGTAAAACCCTCCGAAAAAACAGTGTAAGTCACAGTGGAATGAATAATTAAGACTCAGACTATTATCTAAAGTAACTGTTTACTGAAGTTTTTAAAAACCCTTTCTTTCACCCCTTTATAACCAAGCTGCCAGTCTGGAGTGAGGCCCAGAGGTTCGCCTTCTGTTCCTATAGGGTTTTCTGGACAACAGTGAAGGAATTTAAAAAGAAAAAATCTGAAACAATAACGAGTTTTTGTGTGTGTGCAATCACTATAAAGAAAGTTCATTTACAACAAAAGAAAAAAAAGAACCTGCATAACATTAGGATGAAGTACTGTGGTCCAAGCTTGAAATAACATTGGACTTTGGTTCTAGTGAGATCAAGGGTGGACCTGCCAAGAAGAGAGAAGCTCTCCCTGCTGCAAGATGCCAGTAAGATCCAGGCTCCAGATTTGGACATATATCCCCTCCTTTTCCTCCTTCCACCTCACCTCCTCTCCCTAGACTCCCACCTCAAATTAAAGTCTTTAGGGAAAAGAAAAACAAATTGCCTTTGCTTTGATTTTCTCTGCAAAAGCCAAGTTGCAGAGTGGCTGTTTTATTTTAGGTTTGGCAGTCCCATCAGTTGACCTAATGGCCTTGGCCAGGACATGGTGAACTGACACACAGCGTGGTGCTCCAAAAAGATTGCAGGCAAGAGCATACAGTGACCGCCTGCCCAACAGTTGTGATTAAGGCGGCTGGGAATGTAGCACATACAAAGGTTTTATTTGAAAAAGACATGACAAACTCACTAAAAAAGATTTGTGTGTTTATTTTCAATTCGACAAGTAAAGGTAAAGCAGCTTACAGCTTTGAAAACTCCTGACAGTCTTCATAGAGCAACTGTGAAGACATTAAAAGCTCCTTTAAACCGGGATGATAGAAGTAAATGAAGGTCTTTTCATTGCTAGTTGTGGTTGGAAAAGAGATAGTTCTCTGAGAACGATTAGTATCTGTCCAGATTAATGAGGTATTTTAGAGTGTCATTATTACATGACAGGAAATAAAGTGTGCTGAAGACTGCATGAAGAGAAAAAGCTTTTCTCCTGAACAGCAAGTGCACAATCCAAATATATCAGGAATGCTACAACTAGTGGCCTAACCAGAAATTTCAAAGAAAATGGAATTTAATGGGCTACTTTGCTATTAATATTTTTACTAACAAGTTCTGAGTTTGCCTTCTGGACATCCTACCAAAACCAGATAAGTTATTATTGGAATAGTATATGAGCTGTTGTCCAGTTCAGGCCCAGATCATCAGGATGGGGTGTTCTGTTATTTGATATCCTCGTTCGTCACAGCCAGAGGAAAGGGAAAAGGACTCCTTGTAATTTCTGAGAAGGTGGAATGGTTTCCGCTCAGGAAAAGGAGTGGTGGATGAAACTGTCAGAGTAGGTGCCACCAGTTGAGGCCATGTCATATCGTGTCTGGTCAAACCTCTGTGACCATTTTGCATGTAAATCACCCTCTTTTTTTTGTACACTTTTGTTATCAATATTGCTGTTGTTACTGTTTGTTTTCTTACCTTGTTGTTTCCAGTAAATTGTTCTTATCTCAACCCATATTTGACACCTTTCTGTGTCTCCAATTCTCAGCTGCAGACTTGGAGTGTGAGGGGGAAGGAGAAAGCAGGGGGAGTGAGTGGGTGGTGTGTGATTTTGGAGAGCTGGGAAGGGGGAATCACTAAGTTGGGGAATGCCATTCCAAAAATGTGACACATGTTCCATGGAAAAACTTCTTAAATGGATCAGTGTATATAAAAGGTTTCCATGAAATGCAGACTTTACAAATCATCCTAAACTCAGTCTAACCTTTGGATAATAAAGCATGTCCCCTTAATCTCTCTTTTCTTCTTATATCTGCTGTATAACTGAAGATAATTTTCAGAGAATGTGTACCATAACCAAAAAAAAAAACAAATATAAAAGCAAAGAATGCCCAAACAGCCATCTACACGGCAGAAAATCAATTCAATTCAAGCCTGATAAAAATTTATTTATGCAACAAATGAGTTTATGATGCTCATTGTGCTTTCACAAGACAAAATCCTTCACATGGAGAACAATCTTTTCTCCCTACTGAAAAGCCAAGATTGGAAAACACCTATTACATGAGAGAATTAAGTGAGAAGAGCAGCCTACTATAAAAGCAAGACAAAAAGACAAACAGCCATAGCAATTTTGCAAGAGCAATTTTGTTAGTAACTTAAAGAGATGATGACTTCAATATCAGCCTAAAATGAATAACTGTATCTGTATCAATCTTTTCCTATGATAAGAGCCTCCATGCAATTAAAACAATGGCATGCTTCTAGAAAACCTTGTAAGGTAAAAAAGGCAGAAGATTTTTTTTTGCTTGTGATGATTACCCACTGAATACACTCAAAGCATCTGAAATGAGAGCCTGCATTTTTCAGCTGTGTTTGTGTTTGCTCAGATACTCATCTGTTCCCTTGTGGTGAAAACATAAAATGTACAGTAATATGTAATGTCATCCTTTAGCCACAACAGTCGTGGCTCATGCCCAAGTAAAGTGTTTCCTTTTGCAAAAGAGACAGCATTCATTTTCTTTACCCCAGCTAGTTATTAAATGAATGGTCATCAAGTTTAAGCATCAGTTTATCAAGCCTGCTTGATAAAAAGGCACTGCAGGCAGCACAGTGCAGCTGTCCACACTGTGATCTGTCCAGACTGGGTCACTCAGCCCAGGATATTTCTAGCACTTCTATACATGGGGCACTGAGACCCCATTTGTCATTTGGAGCATTTGTGACTAAGCAGTAGTTGGACTAGGAAGAAGACTTGAGAAGATCAGATTTTACTTGAGATCAGGATGACTCTTAGACTGAAAAGTTCACCCTTGTACCGAAAAGTGGCTTCCCATGGGATATCCTGAAGGAAGTTTCTGGGGTTTTTGTTTTTTTTTTTTTTAGAATATACAACATTTAACCTCAATTGAGCTTAGTTTTGGCTAATTTGACAAACTAAAATCAACTCTGATATCAGATACTCCTAACATATTTGCTCAGAAAGCAAAAAATCCCACTAGTTCTTTATTGGGCATATAGAAACATAAAAAAAACACAGCTCAGAAGGTGACACGGACATAAAAGTGTTCATGATGCTGGGACAGCCACTGCAGTATGCACTGCAGAGTGCCTTGCAATCACAGAATCACACAGAATGGTTAAGGTTAGAAAGGACCTTAATGATCCTCTAGTTCCAACACACCTGTCCATTGCCAGGGACATCTTCAAAATCCCATTGAACCTGGCCTTGAACACTTCCAGGTAAGAAGCATCCAAAATTTCTCTGGAGAAACTGTTCCACTCTCTGAGTAAAGAATTTCTTTCTAACATCTTCATTAGTCAAGGCATCAATGGGCAAGAAACTAATTTAAAGGTGAGCACTTCAAGTAACAGAAGTAGCTTTTTGGATGCTGTGTGTCCTACAGACCTTTACTCACTTGGCTGGATGAGGCTTTGCAGTGCAGCCAGGTGGATTTATGCCTGACTATTATCTGCTACAATCTACCTGACAATTAAACTGAAGAGAAAGGAACAAAATGTAGCACAGAGCAATAGATCCCATATTTTTGCTCTTATCACAAATTTAGGAATTTGCTCTTGAAGCTCAGGTTTCCAGCTGTTGGAAGTTTTCTGTTTTAAAGTTCAAATTTCAATGAATATAAGTAATGAAACAATTTAATTGGAAGGGCTGTATTTGATTTGATAAGGTGAGATATTCTCTTCACAGAGCAGAATGCCACTAGATCTTTAATCTAATGCAACTTTTTTTTTTTTTCCATTACAGTGAAATAATGGAAATCTTAGGAGCATATAATCCACTTTCAAAGAACCCTTCAAGTCTATAAGTTTCTCTCAACTGAACCATTTATGGTTCACCAGCATCGGATTGTTCCTGATGTGAGTGTTTACCATTTCTAGAACTGAGCTGCCAGGCACAGATGCCTGCATACATCTATATATGCACATACACACACCTGCCTCCTCAGATTTTATTAATGCAGCTGTGCACAAGGACATAGAGAGCTGTGTCAGGCACAGCATTCAGGAGCACTGTCAAATGCACTGGCTAATGGAGAGCACAGCATATGGTGTGTTAATTGTCTCACACTGGAGCTGAGATGAACAAGTGATTGGGAAGCACATCCAAGCTGACAGTAATTTATCAGTTCTGGTATCCCAAAGTATGTGGCTCCTTAGATGGGAATCACAGATAACCTGGAAATGGAAAAGATGCTGAAGCTGTCCTTATCTGGAGGCATCCCGGACATGCAGCCCTTCAGTGTAATCACACAAAGACCTTAATCTCTTCTTTAAGTGGCCCAGGAATTTCCAGTCACTTTCTAGAATTTCAAAAGTAGATGTGCTAGATTAAAAATAGCTAAGTAATAGCTAAGAAAATACATGGGAGATGGAGTTTAGCATGTTATTCCTCAAACTGTTTTTCCTCTTTACCTCCAGTACTACTCTTCTCATCAATCCCAGAGAGGAACAGATCAGTACTAATGACATTATAACCTCTACAATCTCCCCAGTTACCTTTCAGTTTTCATTGGATTCACATGTAGAGAACAGCAGTATTTCGCTAAATCCTCTACAACAGTCGGAGAGCCACCAAAGGAAGAGGTAAATCTAACAGCATCCCATTCAGAAGCCCTATACTTCTAATTCAGGCATAGTGGGAGTGGGGGGGTGAATCAACAATAAAAAACAATTTGGAAGCAATCGTTCAGCATATTGGAACACTTTGTCTGGCTATGCTGCTTGCTGTAACTAAAAAGTTTAGCAGCTCTCACTCCAAGGATTGAAACACTATGACCAATTATTAAAACAAGTGGTTTGCATAGACATTTCAAATAATGGATGTGCTTTTTGTAATTGCTTTGCCTAGTCAGTGGAATGCTGTCATCACTTTTGGCCGCTGGTGCATAAATTTACAAACATCATGCAAATCCACTATTTGTAATAAAACTAACTAATGAACTTTAAAGGCCAATTATTTCTACATGTCTGCTGGCTCACAGTAATCATGCCTCATTCAGATTTACACTTACATACTTGCTGTAGTGCAATTTTAATCACTTGTTAATGTAAGGTTTATTATAAGCATCACGGGCAAGCAAGATGGAAAATGGGTTCTCAGACTCTAAGGATTTGATAACTCCAAGATTGGAGCAGAAAGCAAAATAGAACTTGGAAGCTCTTTCAAAAAAAATTAAACAAAACAAAACAAAACAAAAACAAAACAAAACCCAAAAAACAAAAACAAAAACAAACCCCAAAACCAAAAAAGCACCACAATTCAAATTATAGATAGCTCCCAAAATTCAAGTGCCTAGGAACAGCCACAGTATCATCTCCTGCAGGACTCCAGAGCATACCTGTGCCCCAGTCCCCAGGGCAAGGTGGGGCACACTTGTGGGGCTACTCCTGTGGTGGGGCTGTGCAAGGCCTATGCACCTGTGTAAGGATACAGAATGTTTAGCAGATTTCACAAATGGACAGACCACAGACTATTGTGAGAGGAATTTATAACAAACTCACAGGGCCCTAGGTTTTTACAAACAGGTTTTCCAAGTATTGAACCTGGTATCTTTTTCAGATTTTTGTTTTCCTGATGCAGCTCCTACAAAGTAGGTTCAAGCAGGTAGATTGGCACAGATATTCTATTTATGCATTGACTTTTCTTGCTTCTCTTTGTGCTTCCTCCACCAAATCAGCATTATCCTAGTTGTTGTGATAAAAAAGGGTTATGATAATTAAATACATAAAACAATTATCATCAGGAGCTAAAGGCTTTCTGCGGACCAGACAGATTGCTGAGATTCAAAGCCAGTTCCCTATTCTCCCTGGTCTCAGACTGGGGGAAATCTGCTGGCCAGACAGGAATTACTGTCAATGATTTACCACCAGCAGAGGAGTGCAGTGAACCCCCTGGGGGCTGCTTCTAACTCTGTCACTGACCTTGGATTAATCCCTTGACTTCTCTACATTTCATCTTACCTATTGCAAGGCTTATCTGTCTAGAGTACAGATTTAGAAGTTTAATTAAGCTCTGAAAAAATGTTAAAATCCTCTAATATGAGGCTGTTCTCTTTCTTTTTTTCTTTCTTTTTAGTGTTCCCTGCACTGAAAATAACACGTAGAAGATGTAAACAAACACCTATAAGAAAGCTGTTGTGCTGCTCACTTCACTCAGCATTCACCATCCCTCTGTCAAAAATGAGAGTGCAGCACCACTCCTGCTGAGGATGCTGTTTCTGCAGTGAGTGGGGCGGCGGTGAGAGCTTGTCACCTAGCTGATGCTGCATGTAGTGACACTGAAGCCCCCAGGAAATTCTTCAGGAGAACAGTTTGTTAATGTCACCACTAAAAACTCTCATTATAAAAATCACTGCTAAGAGTAAATGCCTTCTGTCTTTATACCCCTCTTCCTGTCTCCTTAGAGCCTGCTATTTCCACTGGGAGCCAGGGAAGTGCAAGAATCTGTCATATTGTCATAATAGAAAGAATTAGAAGACGCTGCTAGCTCTTGGAGCATTTCTCTCTATTTTTTTTTTTTTTTTAATTTTTTTTTCCTCTTTTACCTCATAAAGAAAATGATTAAATTTCACCTCAGGAATGAGGGGAAGTTAGGAATTTGAGAGTGGAAAGATATGAGGATAAATGTCAAAGGTTCATTAGAAACCAATGCAAGGAGAATAAGCTAGAAAAGAATTCAGGTGGAAAAGCAATTGAACCTTTTCAGAAAGCCCCAGGCAAGTGGAAAAACCCTGCCTCAGTAATACACGTAAGATCAAGGTACACTTCATTAAATCAGTTTTTATGTGATTCATTGGGAATCAAACTGTGCCAGTCCTTGCACAGGCAATTGCATTGGTGCAACAAGGATAGTTTTAGGGAGGTGGGGATGGAGGGACATTGCAGATAGGTAAATCTGCTCAGGGCAACAGGGCCAGGTTGGGTCCTCTAAACCCAATGCCTGCTTCTGAAATCTTTCCTCTTCCAGCCCACTGGGCAATTTCTCTCTGTTCTCAAAACTGATTCCTCTCCAATTTATTCAATATCAATGTAAAGCCACTCAAGGGGTCTGAGTGACACTTCAAATTAAAATACCAGCAGTGCCTTGACAACTGACAGCCCTGTATTTCCTTACCTCTAATCACAGCAGAACTGTCTTACAGTACGCTGCTCATAGCTTCTCCATCCTGAGAAAATGCTGATTGAGTAGACCTCAGGCAAGTGAGATGTTTGAGCAAGTAAGTTCTGGAAACTTTTGAGAACTTTATTCACTGTGACCTTATTTTCTATTGATCTCTCCAAGCCACAGTTTCCAATTCTTTCTGGGCAAAAATTTGGTTTTTGAGGGGTAACAGAGTTCCTGATACGTCAGGAATGGTCTCTCTAGATTGCTAGCTTCTCTGAATCTCCCTGGAAAGGTTAAACATCACTGCTTTAATCTTTTCAAGGTCTTCATCCAAACACTACATAGCAATGGAATCAACAAAGTCAAAAATAAAACACAATGCATAAACCAACAGCTATCATGGGGCAGGTGATTTCCTTCCTCACCAAATCTTCCTGTCTCTAATAGTTACTTCACTCTTTTTTCTAGGCTCAATTTTATTAAGTAAGATAAATATCATCTCACATATTTAACTGCTCCCTTCCCTCAGATCTTTCCTCCTTGAGCTTTTTCCAGGTCAATAGCAGGGTCCTAAAGTCACCTGATCTTGTGTTTGTTTGTTAATCTACTTAGAAATGGTCTACATCTACATTTAAAGAGACTTCAGAGAAGGCTTGTTGATACTAAAAAAAAAAAAAGCACACACTCCTCCATTGTAGGTCCCACATCTGGCTAACAGGTGATGCCTTGTTCTGAACTGTGGAAGTGATTCCTGTGTTGGTGATGCTGTGGTGTGTCCTCTTGTGGAGTCTTGTGGACTTGCCAGAGGGCACCCAAGAAGACATCTGGTTACTACAGATGTGTTTTAAGACAAAACAACCCTTGAAACTTAGGATATTTAGCAAAAGAAATTGCAAGACTCAAAAATAAGCGTCCTCTCCAGCTATCTGGATAAGAGCTCTTCTCTCCAGTCTTTGCTTGATCCATCAGATTCTTGTAGTTTCTAAAGTTGCAATAAATTACCCAGTCCCTTCCTGGCCCATAGGAATGGGTTCTCTCTGTCACCTCTACAGTGAAGACATTTCTCTGCTCCCTGATCTCAGAAATTTCCTGTTGCACTGCAGGCAGGTCAAAGGACAGGGACATTCCCCATTACTGCAGGCTTCTCCCTGCTGATCAGGTTCCTATGCCTTTGGTTAACCCAGTCCCTATTGCAGAGATTTCACCTTCCCCAGAGCAAACATCCAGGTTACAGCAGGAAGGCAGTTCCTTGCTTGCTGCCCAGCCACAGCCCTATAGCTGAACCAACATACAGTTATGAATGCAAGTAGGGAAATATAAGTGAGGCCATCCAGCTATAAACCACAATTACAATTTAATTTACTAAGGAAACCAGCTGAGGAAAAAGCAGTTCTTGATGGTTTGGAAGTGAGCAGTCCTGCAGCAGTGGAGGCTGATGGTTGCATGACGTTGCTCTGCTCCTCAGCAGTCCCTGGGAGCATGGCAGCAGTGATGCTCTAGGATCCAAAGCTCAAAACAAAACTATTATTTCTCCTCTTTTTACTGTCTTTTCCAAAGGCATGGCTTAGAGGATCCCTTGTTTGGCAGGCAGAAGCAGTACTAATAGGAAATGAGCAATATTAACAATTCTCCCAGCTCTAACAGGGGATTCAGTGTCTCCCTTTCCTCACCTCCAGAGAATTCAGATTCTGGGGCAAAAAATCCCAGTAACCCTGTCCTAAAGAATAAACTAAGCAAATCAAACATCCAGAGGAACTAACCAGAAAGCAAACAAGTAAATCTTTTGTACAGCCAGCGTATAAAATGCTCTAATAAGGAACACCTTCTTATTACTGTTATTGAGCTCAGTTTTATACAAACGAATAATATATTTTATTATTTTTTTTAATAGTCTTTCATTTCTAATGTTTGCACTGGTTATATACTGTTTATAATCTAAGCTCTCTCTGTTACATATTTGGAGCCCAATTCTCATTCCTTACATAATGTCCGACTTTCCACCAGGGATCCATTATGGTTTGGAGTAATCCTTCTCCCAACACACAGTTATACCACAGCCTCCCAGTGGCAATAACGAGCCAAGGCAGTGCACAGACTACTTACACTAACCACTGTGAGACTCATAAACAACAGTAGTACTAACATTTTCTCCCTTACTATTTGAAAACAATCCTTTCCCTCAGTGCTATCAACAGAACTGAACATAAATTTAAGAAGTGCCAACAGCACGCTTTTAGCAGAAATGAGGATGATGCTTCTGATGTCACATTTTCTTTTACTTCAGGAAACAGTTTTTAAGTGATTTTTGGCATTCAGAAACAATATAAAGACATGAAAGAATATAATAAGTGGTTTATGTTTGCTTCTTATTAAAGCAGCCATTTTCCTGTTGCCCTGTGAGGAAAGTTAGTTTGCTATTTTGCTCAGTGGATTTCTTTTAAAAGGTTCACTCATTTAGGCTTCCGAAAAAGGTATTTAACAAACCCAAACCCGTATCTTTGTTCTCAGGAAGGTACCGTAGACCATGTCAGCTTCCCAAAGGTGTGAACAGCTCCTCTGTTTTGTGGCTGTTAACACCTTGGTCTTACACTTGGACATTAATTCATGGGAGCAGCTAAAAAAATGCATAAAATTTTATTTTACCTTTCCTTTTAAAAAAGTAATACCCAGAGCCACAGTAACATACATTTCAATAGAAACCCTTACAGGCCATTCACTTTCCTCTTAAATAGCAGCTTTCCAGTTCTCTCTTGGACAAGTGTTTGTTTAACCAAAATAGTTTCTATCAATCTTGAAATGAAAAAAAAAAAAGTGCTTTGGTACAATACAAGCTACAGAGGATTCAAGAGGTATTTCTTCATAGAACTTGAGGCATATCAAGGAGGTACTTGCTGGACTGAGCCACAGTGCTCTGCCCAGATCTAATGCCTTAGGCTTTAATAACTTCCAGGGAGAAAGGAAGAGTAAGGAAACAGCCCTTGAAGTTTTTCTAAATTTCATAATTTGCTTCTGTTTATTTAATAAGACTGGTAGAAGGATGCTTTTCACATGCAGCCTCCATAGTATGCACTGGCTATATCAGTGATACCTACATACAGCTGAACTGAGTAGAAAAACAACTCCCTATCTGTCCCAAGCTTGTAATTTTTTTTTTAAATGTCCTGATTTAGACTTGATAAAAAAACACTTCTGCATAATTTTTCCTCAAGGCACTAATCCTTATATTGGCAATTTTCTGTGACACAGAAGCTTAACTTCAAACTCTCTTTTGGATTTTGGTGATTTTGTTCTTATGCATCTCAAAAAATGTTCTTTACACTGGATAACCATATTCAGGGGTCACATTCCCTAAAATTTCATCCAGAGATACTATCCCCAAACTGGCACATGACTCCTTATGACTTGCATCATTATTGCTATGTTCTTGAGAAGAATTTCAATGTCAGTGAATTATTTATTAAGAAAATTAGTCTAAAAAACAGCTGCTGGCAAATGTACAGGTTTGGTCATACACACTCAGCCATGGATGAATAGCCCTGTTCAAGATCATCCAAGCTTAGGGAAACCTCTTTCTCCACACAGGGACATACCAGTGCAGCACAGTCCTCTTCCCAAGTGACAAGACCTTATTTTAGGTCTTCTCAGTTGGCCAGGCTGCTCCTGGGCTCTGCAGTTTCCTTACTTAAACCATAAACCTCTGCTTCTTACCCCCATTTCAATATCTCTTGTTAGGAGAGCACTTTTGCTTTAGCTCTATAACAGGGTCAGCTGTGATCTGTTCTTTGACAAACCCTCCAGACTTTGTGAAGGTAGCAGCTCCATGTTATGTTTTTTGGATAGACTACCGATACAGACACAAGCCCCAAATCTCACAGTGAGATTTCTTGGATATCTTGGATTTATTCTTATAAATATATATCATTTTTAAAGAAGAGATCAGAAAATAGAGGCTTTAGGAAATTTTGCTTAACATTACATTAAAATCTATGTATAAAACAAGTCTGTGCAGCAGGCAGGAAATTCCACCTCGCAGATCATGTTTCCCTTGCTCAGAATCGCTCCTCAGAGCCAGCGAGGGAGCTCCAGCTACTCCTGCTCGTGCTTCAGGTAAGCAAGGAGTGTGCCAGCAGATGGGCACCCAGAGAGGGCAGGATGGAGCTGGTGGCCCCAGGAGCCCTGCGTTGGTGGTGGCTGTGCCCTTCAGAGCTGCTGGATGCAGCTCTCTGCCCTCCAGGTGTGCTCTGCCACTGACCCCATCCCAAGCACACACGTGCTTGCTCTTCCTACAGCAGTTTCTGGCTAAAAGCATTTGCACAAAATTCCAGCTGGATTTTTTACACTGTTAAGAAAAAAAGGAAGAAAGGGGCCAGCCTATTGATTTTCACATGTTCCTGACCATTTAAGAGAAACAGTGGTAGGAGGTTTATTTCTCTCCCCTCTTTTAAAGTTCTGTCTTTAAATTACTAGTAAGTTTGTTTTGGTTCTCTTTTCAAGGTGAGATACCGTAGTAAATTTCCACTCTAAAAGGCTTATAGTACATGAAGTACAGAGGTGTACTGTGCAGACCTCTGCTGAACATAGCCAACTCACAGCAATCAAATCTTTTGCCTTGGCAAATTCTGCATCCTTATAGGAGAAATACTATCAGGGATTTAAAAAAAATAAAAATAGAATGAGAAAGAGTGTTTAGCGCTTGCAAAGTACTTTCAGTGTGAATTGTTGAAAAGTCATCTAATTTAAATATTCATTGGCTGTATGAGAGCAAATATCACAGCCTGTAAGATCAACACTGAGTGAAATGAGGTGCTAGTCATGGTGCTCTGGCACAGTACTTTGCTTATGTCCCCACTCCAATCACAAAACTGAGATGACTTAGTCTGAGCTTTTTTATTTAGTCATGACTTAGCTGGAGCTCCATGGGCTTCCCTGTTAACTGATGTCATATCCTTCTCTGGGAAGGGGAAGGGAAAGAAGTAAGAGGAAGGAAAAGAAAGGAAAAGAAAAATGAAAATGAAAATAAAAAGGAAAAGGAAAAGGAAAAGGAAAAGGAAAAGGAAAAGCAAAAAAAGGAAAAGGAAAGGAAAGGAAAGGAAAGGAAAGGAAAGGAAAGGAAAGGAAAGGAAAGGAAAGGAAAGGAAAGGAAAGGAAAGGAAAGGAAAGGAAAAACAAGGCCAAAAAAAGGAAAAGGAGGGAAAGGGAAAAGGAAACGGACAGCAAAAAAACGGAAAAGGACAAGGAAAGGAAAGGAAGGAAAGGAAGGAAAGAGAGAAACGGAAACCCAGGAAAGGAAAAGAAAGAGGGAAAAGGAAAGGCAAGGAAAAAGGAAAGGAAAGGAAAGGAAAGGAAAGGAAAGGCAAACGGAAAAGGAAAGGAAAGGAAAGGAAGGAAAGGAACAGGAAAGGAAAGGAAAGGAACGGCAGGAAAGGCAAAAAGAAGGAAATGGAAAGGAAAGAGGAAAGGAAAGGGAAAAGAAAGGAAAAAGAAAAGGAAAGAAAAAAAGAAAGGGAGAAGAAAAAGAAAAGTGGAAGAAAAGGAAAAGGGAAGAAGAAGGGAAGAATAGGGAGAAGAAAAGAAAAGAAAAGAAAAGAAAAGAAAAGAAAAGAAAAGAAAAGAAAAGAAAAGAAAAGAAAAGAAAAGAAAAGAAAAGATTTGAAATTATCATATACCTGATAGGTATGCAGAGGAAAAAGCATTTCTGAGACTGTCCATTTTAATGAGTCCCTATATTTTGTTGGATTGCATAATTGTCTAAACTTCATTTTTAACCTTCTGTTCTTATTCATGCTTAGATGTTGCACAAACAATGAAATCTTAGGCAACTACTCAAAAATCTAACAAAAATATAATAACAATCCAAAGAAACAATGGCTAATGAAAATGAAGTCAGATTCAACTGCCCAAATTCAGTTTGATTATCTCAGTAAAATATTTTGCATTTAAACTAACACAACTAGATAATATTTAGCTTGGTAATTTTGAAAGACCTTTGTGATACACTCTTAAAATGGAAAATCAGTGGGAAAGAATAAATTAATGAAAAAAATCTAATTAAAAAATAATTGTATCTGAGGTAGAGGTAGAGGCTTAATTTGTTAGAAAAGGAAAACACAAGGGCTCTGAACCTGTTGTCCTACTGGCTAGGACATCCACCTGTACAAGGACCAATCACAGTTATTTCATCAGCATACAAATATAGGAATCAGCTCAGGCAGGTCAGAGGCCAGAGGGACAAGATCCTGAAGCATTTATGTATAGATTATTCCCATTTGTTGTTTGAAAGCCAAACGACACACTTGATCGATCATGGACAAAAAAACCCCACTGTTTTGCCTCTAGTTCACCATTTTCTGAAAACACAGTTTATTTTGCACAATCATATTGACAAACAGACAGAGCTGTTTGCAGAGGACTAGGACCTCTCCTGTGTGCAGCAGTTCCTTCCACTAATGATTTCTCTGGGGGGAAAAAGAGATCTCATACACAATGTACAGATGAGATTGTGTTTCCCTGTCTCTCTAGCACTTGTAATCAAGCTTCCAGTCCTTCCTGTTCTGAAGAGAGCAATTTGATGCAGCTGTGCTGTTGGAACACAGTGATGTAAAACTGAGCTTGCCTGGCTACTTTGGCCTTTAGCTATTAGTGAACTGCACTTTACTTCTGCAGACCAGTGGCTTTTACGTGAGCAGTTCTGATGAAGGCTCAATTACTAGGCTTTCAGAGATCACTAGGCTGTTCAGAAGAAAAAGCTCCCCAAATTTGCTGTTCCTGTTCTCCTTTCCTCACCCAGCAGGAGCCTGCTCCTCTGAAACCAAGATTAATAGGGAAAGTTTGGTGTGAATGCCAAAACAAAAATAATTTTGCCAAATACATCCTATGCAAAAAGTATGTAGCAGATTGCACATGACATCTAGCATTAACCTTGATTCTTATTACAAGTTCATTGAAGGAAATAAAACATGTAATTGTGTATGGGAACACGACTTTATTTACTTGTCAGTCTGGATCTGTTAGGCACCTAATGGGGTATCAGGGGCCATAGCCAGAGATGATAAGGTGAGGGAGCAAACATACTCCTTTGAAGTGCAACATTAGTCAGAGGAGTAACAGAGAACCCCTTCACTCCTCCTTCCCTGTGCTAATAGCTCATATCGTAAAGAACTGAGGACAGCTACTAGGTGACAGAGAAAAGGGGTAACTAAATAAAACTGACAGGAGAAGCCTGGCACCTGGCCTGTGTTTTCTGGCTCCTGAAAACTAACTCTCCTGCCTGCAGCACAGCTTCTGACTTGATTTTTCATCCAAAGAAAAATCCCTTTCAAAAGTTTTATACAGGGCATACAGTTTTAAAATTCATCTGGTATATTTAGAGTTCTCAAATCTCTAGGTTTTGTTTCAATGCTAAGGGTTTCTTTAGAGTTTTTAGGCCAACATTCATTGATAACAATAAAACACAGCTATACCTGATTTATATTTTTTAAGAGTTCTCTCTCTTGTACCTCCAGCTAAAGCATAAATTTCACCAAGATGCTATGCTCAGCAATTCAATAAACTTTAAATTGTTTATCTGTTCCCGGTGCTCACATTCATCACTTCAGTTGTGTCTCTGACACTCACTGGGTTGGTATGGGTTAGGTTCTTCAGGAGCTTGCAGAGCTCTGCCAGAGGACCCATGGTACTTACCCATCCCAGTTCAGCACCTGATCTTCTTGTTAATTGAGGCTGAGAAGATGAGAAAGCCACTCTTTACTCAGATTCCAAAGGACACACTCCACTCAGAGGTCTGACCAAGTGTTTTAAGACAGTTCCCTGTCAGTGCCTGGGGAACTGTTTCCCAACTAGCATGGCATGGACTACAGTCGCTTGTCTTGCAAATGAGTGGAGCCTCCAGCTGTAGAATGGCTGCATAATCTTTCATCTGGAGCAGAAGAGGAAATTCACCTTTCTTTTTCTTGCTTTAATTTTCTGTGGTTTTGATTTATTTATTTTTATTTGAGAGGTATTGTGCAATGTTGAGCAATACCTTCCTAGCTATGTCACTGTTCTTGCCAGTTGACATTATTAAGGCTGCTGCTAATTTATTCCTTCTGTCTTGCATTCCTGTCTCTTTGTGAGGTGAGGTGGGGGTGGAGGCTTTCCCCAGGGAGCAGAGGCTGGCACTGTGCAGAGCATTGGGAGCCACCCCAGGTCTGCACTGGAGTATTTCAGTGGGGACTATTCACATCAAGCAGCTGTTCCATCAGCCAGCTACTTGCCTCTTGAACATCTCCAGTGGAGCCAAAAATAAACCCGTGGATCAATTCAGCTCCAACTGAGTTTGATGGAATGTTTTCCATTGATTTCTAATGAGATCTGGATGACAAGCATTTCTGCAGAGAAGCCCTGTCTCTAGACTACAGGGAGGAGAAACTAACATGTGGTTTCTCCTTTTCACATAGGGTTATTCCCCCAAATCTTGCAGATAAGTGAGTATGTGGCCTGTGTAGCAAAGGAGACCCACTGGTCCATAAACTGTAACGTTGACAGTGTCAGCTCCCTAGCCCTGTGAGTGTAGCTATTCAGTATTATAACATTCAAAATAATTATACCTTTGAAATACTTCATTTGAAGTTGAAATGACTTTCTTTCATGAACTGTTTCTAATTATTGTACTTCAAGTGACAAATTAAATGTCATTTGAAGCAATTATACCAAATACTCAAAAAAATTATACCTAGGTATGTCAATTAATATAATTAAGTCAAAAGTTACATTTCACAGCTGATTCAGCTTTTCCATTACAGCCTTGAAATTGCTCATGAGTTGAAAATAACATTAGAACAAATCTGTAGCAAACCAGAACACTAAAGGACTTATTTATTTTTATGCATTTATTAGACAAATCAGGAAAAGCATGAGTGATCCTACATGAATAAGAAGGAATAATATAGTGTTCTTTTTCAGAAGCTGGGGGTTTTTTCCCACTTAACTTCAATAATTTTGTTTGTCAAAGGTCTATAAAGGAACTCGTTGTTCCTGAGCTGCCACTGTTTCTTCATGGAAAAAGCAAACAAACATATTCTAAAGGGATTTATGTGTTGGTTTTAGTTTCACAATGGATATAATGTAGAGATTCAAGTGAGGCAACAGCATGCCAACTTGCTTCTTTCTAAATAGCCCCTGAAACACTGCTACCCTTTCTTAAAACACTTGGTTAATGAGAAGCTGGGGTCAGTAGTCTTCTCTTCCTTAGAAAGAAAACCAGACCATGAAGCCTGATGTTTTTGATGTGCAGAGCTCCACACCTCTGGACGCAGGCAGACCAAGAGAGTAAACTTTCTTTGCTAATTGCTCTGAGAGCCCTCAGTATGCTTCAGTGTGCTTCTCTGCCTTGTATTTACACTTCTCAGGCTTGTTTTCTTGCCTGTCACAGAAACTGCCTGGTCTACCTGGTTAAGCATTTACCCAAACTTGCTGTATTGTGGTGTTTTTGGTTGACATCACCTGTAAAAGATACATGATCTTTATTGAATGCAAGAGAGCTGATCAGTCTAGTCTTTGACAGATAACAGTCCCCCCAAACCATTTTTGCACTGCTGTGTTCATTCATGCTACTCAGAGAGCAGCCAGCGCTGTCAAGGAGACAAGTGTGCCTGAGAAGTGGTGCAGGGGTGCAAGAGGAAAGCCATGAAGCTGCACAGAGAGCATGAGCTGCCAGCAGGCAAATGCAGAGCAGAACACAATTGCCCTCAAGAACCCAGGGAACAACAGTGTGATCACTGGCTACAGCACAGTTTCCAGAAAACAACACTAAAGGATGTGGCTATCACAAGGAATTTTCTTCCAGTAACTTTTTTTTATATCATTGTCAATTAACAAGATTAAACCAACAAAAATGTCATGAAGTATAATTCTGTGACCTTTTCGAAACTCTTCTGATTTCTAAGTTTGCTTAAATCATAATAATGCATCTGTGGTCCAAAAAGCCTGTCTATCTCTGAGAAAAAGTGCTACACATTGACAAAATTAAGGGAGAGAACATGAGCCATAGATAGAATCTAGAGTTCTTGAAAGGTGCTGAAATTACAGCACAAGAGGCAGGTGGTACTCATTAACTCACAGATCAAATTCCATGTGTTTTGTCTTCTCTCCTTGCTGGTTAGTTTCCATAATCGAAAACAAAAATAATCTAAAAAGAATGTATATTTGCTCCTCCTTTCATGTGAAAGCATTAGACCCTCATGCTCTTTTAAAGGATGAGTTACAATGCTTGACCTATGGTTTGGAACCCAGTGTGGGATGCAGGCGCTGAGATACCATAATAATGAAGGCCACGGTGAAAATACCCCTACAGATGAATACTCACAATGGGGAGCCCAGAGACAAAATGAATGTTTCAGAAAACTAGCAGTGCAAGAAGCTGTGAAAGACCAGGGACTAATTACCACGTTGAGAGCCAGTTTCACATTGCTACAGTGGTGAACAGCTTAAAAAATAATTGTACATTGCTTAGTGTACATGTCAAAAGATCCATCTGGATATAAAAGGACAGATCTATGACATTTAAAATGATAATGAAGAAATGTGCATACACTTTTTTTTTCTGGAAAGCTGTCTGTACTTGCAGTTGATTTTGAACTGTACAAAGGAAGAAGGCTAAAAGACCCTTTTTCAAACCATCTGTCCAGTGAATAATGATAAAACTTAGTGATGTCAGTGTAAGCTAATACCTGGGCAAATAAGGAACTCACACAGAAAAAAGGGAAATGTGGCACCTATGTTTATTTTATTAAAACACTAAAAGTAACTAAATTAAAAAAAAAAAAAAAAGCTACATTGTAATTGCTGAAAAAATAAAATTTTAGGAAAATATTTAGTAAAAAATTCTGAAAACAAAAGGTATTAATATTAATAGACAACTAGGATAAAGATTCTATAATTAGTCTCTTGAGACTAATGGAATGTTCAGCTATCTCTTGGATACATATTTTTACTTGTGATTTTTCACTCTTATTTAAAATTTTAAAAAATCCTAAACCAACAAACAAAAAAAAAAACCCTAAAATTCTTAACTAGGAGCAACAATAGATTGGAAACAAACAAAAAAATAGATTAAAAAGTATTTACTCAATAAAAATAAGGAATCCTTACCAGGCAGATATTTGAAAGGTGTGGGCATGCAGGCTTGTTTAGGGCACCATGCAGTTGAAAATATTTTGAAGGGTTTTTTTTTAATTAGTTTTTAGGGCTTGATAATCACCAGATAAATACAAGTGGTGAAATCAGTAACAAAACAACATTGGCATTCATGATACTGCACTCCTTGTTCATCCCTTGGCAGTCTAGGGAGACTTCAAATGCTACTCTGTTTCTAACTAAACATCTTTTTAATATTGTGTCATTTTTTCAGTTCCAACTGAATGGCAAATGGTGTACCTGGAATTTACAGGTATAATTTCTGTGGATTTTTAATTGCTGGTACACTGCTTTGGTTGATAGAAACTCAAGAAAATAGCTCATCTTTGACAAACTACAGCCAGAAAGCTGGAACATGATTTTTGTTAAGTTACTTGCTCAGTTTTTCTAATGGCAGACACGATGACAATAAACTTAGTAAAGGTACATAGACACAACAGCCTTCTCACATAATTTTCTACCCCCATAATTTAAGTGTACTAGAATATCTTTTAGCATTCACAGTCTTTTGCATCTACTTTCCAGTCATGATCATGAGATTTTTATTAGCCTGATCCTCTGATATTAAAGTAATCAAAGGGATCTGGGCAACATGTTCTCCACATAATGTGAAGTTCTTCACAGATGTTGTGCCATAAAGGTCTGGCAAGCCAGTCTGAAGACAGCTGGGGCAAACAACCTAACTCTCTTCAGTCTTTCTCTTGGTAGGCAAAGCACTAACATTTAAAAATTTTCAGTTGAGTTTTATTCAATGAGGTCTTAATACCACAACAAGTTCCCTGCAAATTTCTCTGAGGGCAAAACAGCCTTGTAATTAGTGAAACTTGGGAGAAGAGGATAAAAGCCTGATATGTCCCTGATTTTTCCCACAATTTTTACTTCCTAACCGGGTCAGTGTTGTATACATAAGAGTACCTAAATCAAAAATCTGTGAATTAAATTATAATGGTGACTGAAATTAGATAGAGTGTCTGACAATATTTGCCAGTTTACAAACAGCTTGTCTTTCTCCTAATATTTATTGTGGATTTTTATCAAGTCAGAATCTTGTTCCTCCTTGCTAAAAGCCCAATGGACTGCGTTTTGTTTGCCTGTCTTCTGACTGGCTTTAATGATACCTGCTAATTATATGTTACTTTATAAACATTTAATTAAACCTGGAAATAGTCCTACATGATGGGACATATTTCCTTAGTCCTATCTGGGAGATAGATATCTGAAGTATAGATAAGACAAGTGACTTACCTATGAAATAAGAGCCCACAATTCTGATTGCCAAACATATCTTTAATGGTAATTTTAATTCACAGTCATGCCTAGAAGAAATGCATAAAATACTGCAAAAATAAGTCTCAGGAACATATTTCACAAATAATAGTTTAAGTTCTGTAAAACTTTTTATTGAATAAATCAAATGGCCCATGCAAAAAAATATACCATTATCTTAATAGATTCCTTAATCAGAAACTTGAGTAGCATATTTCATGAATGTGTTTTATAAGTTCATTAGCCATGAAAGAAAAGCTTAGCCATCTCTCCCTCAGATATCTTATTTATAAAACACATCAAACATAAACCACACACGTGGATATCACAAACCTAAGGATGCTTAGTTGGAGCTTTCTGGTTGGTGCATGCTTGAGGTTAAGTGTTAATATGCTCCTAAAATTCTTCCTACTGGTGCTGCTCATGAGGTGCACACGCTTTCATTCTTCAAAAAAATGATTTAGGGTATGTTAGGCAAATCTCTATCTAGCTGGTACATCTGTCAAAGCTTAAGAAAATTTTTCTGGTGTCCTCATTGCTCTTCTCCAGGTCTACTGCATTGGTAAATGTCATTCTATTTTAGGTCCATAATTGCCTGGCCAATACTTTTTTTGCAAGGAATTTCAATGACTGAGATATAGAGAGTGGGGTATAATGAAACTCTGATGACGATCATCTATGGCAATAGTAGACAAAGCACAAGCACCAATATTAATAGTATTTTCTCGTACCTGTTTTAAATGTTAAGTGCCTTTTCATCATTATAGTAAACCAAACTGATTTAATATGAGCAGATTTTATAGTAGAAGAAACAAAAACGTATGTAAATGTGAAAATCTTATCTCCTGTCAGCCTTAAAGAATAATCTATTATCTGAGTTGCTCTGAAATTCTGATTTACTCCAGTTCTCTGAATCCCAATGGATTTTTCAGATATTGATTTGAATATGACTGCACACAATTAAAACAAATTATTTCCCAGGAGACTATGAAGCTATTTACCATTTTGCCTCAATAGCTAGCTGCCATAATTTACCAGCCCAGAGCCTTGCAATGCTTTCATTTGTTGAAACAATTATTTTTGTTTCACTTGTCAGCTGTGACTCTAATATATATTTCTTTCTTCCTTGATATTGTGAAATTGTTCTGTTCTATGTTAAATGGCAACTGCCATTTCTTATTAAAATCCTTTTCTTCTTTGGCCTTCAAACCTACTTCCTCACACAGACTCAATAACAAGTTTCCAAACAGTCTTCCTTAATTATAAAGACAATAAAGAAAACACTAAGAATGATTTGAACTGAATATAGTCTTAAAGGGAATAAAGTATGGGCATAAAGAAAGAAAACAAGTGTAAGTTCAATATATAGAACAATTCTTGAGAACTTGACCCAAACCAGCTTAGTGTTTAAGAGCTTTAAAGTAGGTATCAATCATATGAAAGATGAGGTGACAAACCATGCTCAGATGCCAATTCTAATCAAATGGAAAAATGCTTTAAATTTGATTTAGAGAGGACTGGGGATAAATATGCATGGGGAATTTAAAGGTAAATTCCTATGCACAGACTTGGAGTGGGAAAGGGAAGAAGTAGGAGACTATAGCAGCGATAATTGAGAGGAAGAATAATTGGGAAAACTAATATGTTTATGCCGAAATGTCAGAAGCAAGAAAGCTAACAGAAAGAACTACAAGATTTAGAGTATCTGAAAAGCTATGATACACATGACACCAGAACATGGTGTTACAGAACACTAGAACTGTTAGAGGAAAGCTTGGCTTGCTTAACAATTACTGATAGAAGAAATGGGATGAAATGTCATGTCATCTAATTAAGATTATATATAGACATTATGAAGATCAAGAGGGTACAAGAAGAGGATTTGCTGAAAATCAGTAAAGGCAAATGGTTTAAAAAGGAGAGTTACCAAGCTAAATGCCCACCACGTATCACCTAATCAAAAATCCCTTTTTTAAAAAGCGTAACAAGGATGGTAACTGGAAACTGGAAAGCTGTGTCAACACTGGTTAGTATACTAAAATAAACTGGAAAAGTATAGAAGGAGAAAAAACAGCCTTCAAACTCTTAGGAAAAAAAGAAATAAAACCTCTTTCAAAGGTGTAACATCTTACCAGGGTCACAGTTACACACTGAAAAATGGGGAGGAATCTCCTCCTTTTGCAGAAAAAATAATGGAGGTACTGGTCAGTAGGGCAAGCAGGACTTGCAACTGCCCCAGTGTATGTTGGGCTTCTTTGCCATTTGATATGTCTCTAGATAGAAATAAGCTACATTTTTCTTGCTTGTGTGTGCTTACGGTGCACAGTTCTCAAATTATATTGAAAGGAAATTGTATTGAACTTCAATGCCTGTCTCTGAATAGTTTGCATTTCAAAAGCATCTGTAGATATCAAAGGTAAATAATGAAACAGATAACAGTCATTCAATAGCCTCATTAAAGTAATTGCTGTGTTTAAACCGGAAAACTTTTGAGGTATTTTTATACTTTGAGGTGTCCACTGAGAAAGGAAGTTTATATGTGTATGTAGATGTGGGTCTCTGTAATTTCAGTTCAAGAATTTTATTTGGGGAAAAGCATGCCTGATGGATATGAATGTTTGAAATGATTGGGTCCTAAGTCTAAAACTACCTTGTCACCTCTAAAGTTCATCTCTCAGTATTGCCTGCAGGGAGCCTGCTGAATTCTCCTTCACATAACTACAAAAGCCTGGATACAGGCTCATGGTGAGATTGGTCAGGTATGGGAGCTGAGGAGAAACAGTTTTGCTAAAACTTATAACAGAGAAATAAGACAATTATGCTTAGGAAAATTAAGTGTTGAAAGATAGAAAATTAATGATATAAGAATAGAAAACTCTGAAACCACAGGTCTGGCAGGTAGGGCTTCTTAATAATGTAATGTGAAAATTAGTAAACCATATAAGTTTAGACTATTGATGTATAATGGTGAATTGTCCCAAAATAAACAAATAAGAGAGAATAATCATAAAAGCAGATTTATAAAGCTGCATTAGGTACTCATTGGTTATCTGAATTTTTTTAAAGCATCATTGAAAATGTAGAAACAAGTACAATGAAGGGCAAATGAAAAATGGGTAAAATATGTAAAATTACAAAAACAAACAAACAAAACCAAAAATAACAAAAAAAAAAACACAAAAAAAAAAAAAAAAACCACAAAACCCCCCCAAGCAAAAAAACCCCAAAACTCTACAAACAAAAAACCCCCATAAACCCCCCAAAAAACAACAAAAAACCCACAAAAAATAAAACAGAAAGAAGAAAAGAAGAATGCACAAAATTGCTTTAAGAGTAAAATGGTACCAGAAATAGGAAAAGAACAAAGAGGAAGTAACTATCCAGTTCTACATGGAAAATGATAAAAAACTGAGTGATTCACACAAAGCTACAGCACTCCACTCCTTATGAGCATCATTTAAAACTAATAATAACAGAAATTAAAAATCAGGTTAACTCTTAATTAGATGAATGATACACCTACTGTCATTTCAGAAGAGAAGAGTTCAAAAGGAAAAGATGAAATCATTGTTTTCTATTCCATAAGCTGTGCAAAATTCTTGTCTACAAAGCATTCCATTTATGGTAATTTTGGACATAGATAAAACTGAGACAAATGAGAGCAAATTATTATGTTGCCACAGCACACTCCTTCCTCAATATTGCTACTATGGGCTAGAGATGACCAGAATTAAGATACTTTTGATAAGATAGTTGTGTTAAACTCTGCAGGTTCTAATGTGTCATTGGAGAACACTTCAGGATGGCCTTGGAGCACTTTTTGAGACAGTGACCTCTTCAAGGAGAGGATAAGGTAGGGAAAGTCCCATGAGGCTGGAGAAAGGCAAGCAACATACCTGGACTCAAAAATGTGACATGTTAAGCCTCAGAAATTATAGACTGGTGTAATTTAAAACCTCTGAGAATTTTTAAAAGAAAGTGTTGGAAACTATGGGCAGGTTGACCTAGAAGGCAGCAAAATGACTAAAGCAGCCAATGCTGATGTAGCAGAAATGGACCACACAAGTAGTTTGTTTATTTTGGGGTTTTTTTTTAATTTATTAGGTTACCTGGCCTAACTGGCATGATGGAAGGCACAGGTTGGATACATCTCAATTTAAAAAGAATTTTCATTTTGTCTTATGCATCATTCGCATACACAAGCTAAAGAATTATGTTTTACAATTTATGATTTACAATGTCTATCAGGTGCATTTTAATTTACCATAAAACATCTTGGCTTGGGAGGTGTGTGTGTGTGTGGGTATGTGTGGGTGTGTGTGTGTAGGGGTGGTCATTGCATAATCTTTTTTTTACACAAGTCCTAATCAATGCTGTCAACTAGATTTTGAAAAAAAAAAAAAAAAAAAAAAGAATTCACATATAAAATTTAAGTATGACCCAAAAAAAACTCAGGTAAAAGGATAGAAGCTTTCAGGAGACAAAAAGAAAAAGGAAGTTGCCTCAGCAAATAACAATTTGAAATTAAAACAAATACAAAGAACGTGTACTTATACCTTTGTGCTTGTAGCAGTGTAGCAGTATAGAGACTTGTGAGCACTTGCTCACAAACAAACATAAATCAACACAATGTCATGGTAAAAAAGGGTGAATCTTCTCCATAGGTTAAGAATGTTTTATGTCACATATGAGAGAGTTCTATTTGATGCACCCAGTGATGCCAGTGATACAGCTATTTAAACACCATATCCAGCACTGGACTTTCACAAATGCATGCAAATGGAGCATAGACATGTCTGAAAGAACAGCAACAAACAAAAACTTAGAAAACACACAAAGAAAAGCTCATGGGAGAGGGAGTTTAGTCTCTAGAAAAGCCTGATGAGCAGCATGGAAGGAAAGACTTCAGCCACAAAAGGGAGATGGCAAGGGGATAGAAATACCTTGTTTTACATGGCCCTATGGAGGCCACTAAGGAGATATGTTCAGCAGAGAAGACAAAGGAAGCATATGGGAGAAAGACATTCATTCTTAGTAATTTGTTCTTGGTCCTTTTGATAGGCCCTGGTAACCAAGTGTTCTATAGTCTTCATCACTGGATAAGGATGTCTGTTGAAAATTGTGTTTTCATGTCCTCCTGTGTTGATCTGCCTCAATGTGGTAAATTAGGTATTTTTTGGTTTGGTTTGGTTTTTTTAGATATAGATAACTAATAATAGACATGCATGTAAAGCAGACTGTATGCCAAAACCTTCAGTCTTTTAAGACTCCAGCTGGGAACCTGGAACAGAGTCTCAGTTGCTCCCTTCTCTTCATGCCTCTGATTCTCCTTCCCTGCACCTCACCAGGAGATGGCAGGGGGTTGTTGGTCACCTGCTCTCTATCCTTGTTTGATGTCTTCAGGTCCCCAGCTTGGAAGAAGCCTTTCATCTTGAAAATCTCTGATTCTTGTTATGTCTGCTTTGAAATCAAACAAGAACTGTGCAATCCCCTCAATGAATGACTGACTATGTCCCAGTGCACATCCACCTTTTTGCTACCTTGTGTGTGTGTGTGTGAAGGGACAACAGCAATATTCAATTTTTCCCCAGAATAAGGAGTATTATTTATTGAGTTATCAACCTTTCCCACCATCTGATCCAAGTTTCCTCAGGATGCTTTCTCTTCATGTTGTGACTCTCCTTAGTCTTTGTGATCTTGTGTTTTTTCCTGTGAAAAATAAAACAAACAGCCTATTTGAAACTACTGTGCTAAGCACATACACAGCCAGTCGTCTGTGAAAGTCTGGATGTCCTTGGGTTGCAGTCACTGACATTTTATCTGCTGGCTATTTACATTTACACATTCATGAGTACATGGATTATGAGTACAAAGCTGCAAACTTGTGACAATACTTTTGTATGTTACTTGGTTAATGCTTTGTTCTTTTGCAGAAGTACTTTCCTTCAGTCTTATTATCATTAAGCCTTTATATTATGTGTGCATGTGTGTGTTTATTTGTCCAGTTTTTCCTGTCTTCTGTTATGTCAGTTTATTAATAATTCAGGCTTTTCAAACCGCCTTGCACAGGATAAATCCCTCCCCCTTTATTTGATGGCGATAAATTAAGCTATTTAAAGAATGACTCATTACAAGTATATATCCTGTTGGTGCCACCACCCTCCTACACATAATAATTATTGAAGTTTGCAATGTGACGCACAGTCAGCACTTTCAGAGCAGGGTATCAGTGCTGGTGGCTACAGTGCCTGAATACCTTACTGGCACTGGTTACCCATGGCAACTAAAATGATCTATTTGTGGTGATAATGGCGTGTTCTTCTGTTTGATAGTTTTGCTGTATTCTTTCCTGTTTCAATTGCAATCGAAATCCATAGATTTAAAAATTCATTTTGAAAAACAGAACAATGAACAAAATTTCACTCTTGGTGCTTGTGCAAATATGAAGTAACAGAAATATAACATCATCTCATTGAAAATTTTATCACTGTAACAAACACCTTGAGTCCAGAGTAATGAAATTAAATCATTCTACCTTGTCTATATGTGTTATGTTTTATTGTTTGCTAGTAAACATTTACCCTGGAGGTTTTGGCAAGTGTAAGAAAGTGGGAGAGCACATTATGTTTTCTATTTACCTTGTGCCTATTATTTGCAGATCTTTATGATTTTTTTATTGTTATTAATAGCATTTTAAGCAAACTATCCCAAAGGTAGGGAGGAGAATCACTTGCTTCTAATCTGTTAATACAAACTTATTTGTATATAACACTCAATTTGATTTGTAAACTAATGAACATTTTCCCTGCTACAAGCATTTGATAATTGGCAAGTATTTTTAATTGGCAATACTGAACTGCAAATATTTTGGATTGTTCAATCAAACTCAGTGTAACCATGATGTCTTTTGGCAGCTTTTTTATAACATAGCATGCTTAAGACCAGAATATCTCTCTCAGCTGCTGGAAATCCAGCCATGGAAAAGAAAGTAGAAATACCAGAATGGCCTTCCTTTTACATCATTAGTTAACAGCCAAGAGCATGACAGCTGGGCAGGACACTGCCTTTTGGATAGGAGCAGCACACTGACCTTCCATCTCTCAGCAGCTGTGCCAGCTGGTGCTGACCCTGCCTGGGAAGAGCCTCCTCCGTCTTCTCTCTCTAAAGGTGACTTAGAACTGCAAAAAGACATTTTGGACCCTTCAGCACCTTCTCTCTAGAAAAGATTCTTAAAGTCATATTGAAGATCTAAAGCCACTTTTCTCAGAGTGGCAAAAGTCAGGGATTTTAGGCATATCTGCCTTTGTTTGGAAACTGTGCTGCCACCCCATTACCTGCTGACCCAGCCCAAGGTTATTTCTGACTTCCTTCTAAGAGCAAAAAATTTCCTTTGCATCCAGCCTATGCACCACACATCCCTTTATCTTGGGAATCAAGTGGGATTGCTTATAAAGTCAGATAAAACTTTTAAATGTGTAAGATATGTAGGTGTGAATGTATGTTTCATTTTCCCTATTGAGGGTCACAGAGCCTAGAGGAAACCTATTAAGGGGTTTCCTTGTCCATTTTATTGACAGTATCTCCTTCGAACCAAGGATAAAAATCTTGATGCCTTAAACTGCTAAGTTTTAGGTAAGAAAATGGGACTTAATCCAACACTGATCTAAATAAGGTCCTCAAAATTTGGCCCTATGGCAGAGAAGTTGTTTACTGCTGATTGCAGTTAAGATTCTGGGTAATGATTAGATAGTATTATTTTCTAGCTAGGCTCTCCAATATTTCCAATATTCCAAACATCCACAGTCCTAAGAAATTTAACTTATCCTTTCACAAGACAGCAATGTAAAATTCAAGAGGTCTACATACTATTATCCCTGAAATAAAAAATATTCTGTGTGTTATTTTTAGCTGGGTGTCCCAGAGAAACCAGCTGTTCCCAGGGAGATAGGAAGCAAACAAAGCATCTTTGAGATGCCTTGGTAAAATACTTTGTGGTGAAAGTCTGGGTGTCTTTTTTTTTTTTTTTTTTTTTTTTTTTTTTTTTTTTGTTGGGAAGACAACAAAGGGTAATATTTAGCCATGGTATACCTATTTTCACGCAATTTCAAGGCTAGCCTTCCCTTACACATAAAATCACATCTTTTACTGAATTTATTTTTTAAGGCTCTGATTCTTTAGTTTTGTAGGAAACTGGAAAATCAGTTCCTCTGTCAGTTGTTTCCACCTTAATAAATAAAATGTAAGGAGTCCAACCTTAGTTATAGAGATTCCTGTGTTACCAAAACTCACGGAAAACACTGCTATTCTGATTTACTAACATTTTACAGCAATCTTCTTCTCTCTTTGCAGTAGCATGATCAATAGCCTGAAGTGTACAAGAAAAGCCTTATTATACTAGACTCTACCTATTTTAAACCCAGTGCAATGGTAATTTGATTATGCTGGGGCTGAGATCAATCTAATCTCTGCTGCAGAACACAGATCATCAATTTTGATTTCACTGACCAAGCATCTTCTCTACTGGGAAGCTTTATGAATGATGGACCACATCAATGAACGCTTACTCTGAGAATTGCTCCATATGTTGTAGCACAGGGATGATTCACCCCATTCATTCAAGGCCTGCTTGAGTGAAGGGAAAGAATGGTCGATTATATATCAGAGTGATATTGTATATTGTAATTTGCAGACTCACCGGGTGTGGTATTTCTGTGTACTGGATATCCCAATGAAACAGGATGTGGTCACTAATACCCAAATCTTTGGGGGAAACTAACAGCACTGTACAGACTCTGGGGAATGCAGATTTTAGTGTCACCCTCATAAGCTGAGATTTTTAAGAAGGAAGATTTCTAAAGAAAGCAGCTTTGAAATAAAAACTCTGAGAACCCTGATCATCAATAAACTGTGCAGGAATCATCAGGGTGACTTTGCAGCAAGGGCAGCCACCTATATCCTGGTTTGCATCAGGATAGAGCAAACAGCTCCAGAGCAGTGATCCAGACAGTGTGCTGTTTGGCAGATGTGAGACCACATTTGGATATTTTCTCCTTTTTGCAGCTCCTCAAGAAGATGTGTTGCCATTCTGTATCAATTCCAGTGACAGGCCATCAAGGTGGAGCGCAGAGTACAATGGAACAGCTGAGGGAATGGGGTTTGTTTAGCCTTAAGAAGAGATGGCTGAGGAGGATCATTTTGCTGTCTGCAACAAGCTACTAAGAGCATGTAGAAAGGACAGAGCCAGAGGTGCAGACTGGAAGGAGGAGAGGCAGCAGTTACTAGCTGTAACACAGGAAATACCTACTTGATAGAAGGGAAAATTAAGTTGAGGGTAGTCAAATATTGGAGCAGGTTGCCCAGGGAGGCTGTGGGAGCCCCATCCTCGGAAGTAATCACACCTTAAGTAAATGGGGCCCTAAAGGCCCTGCTGTGCTGGACTTGGTAGGAACAAGAGATGAGAGTGGGCGTCCCCCCAGAGTCCCTCCCTCACAGCCTGTACAATGCTGTGATGGTCACATAAACTGCTAGTTTTTTGCGGTGATAATGTGATCTTTTTGCATCACAAAAATTAATCACAGCTCAAGGCCTTTCACAAGACTGCATAACATTGTTTCCCAGCTGAATTGCAATTATACTTTCCATCCTTTCAGCTATTTACGTGTCTTAGTCCACACCTGCACCAGGTAACCAAGCAGCTGCAGGCCATGCTCTGTCCCTGAGCCCAGCGGCTGTACTTGGCAGCCACTCTCTAAGATCTCTTAACCTCCAGAACTGACTGATACCACCTATACTTCCCTTTGTCACCTTTTGGCCTGTGCTGCCTCCTGAGTCATGTCTGGGAGTTGTTTGGCTGAGGGCAAGTTGGCCTCTGCCAAAACTGTGCAAGGGTCAAGATAGCAGAAATGACCATTTCCCATCACCTGTGTCATAAATGGCATCAATTTGTAAAAACATGACTTCTCTAAGGTGGTGTGGATGGCAAGGAAGGATGAGGTCTTCATTTTACTGCTTAAAAGAGAGAGACATCTTCTGTAAACAATGCTCAGGGGAAAAAAGCTCACCTACCACACAAAACCAACATGGGTATCCCTGGTAATTGGTTGTGTATGTGTGGATTTGTTTTTTTCAAGCAAACAGATATACATTGGTAATGGACCCTCTGTAAATATTGTTCTTTCAGATATTTTCTTTATCTTACTTTTCCTTTTATTCTACCTATAGAACGCTGCTTGAATCAGGAACATAGTATTGTTATCATCCAGGTTATGAGATTATTCAGGTTGCTCAAAATACACAGAAAGTGACCTACAGAGAGACACTTGTAGACTAAATGAGATATACATAAGGTTATTTCAATGTTTCTCATATACACAGCTGACACTGCATTGCACAAAAGTGAATTCTAGGGGGAAAATATGGAAAATTGTTACTCTGACATCACTAAGTTTTCACATTGCTGGTAAACTGACAGAGAGATGGTAAAGAAGGAAATATAGCAAAGCTCATCATGTTTTGGGAGACATTATTAAATTAAGCTGCAACTTGAGCAATAATTAATTAATGCAATGAGGAAGTTATAGGGTGGAGATCTCAAAACAACTCAGCATCAGCCTCACTTTGTTCCAATTGAAGTCAAATTGACTTGCTCCTAGTGACGTCAATGACAGCCGAGCTAGACCAGTGCTGTGTATTTCTGACAACCCAGTCTCTAATATGTGCTGACCCAAATTGTCAGGAATCATTTGTGGTTTCAGGCATCCAGCATAAGGCTCCATAATAAGGTCCATCTTCTAGGGCAGGTGTTCAACCTGGAGATTACCAGGTTCAGTATAAGTCTCGTAGACAAAAGTCACAAATTAAATGAGAACAGTTAAACCTTAGCAAACTATTTGCTATGGTATTGCCCAATACCTGAGATAAACTGAAGTTACTTTTGTGTTCAGTTCAATTAACTGAAGTTGTTTGATTTTCAATAGCCTTCAACAATGTATTTTGTTTCAATTCTTTCATTTCTTTCATGAAATATTACAATTTCTGCAGAAATTTTTTTTTCTTTTGAAGTGATTTTGCTTAGAAAAGCTCCCAAGCAACTCTATTAATTAGACATGCTCAATCACACCAAGGAATATCAACACGTATTGCAAGTGCTCTTGAAGTCCACATGGAGAGTAAGTTATTTTTAAAGCAATTAAATGTTTTGCTCCTTTTACTGCAGTGACATTCAACATATACCAGATACTTTTCAACTTTGGGGCTGGTATGATTTTTTCAGATTTACGCTTTCAGTTTTCAGCTGGCCTTTGCACTTCATTTTCAGTCAGTGTAACTGGGCTAATCCAACCCTGGCCTCTTACATGTAAAATATCTTGGGTTTTGTTCTCATTTGGAACCTGTGCTCTAGCACAGTGTCCCACTGATTCTCCTGGAAGTCACAAGAATAGATACACAAAGGAGGCAAGGTGCACAGCACAGTACTTCACGGAGGCTTTGAAAACAGCTGTACACACCAGCACTTATCCTTTGACAAGGTACAGAAAAACCTCTGCTACAGGCAATCTCCAGACTCCTGTTCCAAAGAAAGATCCATGCAAATCTTAAACCCTCAAGCTATAAACACGAAATAATAATTATGTTAAGCAGCTGATGTCCACTCTATATTGTCCTCTCACGTGAGATACAAATGTCAAATGAGGAATTGCATTTACGGTAGGGGAGATTCAAGTAATCAAACATGGAAGAATTTGCCTCATCTAATTAACTTGTTAAACTTATTGTTAGGTGTGTTTCAACTTTGTTCTTATTTGGGTAAGAAAACAGGTTACTGATATGATAATGTGTTTCCTAGCCCCGTCACCCTTCTAAATGCAAGTGTGTATTAGAGGTGCAAGACTGATAAGATTCTCTCTGGATATTTTTGTAGCTCTTATAGAGTCCCACAAAAAGGTTTTTGATCTTTACAAAAAGCTTTTTCTACAAAGCATGTAGCAGCTCAAACAGCAGAGGGTGCTTTGTAAGCAAATACAAAACACTTGATCTAAAATTATTGCTGTAGATAGATCCTGCAGCTGTGTGGATGCTTTACTACCAGTTCTATTCATGAAGTGGCAGATTCAATGGCTCACTGCTTATTAGAATTGTTTCAGACACTCTAATAAATCTCCTGTGAAAACCACCCCCAAAATTCTACATGCAAGGGATAAAATTCTACATATGCAGCATAGCTCCATGTTTTTAAATAAGGTGAACAATATGCTATGAAATAATGCATTATTCATAGACGCATACTGTTTTAAGACCTTAATAAAGAATTTGATTAATAGTCCAGGCACGTGCCCTGCATATTTATACCCTGGTATGCAGACAAATATAATGTATAGCATTGGATACTTGTAACATACTCTTGTCTTTTGTGCTTTTTAAGCACTTACAATGCAGAACAGTTAAGTTAAATTGCAAAACAAAGCCAAGCACAGCAAATTATTATCAATCTGCCAAGTGGGTGGTTGGTCATCCTTTAAAGGAACCTCTGTTTCATGGAAACATAGAGTCCCTAATCTGACTCTGAAGGGCCCCTCAAGGATCATTGAAGTGAATCTCCTGGCCCTGCACAGAATGGCCCCAAGAATCATATAGAGTGCCTGAGAGTGTTGATTTGGGATCAGCCAAAAAAATGAACGGGACTTTCACCTCCTTAACTTTGCACAGTTGCATTTCACTTCCAACAAGGGAAAGGGAGGTTCGGCGCTGAGCAATGAAAAGAATGGTGATGTTTTCAGACATGCAGGCAAACAAGTGGGAAAAGAAAGACATTGAGGGAACCATTAGATCTTCAGTGCTAACATTTATTACCAATTTTCAATTCTGAATTTTGGAATTTTGGAACTATGATGACAGCTGATGATGTCATCCAAAGAACTTTGGAAGGAAATATAGAAAAAAGTCATATTTGGTCCCACCTTGTTATAGTGACAGAAGTGAGGGATGGTGAGTTGAGTATGAATTAGAGTTCATGAGTTAGAATGAAAAGCAAAACAGAAGACATCAATGATGTGAAGAAGCTTGTTTCAGAGGTAACACTACAGAACAAAATCACACAAGATTGGAATAGGAGAGAGGAACAAAGGTGTGGTGATGGAGCTACTATGTGGCAGAGCCCTTAGAAGACATCAACAATCAGATTCACTCAGGATATCATTGGGGGAAAAGCAGTTCTTGAGTTAGAAAATGCTCCACAGAGTACAGAGAAATTCCAAGATATATGTGTCACATCCAAACTTTTTAATCTAAAAACTTCACTCATAAATTCATTTTGATTTCTTTCACACTTTGGCTTACAAGACCCTTTCTTAAAAGATACTTTCTTCCTTCTTCAATTTCTGCTACTGAATTTTCATTGAGATGTATCTTCTGTCTACACATTCCACGACTACAAGACCCTTTAGTTCTAGGACAGGTACAGGGCTAGAGTGGACCATGTGGATCACTTTTTGTTTGACTTCTGTCAGGAATACATCCTCAGCACCACAGGCCTGAATTTTCAATTGCAACTTATTTTGTCAGAAGTGATAATAAAGGTCTTCAACGCCCTAGCCTCAGTTATTCAATTTGCAGCTTTTCTTTGTGAATAAATTTTTGCTATGTTTTTATAGTCTGAACTTGCCATTTTTTTCCTCAGTCATCTATTTCCAGAAAACTCTTCCAATTAGGTCATCATAAGACACAATGAAGCAACATTTTATTATATATGTTAAAATGAGGAAGCAAAGAGATCTAACTCTTCCATTGTAGACCATCTTTCATATATGTAAAAAAAAATTATATCTTTTTGATTCTTTCTGGTTAAGCATAAGTTTTGAGAAGCTGATGAATCACTGGCTTAAGTATTGTACCAATACCATTGCCTTGCTATTTTTATTTCCTGGTATCTTCTGCATTGGGCTCCAGATGACATAAATAAATGGGAAAGGAGAAGCAGTAGAAAGGGGCTCTGTTAGAAATAGAAGTCAATACATAGATTTGTTCTGTCAATAGACAGGGCTACAAGGAGATACACAGCACAGCCACATTAGAGATGAACACTGAGTACAAAAACATGGGAAAGTTTCAAAGTGAGAGAGCAAATCCAGACTAAAATGAGAGGGAGGATCAAACACTGAGCCTATATTGTGGTGCTGGTAGTGCAAGGACTTCATCATAGAAAAATACCACGAGTAAAAAGGGCAAATTATGGCAGGGGGATCATAACTGTATGATCCTTAAGATCCCTTCCAACCAGGCTATTCTGTGATTGCATGATCCTGTTATTACAGTAAAAGGTGATTACAGCTCTCAAAAATATTGTGATTGAGGAGGAGGAAAGACAAGGAAAAGAAGAGTTAGGGAGATGAGTGATGACATGAATGGTAAAGGGAGGGGGAAGCAGTGGGAGACAAAGACAGAGGAAGAAGCTTGTTATGGCAGGAGTCACCAGATGGCATTGTTACATGTAGTCTTAATGGTTATTTTCCTTGGCATGTAAGCAAGTTTTTCTTTCAGGAAAAAAACCCCAGTGTTTTAACTCTTATAAATGTCTACAGGAGTCATAACAAGCAACTGAGCAAAAGACATTGTTAGAGAAGGAAACTCTGAAGGATTTAGACAAGAAGGTTTGATTTTAGACTAAAAAATAGCATTACTAGCTCATCATGTTGACTTTGTTGATCTGTGACTGATGTGTAGACAAAAGAACTGAGCAAGAACTACAAGCAAATCCAACTTTTTTTTTTTTTTTTTTTTTTTTTTTTTTTTTTTTTTTTTTTTTTTTAGCAATGATATAATCTCTAAGGCCCTGACAGCTCCTATCCTTCAGCAGAAAAACAATCCGATGATATCAGGAAGGACGTAAGGTCTGAAGACAAGAATCAAGTAAATGGAGGTAAGAACTATGAAGTGGAAAAATAGAAACATTGGAAAAAAACAGGGAAAACATTAGATACAATCAATGGGTAGTGAAGCATATCTGCAAGTCAAGAAGTCAAGGCAGTCAATAGAGCAGTAAATACAGAACAGGGAAAATGGCTCAAAATACCATGTAGAAGTGATATGTAGCCAAAATGGTGTAGGTACAACATTAGACTGTATTTTTTTCATTCTATTCTAAAAATGCTAATATATAGCAAAATAAAAAGCATACTTAAATTATACAAACTGCATTAGAAACAAGGATTTATGGACTAGATCATTGCTGGGGCTGGGAAAGACTTTGGAGCAGAGGGTACAAGAATATCTGCAACACACACTACTTGCATTGCTGCCGAATGGCAACAAATGGCTTTTATATTACAACGCAAGACTATTATGTTTATTGACATTTTCAAGTTAGTTTTCAAGACTAATTCAAGGCTTCTTCCTTTCCCAGTTCTTGGGCATTAGTCCAGTGTTAGGTTTGACTTCTCTAAATAAAAAAAAAAAAATACAAAACAAAACAAAACAAACAAATGGCTTTTGAATGACTGCCCTCTTGTCATCCCAGATGAAGTCCAAGAGATCAAGAGATGGTCTCTGAAGCACACTGTCTACTATTCAAAAGGAAGATGGGGAGAGAATATATAAACAAGTGCCCAAGTACCCACTCTCCTCTGAGAAGATGAGAAGAACATGCACTGCATGTTCATTCCTCCTTCCCAAGGCCTGACCTTTATAACTCAAATGGCAAAACAAAAGCTTAAGAGTTCTTCATGGTCTTGAGTACTCATGGCAGCTTGTCTGTCACAGCTTAAGCTTCTCTTGCAGAAAGGACACTTCCAGCCCCTTTATGTTCTTCTACCAAAAAAAAAAAAAAAAAAAAAAAAAAAAAAAAAAAAAAAAAAAA
>CM031859.1:11900110-11940060 GCA_018697195.1 Certhia americana | reverse complement strand
AAAAAAAAAAAAAAAAAAAAAAAAAAAAAAAAAAAAAAAGTCCAATTAATTGCATATGGTAGTAAAAATCCATCTAGCTGAAATTCTGGACCCCCTGGAATCAGACATCTGATCTCCTTTATCTTCAGTGAGAAGCCTCTGTTCTGAGCTTGAGCTGCAGCACAGAATTGTCCCAGGTGGAAAAAAAAGGAAATAAAGTGGGAACCAAAGTGGTGATTCCTAGCAAGGCAAAGTCAGCTAAGCTCTACAGATAGCTGGGTGGCAGCTATCCAGGGTGATGTCCTGAAGCAGACTGTGTAGTATGTGTACAGCTAGTTCCAGAAAGAGGCTGTGGAGACAGCCTTGAATTCCCTCAGCCGCACTTGATCTCTCACCATAGCTTCACTGGTAGGGTTCTTCCTGCCCATTAGGGCTCAAATCACTCTTACCTTAAAGATTTCAACCCAAAAACACTGCACAGCAGCAGGAAAAAAACCCAAAACAAACAAAAACCCAATATCTGGTAGTTGAAAACAGAATTAAAAAACAAAAGAAAAGGTACATTATAGAGAGTTTGGGGCACTGAAGATAATGAGCCTTTGAAAGATGAAAACAAGCTTGATAAGGAGGGAAGGACAAAGAAGATTATCCATGACTGCTCTTAGGTGACATGGGCTACCTTTGCTGTGGTTCCACACTGTTCTGCCTCTCAACTTCTCCTGTTAAAAGGAGGGACTCTTATGTGTTCAGCTAGCTCTTACAACCATCTCCACACCTCTTTTTTGTCCTCAGTCCTCTTCCTCTTGCAGTCATTGCATAAAGAACTTTTAGGAACATACTCAACCACTAGGAAATCCCAGACCCAACCCAGACTAATCTTATCTGGTTTCAGAGTCAGCTATTCAGCTGTGCCTAGACCTCTTTCCCACTCTACCCCAGAAGCCCTTTCAGAACTACCTGCTCTTTGAAGGGCCATGTTTTTAAATAGCATTAGCTATTTTCAGCTAATCAGGGCCTGCTCTACTTAAAAGCATATTACACCTGATGGTATTTAAAGTAAATTTAAAAAAGGAAACAAAGCACTAATACATGCCTCTGCCCATCTGTTCTCACATCCACATGGACTCATGGACCATTTAGTATCTCTAACAAAATAAGAAGTTATCTTGTTAACCCAGAAGACTAAAAGGAACTATATTATACTTGAAGGATCTCTTTAATTGGAAAACATTTTTAACAGGGTAATAAACTAGTCCTTTAGTGAAATTTTTGAGCAGCACTTTATATTTCTGTAGTAGTGCTTTTCTAGGTTTGGATTACATTTTTGTAATGTAATGTACATTTTCTTCATATTTTTGCTCTGTTTGGTTTAGCTGATCCTGGTTATATAATTATTCTCTTTAGTCAGTAAACTTAAAGGTCAGTATAATATAATATCAAAATCAGGATTATATCGTGTGAAGGGGCAACACAACCAACTAATGTGCTTTGCCACAGCCTATCTGTTCTGTGACTTGCATCTCATTGATACAAATCAGAAAAGCTGCATCTGTGCCACCACTCTGATTTAATGCTTTGAGATGTCATTAGTTCCCAAGAAAAGAAAGTTTTTCAGTTTACTGGAAACTGGGAAAACATGGTATGTAAAAAATACAAGGGGAAAAACAAGGAACAATGGTTGCTAGGAAATTCAGTGGAGTAAACAGGTATGATCATGTTCTTTCAGCTCTCAAAAATGTATTTGAATCAAGTACTGGATCACTTCCAAACTAAAGCAAGGTAGTACAGGTATGCACCTTCTATACACTGCAGGCACCACTTCCACTGTGTATGGTCCAGGATGTTCAAATACAAAAAAAATTTTGTTTCCAAAACCAAAAAAATGCCAACTGTATATTTTTAAAGTGTAACACTGAAAACTCCCAAGAAGGTCCCAAGGGACACAAGAAACTCTCAAATCCTCTAGGCAGATTTCACAATTTCAAAAATTTGCAAACCAGTATGCTCTGTATGAGTTTTTGAATCTTGACCCGAAAGGAAAAGTATCTGTGAATGCGTAATTTCCAGTTTTTCAAAAGGATCAATCCCATATCACTTGCATTTTCACAGATGAAAATATATGTTGACTTATTAATAGGAGGCACCCATTGTTTTAAATTGTGTGTTGCAACTTAAGTTATGCTATTCACTTCTAGTAATCTGCAAATTTTGTCTCAATTCTCTTTAGTTTTGGCATGTCTTTCAGTCTTCTTAGTGTGTACTGGAATTTGTCAATGTGTTTTAGAATTTTTCAGTATTAAGAAATGAAGCAGATTAGAGAGGCTACATTTATGAAATTACAGTTCTGGGACATATTAGTAACAACTCATTCATTTGCCACTGAAATTTTAGAGACGGCCATGAGCAAAAAGGAACATAGGAAGGTGAAATTTCAAAGACAGACAGAAAACTATTCTTGAGCAGACAGAATTCAAACACCATGATTGCTACTCACTTTTTTAGTAAAATAAAAAGAACCATTTTTTCCCATGTAAAGCACTATTCATCTTGCAGCCTAGAAACAATACAGTCACGTTATGCTCTCCAAATCAATGCTGTTAATCTAGTTTTACATCACACTTGCTATCTTTCATGAACGGAAGAGTTTGCCTGTGACTTTGTTCACAGACGGTCACATTCCAAACCCACTCAATTTTGCATGTATTAAGGACAAACTCCTAGCAAATGATATCCTATTTTAATCTCTTACATGAGTGGACGGAGTAATGGTTCTTCCACAAAGGGGACAGAGTTTTGGTTGAATATGATTTCCAAGGACTTGACTTAAAGCTGAGACCAACCGTTGGAAAATGGTTGATCGAAGGTCTATTGTGTTGTTTTGGTATGCAACCTAGTATTTGTTTAGGCTAATGATTTGAAAATCTATAATGCATTATCTGTCTGTGAAATTTTTAGTGAGTCAGCCTCAGATCATAGCTCTTGTTTTTGTTCTCTCTTATCGGGAGAGAGATGGAGTCCAGAGAGAGAGATGATGACAATAAACTCTCTAGAACATACCAGGTTGAGTGATTCAGCAGAGTGTCTCCACACACTGTAATTAAAAGGCAGGCAGACACACATTTGCAATAATGTGAAGGAAAGTGTTTTCTAATTGCTGGGATTTTTCCAACTGAAATACACTTGTTTAACCTATAGTGCAATCTATCCCTTCCTACCATTATGTGTCATCAGTGAATCTGAAGGCTTATTCAAACTCTGTGCTATTCTCCCCTGAACATTTCATACAAGGAAGATTTAAAGTTTTGTGCTCACGTTTTGCAAAATTGACTCAGGCAGTCTGTACAGGCACTTTCAATATCTTTACTGAAAATTCAGACAGAATGGGCAAGTCCATTTGAAATCAGGACTGAGAACATTTAATGATTATAGATGAAAATCATGCTATCATCAGGTCCTGTGTGGAGTATATGCATCTATTTACACCTCTCTCTGTAGGCGGAGCGGTTTCTTCTCACATATCCTTGCAATGATACATTTACATACAGAGCCTACTCACAGTCCATATCAACTCTGAAGCATTTGGCACCATGTTGCATTCTATTTAGTGTTAACACTTATGTTAAGAAAGGATATACCAAAAATACATAACAGCAGTGTAAAAGCACTGCTTTCTTTCCCTTTCTCTCCCTTTCTAGCTTGCTGTCACCATATTATTCTCTGCAACACAACACTAATTCATAATAAATTCTAACTTTTCTTTTTAAAGTGCTTAAGTATTTTTCTTTTAGCTCCCTTGATTTTGTTTTGATGATTCTAAATGATCAAGTTGCTGTTTAGTCCAGGGATATGTAGTACTGCATGAAGAGGATTTTTATTTAATTTTTTTTTTTCCACCAGTATTTGTACAAATGAATACATTTAGGTTTTGGCTCGATCTAATGTTCCAGAGACACACTTTTCATGACCTTTGCTGAAGCAGTTATGTTGGCTAAATTAACTGAAGTACCCTTCTACTGCTGCTGATTCAGGGGATCTTAAGTTTTCAACCACTTTTCAGCAAAGACCTAGAACACAGTTGCTAGATTGAGATTAGGATCTGAAATTAAATCAAAAAATAGCAATCAGCACAAAGAAAAGTATATCATTTTATGGATATGTTTTTACCTCACGAGTACAAAATAAACATTCTTTTTAAACAAAAGGATTCTTTTAGCTGTGACTCAAAACATGTAGAATATGTGTAGAACACATATAATCAAAAAAAGGAAAAGGATGAGGAGTTACCCCAGGAGCAGGAGAATTCAATACTGTCATTTTAACCAGTTTTGAACCTGTGTTGATAGCACTTAGGCTTCAACAACAGCCTAACAGAGACTCCTCTCCTATTTTTTTTTTTTTTAATATTTAGTGTTAAAAATTATTTTACTGATGAAATCATGATGGAGCCTAAAGTCTAAAAACAAATTATTTTCAATCTTAAATATTTTTTCTACAATCAGAGTTGACTGAATTAAGCCTGAGGTTGTAGGGGAGCTTTCACAGAAGAAAGTTTTGTTGCAGCTTATTCCTTCCTAACTAATGATGGGGATAAAAGAGCTCATTTGTATGGTGGCTGCATTTAGTGATGTTCTGGCTCAGGCTTTATTGAAAGAGCCCCAGGCTGTGGAGGTGTAACAGGTGGAATGGGTGGACAAACCTCTTCTAGGGTTCTGGTGCCTACTTAGTTTACAGTCAACAATAATTATTAAAGATAATCCTGGGGGGTCACACAGGATATATATGTGTGTGTATATATATATATATATACATATGGCCTCGGGCCATATCTACTATCTACAGTGGGGTTTATTCTTTTATCAATCCCTGGGAATGTCCCATGGAGGTGCTGCACCAACACTGTCCTCAGGCTCGACAGTCAGTGCTGGAGTGCGAGCAAAGGTGGCTCACACTGGCTGCAGGCAGAAAGGACAAATCACTGCTTGTATGCCATGGGTCTGTCTGGGTCCCTGTGCCACAGAGAGGCAAATGATAATCCCCAGTACAAACAGGGACACACATCCAAACAGGATCACTCTTCCTATTGACACAGATCTGCTTCTTGAGTCCCAATCTACTTCACAATTCCTCTGCACACCTTTAAAGTACTGAGAGTATCTAATGTTAAAAGCAGGCTTGGTCCTGCTCCTAATGAAATCATTAGTAATGTTGCCACTAACACTGATAGCTGCAGGACTGGGCCTGTAGCTCACACGTATCATGTTTCTTGAAATATTAGCTAGACCATGAGTTGCAGAATGCCACATGGTGTCCCTGCCAATCCCTGTCCCTTCAGGAGTTGTTTATGTGGAAAAGAAATCACCTTGGCACTCCTGATCTGCTTTAGTTTACCAAAAGTTAAGGGGCTTCACAGACTTTAACTGAATGAAGTCCATAAATAAATATAATTTCCTGCAATTGGAGTTGAAAAGGTAGCTTGGGAAGGATTTTACTTTTGTTCTGAAATTATACTTGCTTTCTTCCTGGCTTTTTTAAGAAGTTCACAGCACAAAAGCTGAAGTTTTCATCATATTTTTAGATCATGATATTTGACAGCTCTTGGCCTTCTTTTATGTGCAGGGAAGACTCTCCTGACTGGCTCACAGAATGAGCATTAGCTCCCACAATTTAACAGCTCAAACCTCAACACAGCCACTTCCTTCCTTCCTCCAAACTACTGAAATAAAATAAATGTGAACAAGGGCACAAAAAGGTGAAGAAGCAGAAAATCTGACTTTGAATTCCCAAAGGCATTTGAAAATATGCCTCCCTTAACAGCCTTTTCTTCTACCCCATGTGAGCAACTTGGGTGGAGTAAACATGTCTGTGCAGTGATAAACCAAAGAGAGCCATGTATCATTTCATCCCGAGGGAAGGAGCATCTGGTGCATCACAGATTTGTCAGGAATTAGGCTGGGAGTCACAGTACTATGTTTTCTAATCTTGTTTGACTTAAAACTCTGTTTTGTAATCAGTGTAATAGAAAGGCACTGCTGAGACACAGGGATTAGCTGTAGAGAAGAAAAACAATAGTACACATAGTGCTTTGATGTGTTTCTATTTGAATTAGAAAGTGGCACTTTAACAGCTCAGAGAGCTGCATACAAAATCTCAGCTTAGCAATCATACTGTCCAGCACATGAACTTCTTGCAAAGCACTGTCAAAGTCAGACAGGAACAAACCCTGAGCAATTTAGAAGTGCAATAAAGGATTCAGTATGCAAAAAGTCACAAGAAACACAGATCATAATGACTGGCTGCAGGTATCACTGATGCCAAGCATACGAGTGGAAAGGAGAATTTAGTAATGAAAATTAAATGCTTATTAGAAGATATTTAATGAAAGAATGCCTATTGTTTAATTAGAGAGAGTAGAAGGGGATCAAGGCAAGTACTACATATGACTTTAGACTTTGGGTTTGTGTAATTTTTTGACTTCTGGCTTTTGAACACAGGCAGAGTGATCATGGAGACCTTCCGTCTGTAAAACATAAACTGGGATTTATCACCCTAGAGGAACTGCCACTGTAGAAATGCCTGTTTCAACATTGTTAAAAGCTGAACATATTTGGCAGCAGAGTAAAGCATTAGGAATTCTTTAAAACCCATCTTTTGATCCAAACTTGTATTATAAATAACACAGCAACAGCTGCAAAGGATTCTCATTTTTCCACCATAAACTTGGTAGGCAGAGACTTTTCTTGCTTTAAGTACATTTAAAACTTGCTGAGCTGATTCCATGAAGCTCATACATATATGTAAAACCAAATGAAATATCCAATTGTTATTATTTTAGTGTATCTTCTACTACACATATTACATGACCAAATCCCTCTTTAGTAATAAAAGTTTTACAAGAATTTGAGCTGCAGAGTCAAAGATGAGTCTACACTGAATGGCTCCTTTCTGCTCATAGTCCAGATACACACCATCAGAAATCCATGGAAAACAAAATCTTTAATTTGGAGTTTTTGAAATTAAGTTTTGAGGAATGAACTTGGCCTAAGACTTGCATCTTCATGCCACGTAAGCTCTGAGAAAGCAGACGGTCTGCAAGAAAGGGCTCATGGAAAGCTGGTTTAGTCTGCATCAGCGAGAAAGTGAGAAAGATCCAGAAGTTTGACTTAAGCGGAAAACACAAGACTGTACTCACTGAGGTATGAGCCAGTGATAAGTTCAGCTGTAGCCAGTTCTGTCTCCATCCATGCTCAGCCACATACCTTTCTCCAAGTGCAAAGCAACTTAATACCTAGCTCAGGACCCAGACTATAATTATGACCCTTTTCTATCTCCCAAGGGAATTCTGTTTCCTTCTACCAGAGGCAGAGACTTCCATTTTTCCTCAGTAGCTTATTCTTCAACCAAAAAAGCAGAGTTCCTTTGCTTCCAGAAGGGACTGAAACCCACACCTTTGCTTAATAGGGAAGAACACTCAACACCCACCTGCAGACTCCCACGGTGTAGGTGCATGGCAAACTCCTCTCTCCTCGTCACTGATACTCCAGTGGGGCTGTATCCATCAAAGACAATTGAGTAAAGTTACTTTCTAGTGTGAAGATATGAACTTAGTTCTTACAAAAATATGAGATTTTTCTTTGAGCAAGGAATACAACCCAGGCTGCCTCCATCTTCTAAGGAACCCAGATTATCAGCCATACACATGGAAAAGTGATTCCACTGAACACAAGTAGGTAAGTGTTTTGTCTCACCTAAGCTGACTTCCACCTTTTCTTATTCAGGATCTGGTAAAAATCAAGTTACTTCATGGTCCACTGAAACCTCTAGGAACTGACCATTTCAGACATTAAATTTGTCTCTTTTACCTTCCACGAGCCAACAGTTTTTCTTATAATTCAAATCTTTTTAATGATCAGGAACATCAAATTGCCTCATAAAGCATCAGGGCTTGGATAGAATGCCTGCAGGAGTTCTCCTGGCAAGGCTGAGTGCTTCCTATGCCGAATAATGAAGACACTCAGGTACAATAATATGCTGAAACTGGAAAGGAAATATGATTGCTGCTAAGAAAGTTTTACCCTACTACTGGCAGCAGTTGGAGGTAAAATAGACTGCTTTTTTTTCTGAAGAAATTCAAAGACTGCAAATACAGGGACAATGCTGGGTGTCAGAAAAGAATAGATGAAAATGTGAATCCAGAAACATATACAAGGAGAATTTTTATCTTCTTCTTTTATGTGACTCAGGGAACAAAGCAACTAGAAAATATTTGGTATATTTAAGAAAAAAAAACCAAACAAACAAAAAAAAAAAAAAAAAGTGATCTGTCACAAAAACCTTCCCTTTTTAAAATTGTTGATATACACACACACACACCTTAATCTAAATCTGACTTCTGTAATTTTACCTTGAACTCTTACTCAATAAAGCAAATTTTCACCTGTTACATCACTAGTTTGTGGTATATATACCTTGCTAGCTGTATCTAGAGCAACATTAAGGTAGCTGGCTTGTTCATTAGTAGAAAAGTATATATATATTAAAAAGTAGTTTCAAGTCCAGTCTGAGCACGTGAAAACCTACATGGATCAAATGGGTCTCTAAAATGTAAATCTTGATAAACAAGTTCCATGGAACATCTACATCTTTTTATTAGGAGCAAAGGCTGGATAGGGCACATCACCTGTTCTGGTTACTATCCATAAACAGAGATGAGGCATGTGCTAAAAATGACTGGTGGATCCAGTCAGAGAATCTAGCACTATTTTTCCAACAATGTTGTTGACAGGCTGCTATTCAAAAGCACTATACGTAGATGAACAGGGAAGGAAACACAAGGAATATCCAACAATCTATATGAATGTGAGATGCCACACCACCTATCCTTTGACCTTAATGATTCTCACATGGAGATCAGAGAAGTCACCCTTCACACTTCCAAGGTAAATTCAATGAGATTATGTCAGTTTTCACCTGATGAGGATTTGGCTCACTGAATATGAGACTAATGGCTTCAGAAAAAAACTTCAGCCTTGGCAGCAATAGTGAATTCTGTTTCATGTTAGTTATGTATACCTCACACACTTAGCTCTAACTTACTGTAAATAGAATGAAGAGTGCTTTGTTGTTGAATAATTTATTACACATTAAATACGGCCCAAGGCAATAGAGTTTTCAAGTTCCACAAAGGCCTTATACATTTCCTGCTGTTATAATTATGCAAAGGAAATACTGACAGTCTGAATTATGAAATATAGATTATCCATTCAGCAACAGTTCAAAGATGTATTATATGTATTGTATGTGATGGTCCTGAGCAAAGACAGGGGATTACAAGCATCATGTGTACTCTTATGCTAGGTACAGTATTTGTTTAAGTATCTCCTTGCTGTGTAGCAAAGTTCTAGGACATGAAGAGACTCAGTTACTCAACAAACTTGCATGACTGACACTACTGACTCATATACCCTTTAAAGCCACATTTTCTTCTCTTTTCTTTGTTTCCTAGTTTCACTTTATCCCTCTTTTCATGCTTAATGAGACATAAAAATGCCTTCACTGAACATCTTTCATCCAAGCAGCTCAAAGAATACCACATTAAGGCTCACAACACCTCTGTGAGGAAGGCAAGAGGTACCCAGAGATTTTTTTCAAGTACTAGAAGGTATATGAATCTCTGAAGCAGAGGGTAGTAACTTCTGAGAAGCAATGTACCTCCAGATTACTCTGAAGTAATTTACACATTGATCTGGAAAGGTGCTGCACAGCAGGTCAAGAAAAATACTCAATATTTGTGCTTAAATTAGATGTGTAAATTTACTGAAGTTGCACGTTCTTAAAATGACAGGTGATTAAAAATTTTAATTCTACACCTTGAGGAACCAAATATTTTAGGAAATCAGGATCAATGGATTCTTCAGTCCCAGTGATATCTGAAGAAAATACCAGACAACCTGGATGGGTTTTCAGCTACAGACAAATTTAACAATACTTTTCAATTTTGCAATGACTTTCATCAGAGTTCAAAATGCATTATAAAAATTACAAAGCACATTAGTTCTGTGTTATAAGGGAGGGAAAAAAATATCCTGGCACAAACAGAAACACCTTTCTGGCTTCCTGGCCTCTGCTTCTAACACTGGCTTATACTTTCTTTCATACATATTTTAGAGAGAATCATGCACTTGCTTTTGAATCTAGGCAGATATGCATTAATCTTAATGCTGGAAGCTCTGGTCTAGGATTTCTTTTTTATTTTTTAAAAAGTCATCAAGCATGGGACAAAGATTTTGAAAATTATAAACTTGTAGATTTAAACATATTTTGATTATTCAGGAGTGATTTATTTGTGTATGTGTGTGTGTGTGTGTGTGTGTGTGTGTGTGTGTGTGTGTGTGTGTGTATGTGTTTATGTTTCTGTGCTTTTAAAGACTTTCAGAAAACACACCTTTGGTAGGAATTTTGCTAACTTTTCCAGATCCTCACAAAACATCCCTGTGCAAATGGACTTATGAAACTTTCCTGTGATATGTTTGAGTGATATATCCTGCTATCTGTGGAGATGATGCATCATAAGTTTTATGTTAGTTTAGAGCATGGAAAAAGAAATGGTTTGACAATCAATGACATGCCAACATTCTAATACAAAAGCAACTTGTGCTGAGTGACATTCACTATCTGAATGTCAGATCAAATGCACTTTGTTCTGTATATGGCATATATATACCCTTAGTCATGCAGTCATGGAACTTCACCCTTGCTATAACACTGTATGAAAGGAAAACAGGCTGAGAAAGCAATTCCAACTTTTATAATGAGGGTAGGTTGGATTTAGTTTAACTGAATCAGAAGTGCACTGTGGTCACTGAGAGGAGAGAGTGAGAACAGGCATTCTTGGAACCTGTGAAAATAGCAAAACAAGTGTGGTTTGACTAAATGGCAGATTTAGGGAAAGGGGCTTGATTTACCCACATATCCTCTCTGCTCTCCCTTGTACTTAAGCATTATGATTAATTATATTGATCATGTACAATTTTATTTTTTTTTAATTCTGCAGAATTGCTGCCTCATTTAGTGGGTGGTACTCAGTAAACAAGGCAGCTGTTCAATATTCCTTTTTATCCACTTCAATCACTGTGTGTGGTCTCATGCCTTATTTACTTCACACAATCCCAAATCAGCCCTGGGTCTGGAATTATTCACCAAATAGTATGTGATTATGCAATTAAAGACTGTATCAAAACACACAAAAGGGTAGAATTAGGATCACACACAGTTGAATTTAAGTTACTTGAATTCACTAAATTTGTGTGCTTGATTTTTTCCATCTTAGTAATCTTTTTTATGCAGTTTTGGTTTTATTTTTGCTAATCTTCTGAGAAAATATCTGTGGTGGACCTTAGTAAACCTCAGTTACTAGAACTGCAAAATTGCGGCTTAAGTTGTGAATGGTGTGCTGTGTGGAGCTAAAAAGTCTAAATTCTCAGCATATTCCCATAAGAATCTCAGGATTTTCTCTGCTGGGTCATTGCTTGATGCAGCAGCATCATTCTTTCCTATGCCATTCACCTAATGGAGCCTTCTGAGAAACAGCTCCACCTTTGCTGAAGGAGTAAAAAAGGCTCATTGTAGATCTTACCTAATATAACACTGTGCCTTACACAAGGAAACCCACACAGGTCTGGAGAGAGATGACACATCCTGTCCAACAACCCCTGGCCAGATGAGGGTACCTCAGGTATGATGGCATCCCTGAGCACAAACTATGGCCTGTGCTTGGGGCTAACCAGGGTGACTCTTTCTTTCTCACTCAGCAAACAAAGGGTATAAACTGACCCTCTATAGTACTGGAGATAAAAGAACTATGCTGTCATCTACTTCATTTCCACTGTGGTTTTCACACATTTTCACCCTATTTCCATGTATGAGGGATTTTACTGTTAGCAAGACTGTTTTTGCATGCTGCTTTTTTTCCTCTTTATTTAATCCAAGTCTAATTATACCCAAGTATGTCTAATTATATCTCCTAATAGCAGGTTAAATAATTTCCAACCCTTGGCTTTTACCCTGTTCAAATATTTAAAACCAGGGCCAGAATCTCCTCTCATTTCTAGTGAGCTATGTCAGCGAGTAAAATTTAGCTTAGACCAATGGACCTACAGACTCACAGTAGGTGCAATGTGGTGTGACAAGAGGAGAGCAGCTCATACTCTAGGATAATCCTAGGATACAATCACTTTGGTAATTGAGGCCTAAATGGGTTCAATTTGGCAATTTTCCATAACCCAGATTTCTAAGGCTTTGTGGGGTCTGGGAGAGAGGAGGTGGAAGGGAGTCAGAGGATTAACTTATCAAAGGGTAAACTGATTATTTTGAATTTCAAGTGCAGAGGCTTTGGTAAATGAATGCACAGAGGGCTCCAAGCCCATACTTAGAAGCACTGGGTTTTGGGAGCTACAAAGGGCTAACTGTTAATTAATTATTGTCACACATGTTGTGAGGATTATTAAACCACAATTATTTTACATTAGGGTATAGCTGGAAGTATAGCTGGAAACTACCCTCATTCTTGCTTTACTTGACCTGGTGCAAGACACAGATCAACATTCATCTAACTTGAGTAAAGTAGCCTGTGTGTTGGCTGCTGCTCACATTCTTTTCCTCTTTATGTTGGCTGTCTTCCTAAACCTATTGCAAAATTCAGTGTCCTGCACTTACCACCACTGCCTTCTCTTCTTCTACTTCTACCTCAAGCCATGAATAAAGAAAGGCAGCTGGATTTTCTGCCACTTTACATATTTAACAACTATGTAAATTTACTCTAAAACCTCCTACCCAAGGCCAGACCTCACCACTGGCCTGGAATTCATCACATAGAAGGAATCCTAAATTATATCATTGACCAGTATCCAAAATCAAATATCCCATATCAAAATGGAAAAGATAAAGTAACATCAAAAGTGTCTTTCTGTTTAATAGGAGCTGAAGTCCTCATTTTTAAGTAAACACAGCAGAATACTTGAAGTTCTTGTTTCTCACCATTGTGGGGAACAGTTATCCCTTAAATTTATTAGGAAATTACATCTTTAGAACAGGATGTTGAAGAAAAAAAAATACAAAACCAATTTTAGTCAATATTCAAAGATTTCTAGATCTATTATAGGAGCTCTTTCAGGGTTTTCATACAGATTGGTCTTAAAGCATGAATATAACAATTTTGAACAGCACACTACGACAATATACGGAAAGTATGGCATTTCCACTTTTGTCTTTGACTCAGACTGAAATGCCTGAGAACATATAGGAAAACTAATATATGTGTGAGTTTAAATGAATTTTTAAACCAGCTTCTTATGAATGGTAGACTCTATATCTTTCTTTTTTAAGTAAGAGGGCTTTGTGAGAGGAGTATCAAACCTAAGCCAAAGGGTTGGGTCCAGTTTGCCACAGCAATACACCAGGCACATCCCATTCTCTGATTATCCCTTTCCAATAAGTCCTTAGTCAGGATCTTAACACCAAACTGTCACCTTTAGCTGAAACTGACCCTGAAATAGAAATGCAGGAAACAGGGCAAAATATCACAATATTTCTTCTGCTTCTCTCCTCTTTACCTAGATTGATCTCTGGTGTCACAAGACAAACAAGCATTCATTTATATTAATTTGATTGATTGATAAATTAATTTCTAGTCTCCAGATGAAGGCATGTGTATAGCACTGACTAGAAGGGTGGACACCCAACTGCTCTGAATCATTAACACAGCTAATACTCACTCTCAGCTGCCAACAAGGGATTGCTGCGAACAAGGGATGTGGAAGAACTAGGAATTGAATTACTTTTTCCTGAAATTAATAATTATTTCAGGGAATAGAATAGAATAGAATAGAATAGAATAGAATAGAATAGAATAAAATAGAATAGAATAGAATAGAATAGAAATCCTATTATATTAATGTCTTATATATGTGTGTGTGTGTGTATATATATATATATATTTATACACACACATTTCTGTTCCTCAATGACAGGGACTTGGAGTTGACTCTGCTTTCACTGAAAATTCCACAAATAGTTTTGTTTTTTTTTTTTTTGTTTTTTTTTTTTTTTTTTTTTTTTAATTGTTTATTCCAAACTCACTATTTTCCAAGGGGAATGAAGTTGCAGATCTGCCATTAACAAACACTCTTTGAAAAGGATTTTTTTTCACCTTTACATCCCAAATTTCTGAAAACAGTTCACTTGGAAAACAGAGTAACCCAATGTTTTGGGTTTGTGTGGCAAGTTTTTGTAGCAGTGAGACTAGAGGTTCACTTCTGAGAAGCTGCCAGAAGCTTCCCTTATGTCCAACAGAGCAAATACCAGGTGGCTCTAAGACAGACACACTGTTGAGCAAGATCAAGCTCATCAGTGACGGTGGTAGCACCTCTAGGTGTTAAGCACAGTTAGGAAAAGGAAGAAAAAACAACCAGACATCAACCAAGGCGAGAGAGAGAGAGGACTGAGAACATGTGAAAGCAACAACCCTGCAGACACCAAGGTCAGTTCAGAAAGAGGGGCAGGAGGTGCTTCAGGTGCTGGAGCACAGATTCCCCTGCAGCCCTGGTGCAGCCCATGGTGAGGCAGCTGTGCCCCTGCAGCCCATGGGGGTCCATGCATGAGCAGAGATCCACCTGCAGCTCCTGAATGATCCCAAGCTGGAGCAGGGAAAGGGCTTGAGGAGCCCTCCTCCTCCCAGAGAAGGACAAATTGGCAGAGACAACCTATGACTTGCAACCCTTGCTCTCTGACCCATGGTGTCTTTTGAGGGGAGGAGGGAAATAAGATCAGGAGTAAAGCTGAAATTGTGAAAAAGGAATGGGTGGGGGAAAAGTGTTTTAAGGTTTCTTTTTATTTCTTATTTTCCTACTCTGATTTCACTGGCAATAAGTTAAACTAATTTCCCCAAATGGAGTCTGTTTTGCCTATGATGGTAACCATGAATGACCTCCCTCTGTCCTGACCTTACAGCTTGCATTTGTGCTTCTCAGTGAGTACTAATTTTCATCCAGCATAATGGAGATCTTATCTGGGAATTTCAATGGAGTCCCATGATTCCCATACACTACTTAACATGCAGTCTTTCTAAACATACAGTTTTCAAGTTTGGAGTGATTCTTTGCTTGAAGGTTTGCTCATGCTTCTGCAGTAATTCCAAACTCTGCAAAGGCTAAAACAGATGCTTTATTCTTTGAGTGAAAGCTCTGCAGGTCTGCAGACTAAGTTAGCGACAGTTGATGAGCTCCTGATACAACCAGTAGGTTTATATATGGATCATGATAAATCTTCCAACAATAAAATACCATGTTCCAAAACTTTGGGTTCTGCATTAACTTTGCACTATTTTATTTTCAAAAAGACTCCTTGTATTCATTCTGCTCATAATTTTTATGGTTGGCATGGTAACTGCCTAAAAATGTGCTAGAGGCATTACAGCTCCAAGCTTTTCTTGTAGCCTATGATGCTTAATCAAAAAGTTTGCAATACATCCCAGTACTGTAAGTGATAAAGCTAAAAATATTGCTCTCTTCAGAGCATAAACAACTGCAACATTCCTTCAGAAAGAGTTTGTACTTCCAATGAAATGGAAAAACACCAACACCCCTTTATCCACTTCCACACTTCAGCAGCATGCAGCAATCCTGGAAGTCTTGAATGTCTGGTATTGAGTAAATTTTTCCCTTACAGCGCTCTATTCTTTTAAGATCAAGGTAAGTATGAAGGCTGAAAGAGTTTGTTCTCTTTACTATGTGACAAAGATCCTATTTAAAGCCATGATAGTGCAAATGTGTACACACAGAGGGATTCTTCACCAAAAGTGAATGGTAGAAAAGTGAACTCATGGGAGTAACTTACAGAAGTGGTAATCTCCATATTCAGCTGGCTACAGAATTTCTGTATCATTCTTAACTGACTTAACTGAGTGATATTGTAAATATTCAATATTTCTTAGAAGACACAGATGCAAACTTGAAGAAGGAAGATGGGGACAGTGAAGTCAACACAACATGATGCAGAAACATGTTGTGCCAATGGAAAGCCTACCTGCACACAGCTATCTTGATGCCTTGGAGAGGCTACCTAGAACAGAGGCTAGACAGAGTTAGAAAAAAAGAGTAGATATTTATTGAAAGGCCTTCAAATACCTTGGGCATTGCAAGAACCAAGATGGATTATGGTCACAAGTTTTTCAGACAGATGTAAGTTTGATGTATTTGCAAGTTGGAGGTTAATTGTCCAATTACAGCTTTAAGTAAGGAAGTAATTTACTCCAAGTTTTCCCTCTTTTCACTGTTGTTTACATTTTTTGGGCCCTGAGACAGGAAGGTGTCGTTGAGTTTCAGGCCTAGAGAGAAATTATTTTGTCTGAATAAAATTGCAGATCAGTAGCTGACAGCTATGGAGTTTAAGAGTTATACACTAAATATAAAAGATAAAACTTAAGGCATCAGTCTTACAGCTGAATCTGCACCTGTCTAAAGGATGGAACTGGAACTAGTGCTATCATAACAACCACTTGTGTCAACATGGCTTATTCCTAGCTAGAGTGAGATTCTTCTATTAATAAGATGCACAAAGCAGTTCTAGACTTTGCCTCAACACACAGGACAAACATTTCTTTGTAGGGACAAATGATGGCTTGTTTATGGTGGTGATGTATGTGAGAATGTAGCCTATATGAAATATACTCCTTTGTGGCACAATATCTGTAAAACCAGGGGTCGCACCACAGTTTCTTTCTAGAACATTATAAATCAAGCCAATGGACCCTGAACTGGCACTCATGCACTCAGTGTGAGGCCAGATGAACTCTGACACTTAAACAAACATGGGCTCTTGGAAGGTGTGTGTGTGTGTGTGTGTGTGTGTGTGTGTGTGTGTGTGTGTGTGTGAATTCTAGGGCAGTGTCCCAGCTGCACATCCTCTAGCACACAGCAAAGGGGGTACAGCTTTTTGCAGGGTACGTTATCTCTCCTAAGATGTTGATCCTTTTGTGCTCACTTTTTTTTTGGAAGATTTTGCTCTGATGACAGCAGTGGTAATGGTGGTGCAACTGATTCTGACTCTGAAATTGTTTAGATTAGCTGGAAAATCCTGTGCTGCAAAGCTCTACAATCTTAATATCTGGCAGTTTCAATATTTTGATGGAAGTCAGAGGTGCTTAGAGCTTCTGAGGATCAGGTTACTCAGTGACTTGGGCAATTTGCATTTGAAAACCTTGCTTTGAAATATCTGGCCACAATACTCTCTGTTGTACTCTAATGAGACTAGGAAAAGCTTTTTTGACTGTCGTGCACCACTCTAATGAGTGTATGTGTAAGCCTGTAATTTATTTCTTTTCTGGTCTCAAGCTACAAACTAATTGGAACATAAGAAGGTAATTTTTATGGTCCCAACTTTTTGGACACAGTTTCCTTCTCTGTACATCATCAACTTTATGCAATCCCCTTGATAAGACAGGTGTAGAAGATCCATCTTCTACAAGCTTAATTAAAGGTTATGTCCATGAGAGTGATGGTCTTGTGGAATATAAACACATAAGCACCCAAATCCACCAGAGTGTGGAGATTTACTTTTGTTAAGGAAACATCATGTGCTTGTTTGCAAGAGAAACCTTCATTCAAGCATATAAAAGATAATGATTGTATCAGTGCAAGTTCAGTCTGTTCATACAGGATTGTAGGAATAGTCTCTTAAATAGCACCCTATTCAAACGTTCTAAAATCTAGGGTTTTTTTAGGAACAATTTTTAGGTATTAATAGGTACTACATTTTCACAAGAAGGCATATTTCTACTCTTTATTAAAGCTTTGAAGCTGCTGAAAAATATTATTTATTATTTCATAATTTCTTTGTATTGTTCAGTCTAGTTTTCTCAGGAATAAGAGCTAATGTGACCATGATGTGCTTACCTGGCCATCAGTCTTACTATCATTCTGTCTTCCTGACTTCAAAAAGATATTTTGGATCTCTTAAAAAATTTCAGAGAAATAGAAATTTCATAGTTATCATATTGCTAGAAGTGTTTTGAAAATATGGAACTGCATAGGACAGAGCTATGATGTTGGCTGTCCCCAATGGGAGTAAGGATGAAATATGAACTCGCTCCTGATTACACAACAGAGCATCCACAAAACAAAAGTGTCACAATCATTGCAAAAATTTCACTGTGAGATTGTGCCTTAGTTGATGCTAGAGAATCTATTTATCAGTGCCTCACTGGCATGGTTTCACTGAGCTGCAGCAAGGGCTGAAATCTTAATGGAACTCATTTGAAAAATCTTCCTCTATTTCCTGTTTATTGTTAGAAAATATACCATAGTTTTGTAAAGATTCTTAATTTAGATCCATTTGGATTTTGTACAATTTTTTCTGTTACACATTTCTGTCCCATGAATGTGACAGACCTTGTTTAAGGAATTCAGGGTCTCCTGCATCAGTGTGTGCTAGGAAAAACTCAACTTTTTTCAGTAGGTAGGCTGAAAAGGTAGGCTTTTTTTAGGTAGGCTGTCACCCAGTCCCAGGGAAACATAGGCACCACTCTAGCTTTGAGCTCCCTCCAGGGCAAAGGTATGGCTGAACTGGCACTCTGTAACTTCTGTGGATGATCCTGCGATTACCAGGCCTCGTAACATCACTCAGCAGGAACTGTAAAAAAGGCACTTAAAAACCCCTTAAATTAGGCCTCCTGAAATACAAGAGAATATCTGTGGAGACATTTTCATAACACTGAGCTTCTGCTCCTACTAGAAGAGACAACCTTTCAGTTTGGAGAAAAGAGGAGACTAGATGGGAGTTCTGATTTTTAAGATCTTGTCCAATTCACTTCAAAACCCCAAGTGTACAATTAGGTACTACTGACTCTTAAGACAGAGGAAATATCACCTTAATTACTGGTCAGGAAACTATATTTCAAGCCAATTTTAGAAATACTGATTAAAGAAATTGAAGGATAAACCTAGAAGAAGTGGCAATTTAGTGTTTTTATATATTAGAGTGTTTTTAGATATTTTACTATTCCTTACTCTGTGTGACTACTGTATCACAAAAATGAGACATGCTTTACTGTTGAAGTGGTTTTAAAGCAGAGAAAATTCCCAGTAGCTGCACATCTAACACAGAGTTTGAATTCAAGGTGATCATTCTTCTGACTCAAATGAAACGAGTTGGTGGTTCCCATGACAAGCAGAAAGGCAGTGATTCTATTTCCCTGTGACTCTGAGTGACCACCTAATCCTGAATTATTACAGTCTTGGGATGACAGTGCTTTAAAATCACTGCCTTTCATTTGCATACACTTACAGTAAAATAAAAAAGGCAGATTTTTCAAAAGATTAAATTATTATTCTTTGAGTACTTATTTTCAATTTAAACTGTAATTTTATATATATAATATTTAGGATACTTTATCAAGGAGATTGCAGGGGTTATTGCAACTTCCTCTTTACTCTTCAGGGCAATATTCAACTTACTTAATTTGATTCAACAGTTAAGACTTTCTGTTAAATGCTACCTGTTCTGCATTCACCAAGAAAGCCTCTCTTCCTTTGGTGGCTCTGATTCCTGCAGGAGAACCCGAGATACAAACGGCCTCAGACCTTGAGGACATGTAACCATGTCTGTCCTTAACAACATCAATGTGAAGTTACATATGTTAGCAAAATATGTGGATATAGGCCAGGGTAACATTGAGGGACGTTTGCCAGGTCCTAATTGAGCAATAAGGCAGGGTGTAGACTCTGATCCCATGCTTTGGTATGTTGCTAGGCAAAGGGCAAAAGCTCTGTACTATCACTCAACAAGGTGTGCTGTCATTGCACAATAACTCCATCCTGTGCACTGGGATGATTATAGAGTGCTATTTTCAGTGTGTAGAAGACACTTTATTTATGTATATTTTATTCTGCTGACAGGCAGAGGAAGTAGCTGCTTGGTAAATGCTGTGTTATAGTAAGTGTATGGCCTATTTTTAGCTAGACAATAATGTGGAAGGTGCTGTTCTTTACATGCCACTGTGGGAGTGCATGGTCTTGCATACAAAGGCTGGATGGGAGACTTTAAAAAGCCAATGCCTTGTTCCTGCTGTGAGTTGTGGGCACACAGAATCCTACCTATGCTTGAGAGGGAGGGAAGAGGAGTGCCTTGCTGCCTCTGAGACTGAAAGATACACCTATAGCAAAAAATTCCTAACATATTTCATGAGGAAATCCAGGTTATGTAAAAAGATAACACTGCTCCTTGGAAACAATTTCTCATAGGAAGCAACATGAAATTGTTTTCAGCTTCACAGTTATCTTGTTTGTTTTGCTAATCCTTGCAAAGATTAATAAAGGAATGATGAGACAACAGCAAACTGTAAGCACAGGAAGCAACTATTGCCTAAAGCATCTGGATATGATTATGTAAACACAGTGTAATAAGAAAGCTGAGAGATTTAACTTTTGAAATCTCCTTTATTCCCTTCTAAAAAAAATGCCCTTTCAGAATATTTACCTTATTCCCCAAGTAGCCTTTCAGTTGTTAAAGCACTGCAATTTTCACGGCAAGCTCCTTGCTACTGTTGATCAATCTACTCGAGATTTGATCTTTTATTCAAACTTTTCCTGGTATGTATTCTGCTATATGACCCCTTAATTTGAGAGAGGTGTGTCATTAAGTTTGAAGGGGACATTTTTTATGTCCCTAAATTCTATATGTACTATTTTCCTCCAACCCACTGGTAAATACAATAAATATTTTTGACTTTTAGTACCTGGTGTAGTTTCTTTGTCACTGAAACAGTGACCTCTTCTTTAAGGGCATGAAGCTGAACACTGTCCACAGTGATCCAGGCTAGTCACACCCACAGATAACTTTGCTACTCACTAAAATTCCAAAGAGATAAATCTTTTAAGAATACTGTTATATTGTATATATATGTTAGCAATTTTAATATTAATTCTACTAGTTTTTTAGCTTTTTTCCTCCCTTAGTAATTCCATTTTGTACGGGGTACTAGCTGTGCAGATTTATTTTCTTTAGCCCTTTTGTTCAAAGTAAGGACTTCAGTTTTATTAACAAATTACCTTAAATCTTTGTTCTTTTTATAGAATTTATACTAAACTCATTTTGATCTCTTTGTCATTATCTCGTCATAGATAATCTTACAAGAGACATTGAGAGAAATGTAAAGGAAGATCAATGCTTCAGTAACTTGAATACTTTATTAAAGCAAGAGAAATATGCCCCTTTACAGTCATTTTATACCTGTCCGATAATGTAGAATGAACAGGGGAGTCCAGAAGGGAGAAGTGGAAATGGTTCCTGTCTGGCATTTCTACAACATCCCCTGTAATGCGCAGAAAATCCTACTTAGCCTCAGTAGCTCTTGGTAGAATATGGTCACTGCAGAGGCCTCTTAAGTGAACTTAGGTCTCATGTTTTGGCAGTACTAGGGTAGGCCAGGTGGGTTTTTTTCATGGGGCTACCAAAAATATTTCTCCAGTGGTTGAAAAAAAAAAGAATTCTCTCTTTTGCTTTTTTTTGCTGTTTAAGCACAGGGCTTAAAGAGCCATGAATGACACATGAAGCCAAAACACAGACTCTGTTGTATTTTTTTATTATTATATTTATTTATTTATTTATTTTTTGTCCAAAGCACCATTTAAGCTGAATTTTTCCAAAAGGAAACACATAAAGTGAGGCTGAGACAGATGTCTGGCAGGGGTATTTTCAATTCAGTTTGTTGGAGTCTGATAAGGTTATAAACAACAAAAACAGTGTTTCCTCTGACTAACACAGTTAGTCAACCTTAACATCAGAAAATCAACTAACTTTCCTCATAATAGTAATAAGGAACTACTGACTGACAGACATTTTTGCCCGTAATATTAAGTTATAATGGATAATTACAGGTATCAAGATGGGCATCTGTTTCTCTGAATGAATATTGCCCTTTCATTTTTTTTTATTTAGGTAAGATACCAAAAATGTTAAAAATGAGTAGTCATTCATTATATAAAGCAGCAGCTGAGCGGTAGGTGGAGGAATGGTTGCTTGTTCCTACTCCTAAGCAAATGCACATACAGCTTAATTTTTTAAATTAATTTTATTTTGATGGCAAAAAAAGGGGATCTCTAATGACACAGAGTTTGAACTGGTAAATCTTCTTTGCAATTTTTCTCTTTAATCTCTGAAAGCTGATGTAGTTCATTCCAATTGCCCACAGCATCAGCTTTATTCTCTTGAAAGAACTTGCTCTCTTTTTAGTTTTCCTTTAATGTTTTGAGCCCTTACCAGAAATGGTAATCTTCTTAAGGTGTTGGCAGGAGCCACAGAATGCACCAAAACTAAAGCTCATATCTAATGAAGTATTTTCAGGACCACCCAAATGACTCAGGTTTGTCATAGACACAGTATACTCCTTTATATTATTTTGTAGAATTTAGAAGGAAAGAAGACTTGGGGGGTTTATTGGTCAGGTTAGATAAAGGTTATGAAGATCACTCTACCTAAATAACAAGAGTCTTTTAGTTGTTTTGAAATACATTCAGGCCTATTTATTATCACAGCTAGCCAGTATATCCAGGTTATTTGATTTCATGAAGACATTCTAGTTCTGGGTCCACACCTTATGTTGAGGAACTCCCCTTAACAATTTATAACCAAACTTTTCCCAAATCCCCCTCTTTTTGTAAACTGGTACTGATCCTATGGAGACAGAAACCCTAGGGGAGGTTATTACACATCTTGGTTATAAACTTTCCGTCTGACCATGGCTGTGCAAGCTGAAGCCTTCACATACTGAAACACATTTTCCAGGCTGAGCCATGGAAGTCTGTAGCTGTTACCCTACAATGGGATGGAGAGGGCAGAGCATTTCCCAGGAACTGGTCTGGGGGTGGCTGGTCTGTCCTGCAGTAAGAGCCCAAAAATCAGATGTGACTGTCAGCCTCACTGCTGATTTCTCCCTGTGAAAGCCCAGAATGGGGATGGCTCTGGAAACTCTGAAGGATTTTAATTGTTTCAGCACAGGTTGGGAGTTGCCACTGTAGCATCTTTTGAAAAAACAGGGGTTTGCATCACGAGAGTGGGGTGAGACATAGTGATACTTGAGCTAAGTCACCACCACTTCCCAGCACAGTTCAAGGTGTTGACTAGTCCTGGAATAGCTGGCATCCCACTTAGGGAAAGATCACTTCTTTCACCATCTCGTACAGTAGTGATTATAATTTGCCAGATGAATCTTTCCTCTCCTGGAGCTGAAATCTCTGACTGACAGAAGATCATATTTGGAGGCTTTGCTCTTCTGAAATTGGCTTATTCTGGAACTCTGCCAGTGTCACAGCCTGGCAAAGTAGAGGGATCAGAATTACACTTGGCTGTTCACTCAATCTTGTGAACTGTTGCATCACCACTGCAGGATGTTACAAACTTTTGAGTTTAAGGGACAACTCTTTACTTTAGTCTTAGTATTGTTTTCAATCATTTCCACATACCTAAGATCGGGAAACAATATTCACTTCTCAGGTCTATTGCACTATGAAAACTTAAAACTTCTCTCTTCAATAACCATTTGTCCATCTTACCTGAGGAAGCCAGGAAAAAAATCCCAAAGCAACATGAAATCCCAGGAAGTAACAGACTGAAGACCCACACAGAAAGATTAGATGGTAAGAGTTATTCATTCATGCCTTGTGAGACAAATAAAACAACTTTACGTTCATTTCCTCCCCACACCTCCACCCTTTTCTAAGGTTAACAGAAAGGATTCCTTTAGTACACAAGTTATTTTAAGGTCTTGAACAACTTAGAGATCCAACATCTTTTTCCATGTGTATAAATAACCCCACCTGTTGCAGTATCATATATATGTGATCATTAAAATAGATACAAGTGAAAAATAGTAGTATACATTTCAATCTAAAAGTGATTCTAGGAACAAAGCAGACATGACTAGCAGGCTCTTCCTCTTTCAAAAAGATAAAGGGGATTCTCCAGTCTGAGAATCCAGAGTTGAAAACCTATCATATTCTCACCAACATTGTAAAAGTTATTGGAAATTGAAAAAAAATAGAAATTTGCCTTGACCAAGCTGTTGAAGTTCACAGACAATGTTGTGCCACTGCACACAGAGATTGCCAAAATGGTGCCAGGGATGCATCAAATTTGTTTCAGTTTCACAAATTCATGTGTCCCCTTTTTACTGTTGCACCTGAAACAATCATGGTTCTCCAGGAGCTAACAAAGTGCTTCTCTCTCATTTTCCAATAGAGATCTGAGATACAAACTGAGAAAGTTCCAAGTTATTTTGTGATAAAGTCAGCACAAAACATGAGAAGACACAGCATCTGTGTCAAACTTTGCAGGCTGTTTCTAACTACAGATGAACAGCCATACTGCAGATAAGACAGAGATCTGAGTCTAAGCTTTGTGCAAATTGTTCTCAGTGAACTACAAATCCATGGCGCAAAGGTGGTTATTTTTAAAGTTGTATTTTGGCTTCTTTGTTTGGTGATCTTATGACACTTTCAGCACCTAGAAATCCTTCACTTATGACAGTGTCTGAATGAAATGTTGTTACTGACGTAACAATTATCTCCTCACCCCATAGCTTTCAAGTTATGACTTAATGTTGAGAAAACTGTGGGCTAAGTGAGTGAAATAATTTCAGTACCTTCAAAGGATGTGGTTAGAATAGTCTGCAGGGGTGGGAAGAGAGTTTTCCTTTGCAGTTGGTAGAGCAGCAAAAACAGAGTGTCTTTCAATTGCTTCTGTATTGCAGCTCAGGGCTTTTAGCCCCTGTCTGCTGCACCCACACACGATCTGGTACAGACACTTAAAAAGCATATAGCAACCTCTCAGCTCAAGGAGTCCTTTCAAAGCTAGCTTCAGTCACTCAGGGGGCCAGAAATCTGTAGAGGCTGCTTTTTCTATCCCTGAGATGGAGTATCACATTGGCTCTGTTGCATTGGGACCACCCTATGCCCATGGTGGAGAAATAGGATTTGCTTTTCATTAATTCGGTTACTATAAAAAATTCCTGTAGGATATTCTGTAGTTAGAGCACTGAATCATTTCTGAAACTTCCTATTCAAATATTTGTTTTATATGGCAATGGTATTAGTAATGTGCAAGTTTTATGCACTGCTATTTCCTCCCACACCCATTGAAAACTAACAAGAGCCAGCCTGTCAAAATAAGCATGTGAATTATAGATCAGCTATAACATGCTTCAAATAGCCAGTGTTCCAGCCTAGGTGATACTATATAACTCTGCTTTCCCTCTGTTTGCAAAACTGCACAGTCAAAAATTCAGCAAAAAAGCCTATAAACTGAAGTCTGGAATTATCCCATCTCATTGGAGATACTCAAACAGGTGCTTAATAACAGAGAATTTTCACCTATTGTTGATGCAGAGAAAGAAAACTTCCTTTTAGCTCACCTAGTATTTAGGTTATCCTTAAGGAGGGCCATTGCTGGCTACTGATGGAGCCCAAGGTGATTCTACTTTCCGCTTAGGTTCTTCAGGTAATTACTTCATCTTCAAGAAGAAAAGGAGACAAGGCTACCTCTGACCCTCCAAAAAGTTTGCAGGAAGGCTGAGCTCACTCTTTCTAGTCTGGCCTTTTCTTCATAGATTGCATCCCCTTGGAGGTGGGCTCTGGCATTACTCTGTGGTGCCAGCTGCTCCCAATACCGAACACATACATACATTGTCCTGATCACAAAGTGATCAGGAAATGGGAGTAAATAATGTGCCTGCAATGTTTGCTCATGTGGGGCAATAAAAAGGAAAACTGACTCTGAGGACCTACACAGGGGCCTTATGCTACAGAATGACTGGGTAATAAAATGGCAGTGGAAATCCAGGATTGATAAATGTAAAACAGCTCTCAAGAGGGAAAATAACCTGAACTGCATGACCCAACAATGGGCTCTGATCATGGAGGGGATACAGAAACACTGGAGGCTTTAATACAGAAACATTGGAGTCATTAATATAGTCATAGGCACAGAGTGTCACATTCAGCATAGCAATTAGTAGGGATCAGAAATGCAAGTCAGTATCAACAACTATTATAAAGAAATACAGAACAAACAGTGTGTCACTATAAATCCATACAGTTTCTGTATCCTGAATATTGAATAGGTTTCCGGTTTCTCATCCCAAAGGGTATAGCAGAAGCAGAAAAGGAACAGTGAAATGAGATCTTTTATAAAAGGAATTATTAAATAGACTGAGATTTTTCAGCTGGGAAAAGTGTGGAATATAATACAGAGTCTACAAAATCATGAACAACAGGGAGAAAATAAGTACAAGATTACTGTTTGCTGCTTCTTCTAACACAGTAACAAGGGGGTATCAAGTGAAATTAGGAGGTTTGAATGACACAAGTCCAAAGGAAAGAGCTAATTCTTCTTATATACAATTAAGTTATGGAATGCCTGGCCACAGGATGCTGCAGTTGCTAAGAGCACATGAGGGCTCAAAAGCAAATCAGGAGGATTTGCTGTAGAGAAATCCACTGATGGCTATCAAATAGAAAGAAACTGCTACTGGTTCAGCAAGCAAATGGGCTGCAAATCACTGGGAGAGTAGTTGGAGACACCACTCTGAGGCTGTGCCATTATGTGCTTGCACTGTTCTTGTCCTCTGCCAGGGACATTCGTTGTTGCTATGTCAGAGAAGACACTGCATGAGATGGACCACTGTTCTGACTTGGTAAGGTCATTTTATGGTTTTAGTGTACCTACAAAACTCCTATGCTTGAAGAGGAGAAAAGCTCATTTTAAGTAAGATCATCTATCTTTTTGTCTGGTAAATGTCATCACTTAAGCAAATGGAGGGTAAAAAAATGCTCATGGAAATCCAAACAGGAAGCACTTTTCAAACAAAGAGGCACAGGCTGGTGCCTGCAGAGCTGCTACTGTTCATGCTCCATGGAACCTGAAAGAGACCTCTGCTACATTCAGCCAGAAGGACAATGACATCATTTTTTTTTTTTTTCCTCTCCAGACAGGGGCAGATCTGATGCTTATCATTTGAAGACTGTGACACACCTGCGCAGCAGCAGCACGGAGCTGCCAGAATCATAACAGTAACTCTTTCAGGCTGATGGTCTGATGTTACCCAGACCAGCACTCAACGAAAACTCTCTGATTTTAGCACTCTCACAGACTTCAGTCTTCAGTGCCAGCAGCATGGTTACACTGAAAGTGTAGCATGAAGCAAGGCTTTGTTGCAAACAACACAGAACTAGCTCATCTAACCAGCCCTACCTCTGGGTGTAGGGTGACCTTCATGATTAGCCTTTTAAAAGCCTTTCACTATATATGGCACTTTCAGTCTTGGCAAGATAAATCTGAAGGGGGAGCAAAGGGATGTCTCATGATGCAAGTACTAAGGCATTCTTGGATTTTCAAGAAAAAATACACAAAACAACTTCCTGACTCAAAGAGAGCTGTATCTGGCATGGGAAACTTCTACATTAGATTTCATCCTGACAGGGAAGTATTAATCACAAAATTTAGTTTGTTTAGGTGGAAGTCATAATGACTTTGTTGCAATGACTTTGTTTTCTGTGCTTTTAAAATGCACGTTATGTTTTACACGCAAGCAGGATAAAGTCCTAACCAGTAAAATTTGTATCATTACCCTGAAAGATGCTGTTCTACAAAGCTCAAAAAAAAAATTAAGAGATATATCAGCCGGCCTGGAGGACAAAATTTAAAACAACAAAAATGTGAATTAATATTAATGTACAGCAACTCAGAAAAATGTCATTAAATCTTCAAAAAGCCACAATTGAGAAAGATGCACACACTGGCTAAAACTAGTCATTTGAGGAAGGACTGGAAGAAAGTTAATATTTTGCCAATACTACTGTAGACAAAATAGGGCAACCAGGTAATTATAGTCCTGTCAGTTTGACGTCTATTCCAGGCAGAGTGATGGAGCTGCTGATAGGAAAGTCAATTAATAAAGTATTAAAACAGCGCAATTTAATTAATGGCAATCAACACAGATTAGTGGAAGGAAGATCTTATCAAATTAATGTGCTATTTTTGTAAGACTACAAATTTGGTGGATAAAAGGAATTGTGGTATTACTTTATATTTTGGATGCATTTGCCATACAGTACTATGAGTGATTCTGGCGGAAATCAGAACTAACATGATAAACTTTCCAAGACAAACAACTTGTTTTAAAGTTGTCTAGCATGGGATCCAACACCATAACCTAAAGTGGGGCTCAGAGAGTGGGTTCTGCAGGCACTGATTATCAGCCCCATGTTAGTTAACAATGACTCCAGCAGTAGAGAAAGAAGCAGTGCCTTTGCTAACACCACTTTCCAAGGAACCAAAATTTGGAAGTGGGCAGAAGTGGGCAATGCCTTTGGCATTGCTTGAGAAGCAGATGCAAAAGAAATACCAGGTGTTTCCATGTCACCCAACATAAAGGACCTATTTATGAAAAAGTACCTCAGGCCTTAATTTACATAAGAATTTTTCTTTGGGAAGCTGAGACTGAAGAATGAATTGTGGGTCCTGATAGACCCCCCAGCTGAGCCCCAGAGCCCTCTGACATCATGTTGCCAAGAAGGCCAGTACAATCTTTTTCAGTGTGCAGAGATGTTATCCATCAAAGAGCAGTAAACCCTGCATTTGACATTGTAGCAAGTTGACCCTGGCATTAATCAAAGTATTGGAATAATGTCGGTCCTGATATCAGCAGCTCAGGAGGGATGTTGGCAAATTGGAGGTAGTTCAGAGAAGAACCACAAGGACATGAATAAAAAAAATTGGCAGTAAAATGGAATGACTCCACAGGGTAAGTCTATTTAGATTTAGTGTATCAAAGCAAAGGCTAAGGAGTAACTTGATTATGGTTTGTAAGTGCTTTCATGTGGAACAGACACTGCCTAATAGGGGAGTTTTTGCTCTGGTATGAAAATGTACAAGGAAGTCCAATGAAAAGTTGAAAACACATCATTTCTGTTACATTAAGGATAGGCAACTACTGCAAACATTTACCATTTTCTGTGCTAAAGCTGGATGTCTTTTCTATCTAGACCTTCTCAAGTCCTTGTTCAACTGGAATCAATTCCAGGTAAGTTAATGACTCATGCTGAAGAGTCAGAATTGGTCTTAAGGTGATTTACACCTTCTACATCTGTGAATGCAGCTGTATCATATATTTTTAAGTAAATAATTAAAAAATACATGTTTCTGAGTGAAGAATAGGATCCAAATTTAGCTGATAGGAGTTTCTTGTGCACATCAACAGGGGCTTTGTTTCTTCATCAGCAGGGTGATGTTTCTTCCTAGTTCTGCTTTGGGAGCCTGCTTATTTTTCAGTGCTAACCAAAAAGCTGGCAACACAAAGGATTACAATGAGGTTTTGGAGAACAGCTCCTAGAAGCACATCCAGTTGTCATGTTTCCATCTCACATTCGCCTCCACCAGCATCATGCTGATGGGTGCAACTGAGGAAGCAAAACCTGCTTAAGAAGGTTTTGGTTCAGGTCATGCACTTGTCTGTAAAACAAGGAAACTTCAAGTGAAAAATGAGTGCTATACATCCCTAAAAGAAAAGAGACCTTAGTGGCAACTGGTTGGAGTGTGTTCAATCTTAAAAGGTTAGGAACAACTAACATTAGGAATAACTATTTGCTGTAAGGAATAACAGCATTTCATATCTTCTCTGGCATATTAGGGTTTCCCTGGAATGTGCAGACATAGCACTTTTCTTCCAGATCTTACACCCACGGCTTTGCTCTACTCACCTGCCCATTTCAAAAGAAATAAAAAGAAATACACCCCACCTTCCTTTTTCTTCTCTTAGCAATACCAGTATAACTTAAAATGTGGAAAATATAAAAGAAATGCTACTTATATCTGAGCAATGAGGGAGTGCATTTCCTCAGGTTATTTCATAAAGCTAAAAGAGGGGGATGTTCAGAAGAGACTTCCACTATGTAAGATTGATTTCAATTAGCAAGGGATAACATTGATATGGATATATATAACACAACCACTTTTTAATTTCTGGGAATGATGCCATCTATGAATAATGAGAGTTAGTGGTAACAGAGAAATGTAAGGTCTAACTGTGGGAGCCAACAGCCCACAGCCTTGACAGTCAGATTTGGAGGGCAGTGTTGTGATTTAGAAGGTCAATTTACTTTTGCTAATGCTGAAACCCATCAGCAACGCATTCAGTATACAGATGGAGACTTGTAAACTACCAGGAATGATTAGGCTGGGAACATACTGTGGTCATAGTCAAAGCTAGTACCTGGGGCTGTAATACTATTGCTTGGAAATAGCTAGCACTTAACTGAGATCCAGAACCAGAAAGAAAGGCACTGACTCTTGACCTGAGGACTGCTTTGTTTCCTGGGCAGGACACTTCTTTCATACACAGAAATTTTTTCTGAGGACAACAAAGACACTTCTTGGGTCCCAGATTAACAAATATATAATGGCAAACGTCAAAGCACTTGGGTTAATTGGGTTTTTCTTCTTTGCAATAATGCACAATACAACAAGAAGGCAGTTCACAGAAATGCTGGACTTGTTTCTCCATAACTCATTTAACTGCCTTCTGTACATAAATTATATTTTAGAGTGTTTTTTTATTATGTTGCACTGTAGTTAGTTGTAAATCTTGCACTGAGTTATTCAACACTCTTTCTTTTTGTTGTCTGAGTGAAGAATGAAGCCTAAGGTTTGATTCCGATTGCAGATATGGCACATAGGTATTAATCCTCACATACTTTATTGTATTCTTATTTCATACAAATGCAAACCCCACACATGCAGTTCATGCAAATGGGTACATTTCTTGTCAAGTTCCCTCTTGATAGCATCTCATTTAAAAAAAAAAAAAAAAAAAAAAAGGATGCACATACCAAAAGTCAAAATTGGGATATTTTTAAGACATGCTTGTCTCCATGTCTTTGAATTGCTTTTTTGATGTATGGTGAAAAGACTTGTCTCTTTACTGTCCCATGATTTATCACTTTCCTTAGCCTTCCTTACTAACATGCTAGAGTTATAGCATAAACAATAAATAAAAACAATTACAAAAAATAGAAAAACATATTCAAACTGGCATGGGAATCCAGCCTTGACAACTGATGTTGAGGTACTCTCAAGCATATTTTGAGCTAGCTACTTTGATTAATTTTGCTGAAATAAGACAGTCTTCACACTATGATGGTTCTCAGCACTTAACAGATATTTAATGTTCCCAGTAGGCTCAGCTCTGCACTTTGTAAATCAGCAAAAAATAAAATTAAGGTCTTTCTTTTACCACTTCAAAAATTATAATCCGTTTTGTTCTAGCTTGTGTTTGTACACTGATAATATATTTTCTGTAAGGGACAAGGAGCAGACTGACCTGGAAAAGGAAGTCTTTTAAATGTAGAACTGTCTTTGATCACTCACAAGCCTTGTGCTCTGATCTAAGCTCATTGACATCAAGGGAAGAAAGACTGCTATTGGCTTGGAGGGGAGGGTTGGCTCCTCTCCATACAGGGTCCATATTTGCAAAAGCAGATGTTAAAAGATAAAACAGATTGAAAATAAGAGTTATAGAAAAAGATACTTTTCTTTTCACAAGGTCAGATTTATGACACACTTTTCATTTAATAATTTTTTCTCAATCACTGAAGCAGGAAACTCCAATTTCTACACCTGTTTTTGCTGTTTACTTGCTGATAAACCTTGGATACAGAATAGGGGAGAGTTTTGTGGATGATGTCCACAGCATGAAAATGTAAGGCCTTCTCCATAGGCTCTTCTGGGATACTTAAGAATAGGAAAAATAGGAAAAATGCTCCAGGGAGAACATCACACACATACACACCCTTGCCTCCCCCTCTCCCCCCTTCCCCTCCTGCAGCTGCACTTCCTGCAAGAAAGCGCAATTCCAGAGAAGGAACTCAGCACTATACTACTGGGCAACATCATCAAAGAAGTAGATAATTGTAGGATATGTTTAAAAGATAAAGAAACTTCTAATTGGATTGTCTTTTTCAGTGACAGTTTCCAGGCAAGGTAGATCAGAACAATGAAGTCCAAAGAGCAAAATTGGTCTGCAAGTAGTCCTAAAAGGAATCTTTCCTAACTTCATTCTGATGTGTCTTCAGAAAAGTCATGGGGAGTTATGACAGTTTTTTCATATGCCAGTCTGCTGGCTTCTTCTTTGATAGGTACCATTGATTCACTAACTATTTTATCATACATACTCAGAAAATATCTTTCATTCAATTGAATGAGAAAACACAATGAAACAATATTTGCCACTACCAATAGAGTTTACTTCAAACAGGAGTTTCTAAGTGTTGTGAACACAACATTTAAACTTGGACCAGCCAGTGGCAGCTCTTTAGCCCTGACATTCTGGCTGATGTGTTCCAAGTCACATTTCTCTCATTTGGTTATGCACCACAGCTATGGGAGACCGGATGCAGTTAGGCAAAGCTTCAATGCCAACTTGGTTTTCAGACTTTGATCTGACTTTTATGATCTCATTCATTTTCTCATGTTGATCCTCTTCAACTTCTGCTGACTGACACAGACTTAAACAATGGGCACAGAATTATGTACACCTAGTGTCCCTATGAGGCAGATAAAGGGGTTTGCTCATTCAGAGCTTATTACTTTAACATTGGACTGAAATGGCAGTATCTTCATTGACATAACTGAGAGCAAAAGCAAAGTTTACAAAGTCTTAGGTTTGGGGAGGGATTCCATAGCAAAGGGAGTGAAATAATTTAAATATTCTGAAAGAGTAAAACTCATCTGATGGATAGGTAACTGTGCCATTACAAGCTGTATGTATCATTCTATGCCTTACAGTGTAGATTTAATTCAGAACCCAAAATTTATAATCTCTTCATTCCAGACTTGAATATTGAATCCCTTCTTCAGATTTAGATCCCAATTCCAATGAAAATCGGGAGGCTTACGATGAATTAGACTTTGCATCCCTTTCTCCTTTCACTCCTTTCTCCTGTTGGGCTTGGAGGCTTTGGGTAGGCTTTCCAGAGTTGCTAGGGACTGTGGCTCCAGCTGATGCTGGGTAACTAAGAAAGTTAAACAGAAAACATTTATTTACAGAACAAAGGTTGATGCAAGAACCTAGGTCTTTGTCATAGTCAGAAGGAGTATGCAGGGGAAGAGGAAGGGAGAAATTGTGTAAAAAGCCATCTACTAAGAAAAGAATGTTTGATTTGGATCACAGGATGTGATACTGGAGAATGTATTGCATAACTTTATGGCTTGTCCTTATTTGCAATGATTCAGTATCCGGCACTGCTCATCTCATTTCTAAAAATGGTATTGAAAAGTTACAAAGTATTCAGAGGTGATGGGAATAAGTGAGGAAAGGCAGGAAAAGCACCTTTTCATTTTACAGCAAACAGCAAACACTGAGTCTGCAGGTCATCCTATGGGTTGTTGCAGATCACTGGGTCTGTGTCCTTCCTCATGATCCAAGTGACATTCACCAGGTCAAATCTCTTATGCCAGAAGCTCGTCTTCTCTATGCCAAATTTAAAATCATGACAACCCTTTCCTCATGGTATTTATCTTACAACGGTAAAACGGGGCACCTACAGCTCCTAGTGTGGAGGACAAGACAAGAGGCAGGTGCAACGCTGTGGAGAGCCATTTCCAAAGCCTCCCCTGTCAAGATTACACCCTGACTGCAGCATCCCTAGCCTCTTTGGAGCTCTGTTCAGAGGTTATTTCTCTTTGCCTCAAAGCAGGGACTGACTCCTCCATTGATGATTTCATTATTGTCAAACTCACTTCTTTCTACCCCTTGAAAACAGGCATCACCTAAACTCGCAGGTGCTCCCCCCAAAACAACCCTTCTCCCATTTCTGATCCTCCCCTGTGCTGATGTGGAGAAAGGACACTCAAGGCACAGACAGTCTCTTGGCATTGCCCCGCAAAGGTTGCAGCTCTGGGACAGAGCTGTGCTCTCCTCACAGACCTGTTCTCTTCTTACTGTCGGCTTGGGTAGATTCCCCCCCCCCCCCCCCCCCTTTTTCTGGGGGGCGGGAGGGGAATGGGGGAAGATGTGCCAGTATTTGATTTGGGCTTTTTTCGGCCGTTGTTTTAAAGAAATTCACCACCAACATCCAGATAAAAACTAGGCAGTACATGTCAGGCTCATTAGGAGTTCAGGGAATCGCTTATTAAACTTCAATATATAGCAAAACTCCTGTTATGTTTTTTTTAAACAAAAGGGGCCCAATAAAAAAAAAAAAAAAAAAAAAAAAAAAGCAACAAAAAACCCGACATCAAACCGACAACCCGCAGTGGTGCTGGGCGGAGACAGACCGACCTCATTCATGGCTTTCTCTGTGAAAAGGTTTACGTTTTCCCCGTCCTCCCTTTCCCCGCACTCCCTCCTCCCCTCCGTTTTTAATTTTGGGACGGATTAAGACAAGTCTGGAGTCGGGAGAACTCCTCCCACCCGACAGCACCAGGGTACAACCGCCTGTGCTCCCCCAAGTATGCGGGGCCCCGCGCTGCCCGGAAAAAACGATTGCTTCATTGAGAAAAAAAATCGGCCAGCACATGCGGTACCGCATCAGCCCCCGCGCCCGGCAGAGGGCCGGGCTCTGCTTTTAGGGGCACTTAAGCCACTACCGTTATTATTGTCATTATTTTATTTGATATTAAAATGAATACCAACACCTCGCTCCCAACCGCAAGGGCAGTCCCCAGAGAGGCCGGACCTGCCGGAGCTCTGTCAGGGGGAGCCATGGTTAGCATCCCGCGGCTGCACAGCGCAGCTGACACTGGTGGACACACCGGCACACCCCCGGGGACCCCGAGCCGGCGGGCCGCCCCCGAGCCCCGGGCTGGGCTCGGCAGGGCTGCGGAAGGACACCTCACCTTGTTTACCCCAGCGCGGCCGGCGCGGGGGGGGAGGCTGCGGGGCGGGCCGGGGCGGGGCGGGCCGGGGCGGGGCGCGGCGGGGCGGGACGGGCCGGGCCGGGGCGGGCGGCGGAGGCGGGCAGTCGGGCTGCGCGATGGGCACCGTGCGGGCGTTGCGGCGGACGGCAGCGAGAGGGAGGCAGCCAGCGTCCCCGCCTGTAATTACCGTTACTGATACGCGCGGGAGGACGGGCAGGGGAGCGCGACGAGGCGACCTCTCAACCTCCCATGTTACTACACTAGAGCTAAAAAAAAAAAAAAAAAATACAAACAAAATTGGCTATCGCAATTTATTTTTTTTTAAGGGATCTCCAGTGATGAACCATTAGGCCCTCGCTTATCGCCCTTCCCAGACCCTGCAGTAAGAACTCGGCCCTTCTCGCCGAGCCGGTTTTTCTTTTTCTTGTGCGTGACAACTCCATTAAACGCGGAGAAGACAGCGAGACCCAGCTCACAAATCGCTGTGCAGGGGGAGCGGGAGCCGTCTCCATTCGTGGTTGCACTTTTGTCTGTCGCGACAGCGACAGCCCGTTCCTTTGCGACCAGCGCGGAGAGCGGTGAACGTGTCGTGCAGAGCTTGCCCCGCGCTCCCTGTGGTGCCGGTGCGGTTCCCCCGGCCGCCCGCACGCGGTGCCCGGTCCTTGGTAGGCCCAAGTTCAATGCCCCTCGCTGTTTCGCGGGGAATTCGGAGCGCACCGGGCGCTGCGCGAGGTTCCCGCGCCATCTAAGCCGCGCCGAGGCAGCGCGGCGCTGCGGGCCGGTAGGGGAGCGGGGAAGGACGGTCCCGAGGGCACACCGCGGTTACGACCTTTTGTTGCCCGCCCGCAGCTGCGCGCCCCGCGGGAGCGGCGGCCGCGCAGCCCCGGCCGCGCCGCCGCCCGCTCTCGGCTCCCGGCACCCGGGCCGCCCGGAACCGCCGCCGCGGCGCTCCGCGCCGCGCGCGCCGGCCGGCGCGGGAAACAAGGGGCCGCGGGCTGAGCGCTCTCTCCCTGGACAGGACGCGGCGCTGAGGCTGGTCGCCCGCCCCGCAGCCGCGCTCCGCCCCCCCCGCCAAACAAAGGGAGCCGCAGTGGACGGGCCGAGGGACCGCACTCACGCCAGGGCTCCGGTTTGCAGCGTCTAGCGGTATTTTCTACTCATGAACATACAAATGGCCATCCCTATCACGGATAGCCAGATATGGGAGAACCGCGGAATAAAACCCAGGATTTTGAGAGCTCTGTCCTACGGCCATCGAGCCAAGCCAGCAGTTTAGCACGACTCTAGGCCGCGAGGCCGACGGAGGACCCGAACTTGTCGCATTGCGTTTTGCATGGGAATACTATTGTTGGAGCCTTCGAGGGAGTACCCCGTTTTCCGAGACGTACATTGCCCGCGGCGAGGAGCGTTTGAATGTAATGCTTATCCTTGTTCTCTCCCCGGGTGTCTCACTGTCGCGCTGGCGTTTTACCGTAGGCTTGCAGGAGGGCGAGCACGGCACGTTGACATCATTATTGAACAGTGGGGAAACAAAGGCAGGGAGACAGGATATAGGCGAATCCTGAAACTTTTCCCTCTCTCCAGCAATGGCACGTTATAGCTTGGACCAGAGCCAGGTCTGCCTTATGTTGGCAGGGGAGATGTTCTGAAAAAGCGCAGTCTCCTGAAGTAGGTTTTCAATAGTGCTTCGACCAGAGGGAACACTCATCTTCCCGCATCTATTTCAAAATGGAGTGGGAATCCCCAGCAAATTAAGGTGTTGGGATTGCTGAGCCTCGATTTTTAGTGCCCCAATTCTGTGTTTTGGGGGCGGTACGGAGAGGATGGAGAAACCAGTGAGAAATGGGGCCAGATTCCATAACTTTGTCCTTAAAAGTGATTAAAAAAAAAAAGAAACCAAATCTAATTATCACCCGGAGCTCCTCACGGTGGGAGGTTGTTTGCAAACGCATCCTCCACAGGTTGGCCCAAACTGAGCAAGAAAATAAACGCACACATACGGTTTTTGGAGAAGCGCAGACAAAATAGCTATCACTACTCTTTGTAGCCTGACGGCTTTTATGCCTAATCCCAATATTTGCTCTACTATTAAAGGTTGCGCGTGGGGGGGAAAGAATCACATGCGTGCCATCGTGGAGACGGTTTTCGCTTTTTGAGCTGAGGGAATAATTATCCTGTTCCAATTGTGATTAGCCTGTCTGTAGTGAGACAGACTTATGGCCAGCAAAAGTGAAACAGACCCAGTCCGTAGTTTTTATAATACGTCAGCAAATTGCAACCTTGCAGCACATGCTGCAGTGTTGATGATTCCTAAAACACGAAATTAAGCAATTTTGACGAATTTCTAGATGGAAAGGCGGAGTATTATAGCTATAGTATACTAGGAATATCATAGTGTTGCTGCTGTTTCATACTTTCTACCTACTTGATTCATAAAAAGTTAAAGACTAGGAGTAAGCAGAGAAGTGAAAATAATGCTCCTCCCCCTGCGGTTTTTGGGGAAGATTGGAGTTCAGAGGGCAGTTTAAAGATGCTTACTGATTGAGTTATAAACTGATGTTAAGGGCGCCTAGGACTTCGGTGATATTGATTTAGCAGAAAAAAGGCCATGGCTTTGCACAGAATTACTGCTATGCTGAATGGTGCTGTGTTTTACAAACTGAAACAGAACATAGGGAATTGCGAGGAATGAAAGCCCAGTTGGCTGCGTAGTTACAGTGCTGCACTCTAGGAAATCGGCCATCTTTTCAGGAAATAAACAGATCTCAAACGCTGATGCTCGCATGAACTCTAGGTGAACTTGAAGCAAGTGGTTTAAAGAGGGGGATACGCGCTTCTGGTTCCTGTTGGTTTGCTGATTAAGGCACGTTTGTACAGTATGGGAACAGGATAACTGCCACTCACCAAGACTGGGCTGTTATTTTTTTTTCCTTCCATTTAAAGCTTATGTTTTGAGCGATCCGGGACACTTGAATAGTATCCGTTTTCATTAGTGCGAGGACTATATAGCGGCTCCAAAAATATGATTTAGTCTGGCTTGCTAGTTCTGAGTTGCAGTTGTCCGTCGTGAATCAGCTTATGAATGCGTGCTTCAAAGCCTGCGTATCAGACACTATTGGTAAGTAGCCTTTCGCACCGGAGAGGTGCTCTTGGTATCTTACTGAAGATGCTCTCAGAGAGTGCTTGACAGAACCTGGGTGGGATAACAGACACATTAATGAGATTCTCAAGATTCATTGGCTGCACCCACTGACTGTAACAAGATGCGGTATTGCTCAAGGCTCTGTGGAGCAAAAACAATGGTAATTCTCATTCCAATTGCCAAGAGAGACGAACTCCAAACTGCCGCTTATGGACATTTGGCTGAATGAGGACAGGATCTAAAAGATGGGATACAAAGAAGCCCTTATAGGAAGTATTTGACACTGTAGAAGTTGATAGTGCTTTATCTACCCTTTCAAACAAGTATGTAATATCCAGAACTAGTATTAAACCTAGTCTGAGAATCCAAAATGTAACTAATACATTATGATAATAGTTTAGGAGAGAATTCTGAAGATGCTGTTCACATGAGGGTTTAAGCTACAGAACTATTTCCTGTTAAATTTATTTTGCAGATGCTTTGTAGAAGAGCCCATAGCTATAAGGTAGTAGTTATGAGTTTGAGTCCAAAATGTCAGAATGACTTCGCTCTGAACGAATGGACACCGGGATGATGCAAACCCCTCCCCGCCTGGTTCGCTTCCTGGTGCACCATTACAACGGAATGCTCTCGGTGGCTAATCCTCCCACGTAAAATGTGATCGGGTTGTTTGGCAGTTGCCTTTAAGGTTGTTTTCCCGGCTGGAGGTAAGGCGTGCAGGTATAGAAAGAGGGAAAAGGAGGTCCCGAGACGGTGGGTTTGTCCCTGTTTCTTGGGATTTGTGTCTCTCCATGGAAGGAGTTTTATAGGATGTGCTCTGAAGCATTAATGATGCAGGTTGAAGCTCAGATAATTTTGCTTGCGGTATCTTTGCATAATTTTAAAGGTTTTTAAGTTCAGGAAAGTAGGGCGATATTATGATCTCAGTAGGGGCGTACCAGATACGCAGACGATCATGAACACATGCAGAATACAGAAAGTAAAAAAAAAAAAATTGCAGTTTAAACCAATGGGTAGAGAACTAGACCAGTTCGTCATTTTTATATTTTGGCAAAGGACACATGACTACCGTAAATTCTTTTTACCAAAGTAAGAACCAAGAGTAGGTACATAGTAATCGCAATTTTTAGCATCCGCGGTGCGAAAATGCTAATACTGATTTGCAGGCCTCTGCCGCAGGTATTCCTTAACTAGGAAATCCGTCATCCCTCCTTTGTCATATCTTTTCGACCAAGACATTAGTGCTATTTCATGCGTTTTCTTGTCCTGTGGTCTGTTCTCAAGACAACGTCCGCTTCCATTCGTCATACTCGCCTATCGGACCTTTTTATATTTTGGGTTTCCAGCGGAAGCGTTTTTAGTCTACAGGCCTTCATACGATCAGTGCTAACATCTTAGTAGTCCTCGGACATTGCTTTACCGAGCACTGATGAATGCAGAGAGTCAGGGTGTTGTCTTTCCCATTTTGAAGGGTGTTTGTCGTGCTACCGCAGAGCTCTTCCCGGGTTGTCTTCGGATCTGTCCCCGCCGGACCCGAGCTTGAAGTGACCGGACTGTGCGTTTTCCGAGGATGAAGCCGGCAGGCAGCTAAATAGGACTAGCACTAATGATACTTACGCCTGCCAATCCGAGCTTTACTAGGGTCAGGAAAAGCAAAAGACAGGATGGTTATCTAGGACGTGGATAATGTGCAGTTTGTTCGAATACAAAGTACGGCGTATTTGTGAGTTTTGATGGAAACTACAAAGAAACTACTACCTTCTTAGTGCTGCCCTATACTCACTGGTCTTCACAGCTAGGTAGGTTAACATTCTGGATTGAATCAGTGTTCGTTGATGTACACGATGCTTGTACCAGTTTGACGCACGCGCCG